>RCWM02000058.1:1800000-2137500 GCA_003667255.2 Euschistus heros | reverse complement strand
ATTTCTATTATTTGTTGTATTGTTTTAAAATAATCTTCATACAAATGTTCGGTTATTTCATTAGGTGATTTACAAATTATCCCGTAAGTTTTATTACGTTCGAGTATTTGTTCTAATAATTGTTTGTATTTGTTACGAATAATTCGTATCGGCGTTTCCCGAATGGTATAGTAAAATTTATTTTTGTATTTCCCCTTTTTATAAATTTTTATTATTGTATTTCCCCTATTTGATTCTTCTCTATGTTGATACATTTGTCTGGTTCACAAATTCGTACCTGTTCATTACTTGATTCTTGCGAGTGAATCGTCTCTAAATCTTCCTCTGATGGTGCCTGTAGATCTTCCATTATTGCCTCGTATTCTGAATTATTTTCGTCAGCAATATCTTGGTTCAGCAATTCTTCGACATCCATTTCTTCGTCATCACTGGTATGATTTATTTCGTCAATTCCTCCAGAAAGTGCGTCAGCTACGTAATTGGTTTTACCTTGGATATGCTTAACGTCGAATTCAAATTCTTGGAGCTTCCATATCCATTTCATTATACGTGTGTTACCATTTTTCATTGAGAATACCCACGTTAAGGGTTTGTGATCAGTACATAAAAGAAATTTTGTGCCAAACAAATAAGGTTTAAAATGTTGTGTCGCCCATACAACTGCTAACAGTTCTTTTTCTATTGCACTATATTTTATTTCGGCGTTTTGTAATACTCTAGAAGCAAATGCTACGGGGTGTTCTATTTCGTTTTCATTTTTTTGTGACAGTACGGCTCCGATAGCTTTATTACTAGCGTCTGTGGTCAATATGAATGGTTTTTCCCAATCTGGGTATTTTAAAATTGGTGTATTGTTCATCATTTCTGTTAAGGTTTGACATGCCTCTTTTATTTCTTTTGTTCCATATATTTTAGTCTTTAAGGAATTTGAAATTGGTTTGGTTATTTTTGTATAATTTTTGATAAATTTCCTATAATACCCGGTCATGCCGAGGAATTGTCTCGTCGTCTTTTCATTACGCGGAATAGGAAATTTAAAAATGGCTTCAATTTTTCTCGTATCTGTTTTTAATCCATCTGGGGTTACGACGTAGCCTAAAAAGTTTAATTCGGTTTTAAAGAATTCTGTTTTATCCAACTGTATTGAGAGATTATGTTGTTTTAGGGCTTCGAATACTCTTTTTAAGTCTTTTATATGTTCTTCTTCATTTTTTGAGTAAACTATTATATCTTCGATATAAATCATAGAATTAGGAATATTTTGAATCATCATTGTCATTGCTCTTTGAAAGGTTGGGGGTGCATTACACAGGCCAAAAAAGATGCGATTTATATGCACGAATTTACTCTGATAACGAAATAATTGACAAACAGGACGAAATGTACAGGTATGACAAACAAATATCCCACCACGCAGTATATAGTTTACACCCGGCACTAACTGACTTTATTTATCCTATTAAATTTGATTCATTAGAAGACCTAGAAGAAATATTAAGAAATAGCGCGGCCCACATTGTTCACCGACTTTACGGAGATAAAAAACAGTATAAAAATAACCCAGCTCAAAATAATTTTGAAAATAATTATAAAAATAAAGAGTACAGACCGAATTTTAACAACCACCATGATTATCAAGATTACCAACCCCATCAGTATCACCGCGAGCAATATGCGTCGTATAATAATCCTCAACACTACCGACCACAACAGTATCAGCATGAACAAGGTACAACCTTTAATTCCTTTAACAATAACAATCAGCATAACTTCCGGCCACAGCAGCGAGCTATAGAATATCAAACACCGATTTATAATCAACCGTGGGACCCCCAGCCGCAACATAATTTTTTTAATAAACCACCCTCCAGAAATTTCAGGCAAAATTATCAACAACCCCAGGTAGATTAAACACAGTTTCGGTGAGAACCGTTTCTATTAGAGTACACGCAATAGAGGAAGAGAAAGATGAAAAAATAAAATTATTATTAGAACGCATAGAATCATTGGAAAAAAAGACAGGATCATTTTTTTAGAATTAGGCGCAAGCACGAGCAGCCTCCGGACCAGATATAAATAATCATTTAAATTCTAACCAGACCGTTGAACATAAGCAAATATAAATACATGACTTAAATTTAAATAACGACTTAACAAACTTAATTGAGAGTATGGGAAATAAATGGCTAATTGATACGGGAAAAAAATTATATACACCCCGATCACATTCCACGTTTCTCGGAAATTTCTAAAGGGACTTTGCGATAAGAACCCCTACGGGAAGGGCGGAAGGATCACAAAGCGTGATAATCAACCTAAGGCCTCTGATAGGAATCAATCAAAAAGTTAAATTCCTAATTTTTCCGTTTAGCAATAGGTTCCAATGTTTGTTAGGTTATGAAACAATGAGAAAATTAAAATTAATAGTAGATTTAGATTAAAATTTAAAAAGAAAAAATTCAAATTAGAAAATGATTTATTGTTTATTAATGATAAAAACGAAATTAAAAACTTAATTCGCCACGAAAAAAAAAAAAAAAAAAAAAAAAAAAAAAAATAGGAGCTTGGATTCTACTTTTTTCTATTTTTTTTATTATGGAAATAAAAGAAACTGTAGAAAATTCTGTAAACAATATTAAGAGTGTGGAAGAAGCGTATAATTTAAAATACCAAGAACTTGAAGAACTTAATAAAAATAAAGAAACAGTCCGAAATGAATATCGTAATTTAAATAAAACAATAGAAACCGTTAATAAGTCACGGTAAGGAAAAGAAAAAAATATAATTAGTAAAATCAAAGAAACGGAAGACTTAAATTCAAATTTAGTGAAAGAAACAAACAATTTAAAAGCTTCGAAAAATAGTTTAAAAGTAACTGTTGAAAAATTAAATAATAATGTAACAAAATTTAATAAATTGAACCAAAAGAGATTAAAAGAAATAATGGCTTCTATCGCCATAAAAAGTAGGCTGGGTCACTGCCACAATAAGTTAAAAAAAATTTAAAGCTCAACTAAATGTTCCTTTAGGCGAGAAAACGGTTCATGAACAGTTATACAGATTGTTAAATGTAATAAACAGACCAAATAAATCAAAAAATAATTTTCCACTTTGGATTGTACCAAAAAAGATGTATAAATATAGGAAAAAACTAAGTAAAAATATTCAAATCGGATAATTTATTGATTCTGGTAACTTCGATTTCAACATCAATTCCATTTTTATTAATATTCATAATCATACCAATTATTAGTTTTCAAGTTTATGTTTTAGAAGCATAGAAATTTAAACAATAGAATTAAAACGATTGTTTTTCAATCTGATAACTCTCTTAACTATTATAATTTATAATCATGACAGTTTTTGCCTATACTTAAATTTATTAATATTATCATTAATTATTAATAATACGTTTTAACTATTTCTGTAAAATTATAACTTACTTATTTTCATTTAGATTGCAAAATTTAGTTTTATGTTGCTTCTCATTACGATGTTTCGTTTATAATTGATATTAATAGATACGTAATTCTGAAAAGAGCAATGGATTTCTAACAAATCAAAAATCATTATTTAATTTTAATAATAACTTAATAATAATAATTAATTAATAATTTAATAATAATGATTTAGTTTGTTTTTTTTTTAGTGTTTTCCTTCCAGCAGTAACCCTGTTGAAAGGGATTTTATTATTTTCTGTACACACCATTCTTGTACAAAGTATACAATGTACATGTAAATATTATTTTTGATTTGATTATAATTTTACATGTGTTGAAAGGTATAAAAAATATAAAATAAACAAGAAAAATAAAACAAAGAACAAGAAGTTATATAACATAAATAATTTAAAATTCAATAAAAACAGCAACAAAGTTATGTAGAGAAAAGTTTATGAATATTTAGAGGTTTAGAGATATTTCATATTTATATCCTCTATTTTAATGATTGAATTTTTAAGAAATATTTGGAAATTTTCAAATGATTTGTTCATCAAACATTGACCATCCACCGGCCAATGTCCTAGTTTCTGTACTGTTTTTGTCTGTAGAATAGTTCTGTAGTCAGTGAGTAGTCTGCATTCATATATGAGGTGGTGTATATTTTGTTCTTGAGTGAAATCACAAGGACATAGGAAAGTATCTCTTATTTTAAATCGATAGAAATAACTATTTACTGCCGCATGTCCTGTGAAACACTGTGTAATGTAAAAGTTTTCCATAGTTTGATTTATGTGTTTTGGAAGTGTTATTTCCCTTGTGTGTAGATGTCTGCCACTACTTTCGATATCATACTATATGATATAGGAAGGGAAGTATCCTTTGAAGCCTCTTTTGCAGCCTTGTCAGCCAATTCGTTTTCCGCTATGTCGGAATGCCCCTTTACCCATTTGAATGAAATTTGAATGTTATCGTCAGTTTGTAGATGTCTTAGAATGATTTAGTTGATAATAATTATTTGTATGTTAATGTTAATTAGCCTTTTGAAGAATATATTTATTTGATTATTACTTCGATTATAATCTTAACTTTCAGATATGTTTATCATGCTAAATAAGTTTAAGGATTAAATTGTTGTATTCGTTCTTTTTATTTTAAGCTTCTATTATGCTTGCTATTTAAACAATTACATTGTATCAACGAAACTTAAGAACTTATAAATTAAAACTAATTATTTTATTTTATTTTTGTAACAATTCAATTCAAACAAAACAAGGTATGATCGTTTTATTTAATGTCCTGTTAATCACTAGAATCGAAATATTAAATATAAAGCTAAAGGGATAAACAATTTCACAGATTTAAGTTTAAATTTAAATGCGATATGCATAGCAATTTTATTTATCTACGTGATTAAGTATTGTCATTTTTGGTTAAAAATCTAACAAGTCTAATAAGGTGTACTGTAGCCTTAATCTTGATTTCTTGCTTATTTTTGTTTTTAAGAAGTTGAATATAATTGTTATAAACATTTTTTATGCATTTATAAAATGAAGTTAGCGTTACAGATTTGATATGATTTGAATGGTTTACACTTCCAAAATTTAAAATAGACTTATCAGAGTAATTTGTTCAATATTCATTCAAACCTTATAAAAAGAATATCATTATATCAGTTTTATAGTCAGACAGAATTTAAATTAATGATTGCTATTTTTAATTTTAATAATGCACTAACCAACTACATGACGTACTTTCCCATACCTCTACAAATATCATTAGATCAAGGGACGGAAATGAAAAATAATTTGGTAAAACAGTTTTGTGAAGAAAATAATATTATTTTACATTATACCTCAGCTAGCAACTCAAACTCTTTGGGATTATTGAACAGAGTCCATTCTACCTTAAACGAATTATTAAGAATAATAGGGAAAGAAAAAAATAAATGTTCGATGCAGCAAAAATTGAGATTAGCAATAATAGCATACAATAACACATTAAACAATAGATTAAAATTAACGCCCAATGAAATTACTTTCGGAACCTCCAGATTAGAATCAGACGAAAACATCGACCTGACAGAAAAATACGTATTAAAATATCATAATTGCTGTGCTACCTGGGGAATTAGATAAATCGGTTTATTTCATAACAGAGAATGTCACGGAACATCCATAGGAGGACGCTATAATCTTCATCTTCTTCATTATCTGAAACATATGATGGTTGAGGTTTTTGTTTAGTTCTTATAGATTTTTTACGTTTTCTTTGAATATATTGGCAGTCCAGAATGTACAATACTTTCTTTATTTTTATCTTTTAATTATAACCAGGTTTAAAGGGGTTTTCATTTTTATTCCTAGTTCTAACCCTAGCATAAAACTATTTTCCGGAATATCAGGGTCTTCCCTGTTTGATTAAGTAAGCTCTGTTCGAGTTCTTTTTTCCTTATCTATTCTAATTTTTATTTGATCGTGTATTAACTTTAAAATTTATTATGGGTTACTGTTTACCAAGTTTTTCCGTAATAGGTGTTTTAATTATCTTTATTTTTCTTTTGAGTGCCGAATTGTTATTTCATTTGGAGTAATTTTAATTTTTGATTTAACACATTAAACAATAGATTAAAATTAACGCCCAATGAAATTACTTTCGGAACCTCCAGATTAGAATCAGACGAAAACATCGACCTGACAGAAAAATACGTATTAAAATATCATAAGGACCAACAACTATAACATAAACTAATTAGATCTAAAATAAATGATGAAAAAGAAACAAGGACTGAAAAATTAAATAAAAATAGAGAAGACCCGTTATATATTCAGAAACAATTAGGAGGTATAGAATATTTGAAAAATACTCAAGCAAAAATAAAAAGTAGGGACAAATTTAAAAAAGTAAATGTGCTAGTGAAAGATAAAAGACCAATTAAAACTCATATTGACAATATTAAAAGGCCCACTAGGGAAAAAAGGAAAAAACAATCTATTTCGGACGACGATAATGAATCCATTCGCGTAAATATTTCGGATGCCTCCGATAACTATGACTAGATAATGGTTCTGATTAAAAATATTTCATTTTATTTAAACAATATTAAAATGTTTTAAAAATCTTTTATTTTAATAAAACGTAATAAATATAATGGTATTAGGGAAAGATGTTTATGTTATTATCTGTATTAAATTGACAATGCTGTAGTTATTTTAATAAAGTCGGACTTCTGTACTTTGCTGTAAAATATTATATTAAATGTTAATAATGTGAAAGATCATTTAAATTATTATTTTATTTCACAATATTCTGTTCGATTTATTTTGTAATTAATATTTTGAAGTCACTATCATAAATATTAGGATACTATTATTTTGTCTTGAAATATTATTTTGATTCATCATTGAGAAAAGTATATTTTATTTTGAAATCATTATTAATTGTAATTAAAGGAGTATTTGAATTATTATTTTGATTTAAAATATTGTTGTTTTAATTGAGTAATTTTTAATTTGGAAGTAGTATTCGTAATAGAAGAAAGTAATTCAAAGACTCTTATTTTATTTTCCTTTTGTTTAAATAATGTATAGATATGAATTGTTTAGTATTAAGAAATATTCTGTTATCTTTTAGTTATTAGGAAAATTGTACTTTAGCATGTAAGGAATTTTGTAATGTATAAACATTTTATTTATTAAGCTTATTGTTAATATTAAGAAATGGACAAGGTTTAATCTTTTTATTTTTCAAGTGAACAAATCTTGACTTAGTAAACAGGAAATTCAAAGTCTAATCCTTTTGTTTATAGGAAATTGATAATGGTATTTCAGTACAGAGTTAAATCTTTTTGTTTTCAAATGTACAAATTCTAATTTAGTAAACAAGGTCTAATCCTTTTTATGCTTGTATAAACTTAGAGAATAAGGTCCAATCCCCTTTGTTCATAGAATGTTATGACTTAGAGCAAAATGTATTAAGAAGTGTATAAGGTTCAAACCTTTTATTTTTATTGTATAGAATCTAACCTATTTACACTAAGATATTCGTTCTATCGGAGAACTTGGAACTCGGGGGGGGGGGGGGGGGGGGGGGGGGGGGGTTATGGAAACCCAATGGTATTAAGGATAAAAAACAAATGTACGATATCCCCTCTCCTAGATAACCCTACAAAAAGGCCACCTCCTCCTAGCCTCAGGGACACTCTGCAGTCATGCGTTAAGACTTACAGATGTTTGACACGAAGTTTTTGTATTGAGTTATAAACTGTGTTTTTTTTCTTGATCAATGTATGTAATTCAGAATAAAGCCTCTTTTAAAAAACTCAGTCCCACGATCCTTTTATTTAGATATATCTTAATATATATAAATTACGCTATTTAGCTATATATATATATATATATATATATATATATATATATATATATATTAAGAAAGAGAACGAAATGATTACCTTTTTTATCATTTCTACCTGGTATTTGAAGTTATGCTGAGATCAGTTGATAAAGTCATCAAGGATCCTTAAAAAAGGCTTAGATTGGAATTATTTTGGATTATGGGAATTTCGGAATTATTACAACACATATGTACATCTCTATTGCATATGATATATATGTGATTAGGATAGACTGGAAATTAGCTGGTTTCTAAAATGATTTTTTTTTTTAAATCGACTAAGAAAACAATAATTTTTTACTGTTCATATTTTCCACTTAATTTACTTTAAAACAAAATTATTTTGGTCAAAAATAAAGAAAATATCATTTTTTAAACTCAACATATAAAATGAGATCTTCAGCATGATTTGTTTTTCTATTTTTATTCTCCTGGACAATATACAGTAATATACATATAGATAATATATCTATTTGTATGTATATATCTGTACTTATAGATTTTTTTCCCATCTAGAATCATTAAAAAAAATTTTTTTTAAATTGGCAATGGACTGTCTGAAAGATATCCTAGCTAGAAGTAAACAATTGAAAAAAACAAAAAAACAATGAAAATATAAAAGTAGAAAAAATAAACAAGTTATTTATATTATAACATAATTTATATTATGTTAGTTAGGTTTCTCTATTAATTTAAATTGACAAACCCTGTATCAGTTATGAATATAATTACTGCATTTAAATATTAAAATTTAATACACTGCAGCAATATATTTAGTTTTTTAACCTACTGCACTAGCTTAAGGAAAATCTCAATAAAATATAGTTCAGGAAATTATTTCCATTGGCATCAGTTTATATTTTGTCATAACGGTTTACAGAAAATACTTGAACATTTTACTATAAAAATATTTCCTAATTTGATTCTTGTTACTCAAACAAGTTTATTGATAATGTTTAAAACACTTGTTACAAATAAAAATAAATAAACATTAAATTAATTTAATTTTAATGTATGTTGCTAATCAATTAATAAATAAAGATATCAAGTATATAAATATTATAAAATTAATTAGTGACCAATAACCTTTATGGTCTATTTACCAGCAAATTAATAAAAAGGGTAACAATTAAAATCAATAATCTATTAGCTTTAACAGACTATTCGGAGGTTATTAAATGAAAAACTTGTAGCATTTAATTAAATTGATCTGGAATAATTTCTAAAGGAAATATTTCAAATAAATATATTAAGTTTATCATGTTGGTTTCAAATTTAAAACCAAATTGTTTTAGTCTGCTTAATTTAAGATAGAACTATATTAAAAAAGTAATATAGATACTAAATAAAATAAATATAACTTTATATAATCAATAAAATGATTATTACAATATGTATTAATTATCCACAATATTTTACAAATGTACAAAATTTACATGGCTATACAAATTTACCAAGTAAACATTGTAGTATTTACTAAGGTTTTAACTTATAATGTACAATTCAAATTAATTCAATATCACATTTTTCTACACATGTAACAACTTAAACATTATCAAAGGAACATAAAACCTATAGAATAGAAAAAGATAAAGATTATAGTGGCAGTGATTAGATTTAAATTGTCTTTAAAGAGACCTTCAAAAGTATCTTTTTAAGGAAAAAACAAAACAAAAATAATAAACATCATGACATAATAATTATTAAAGAAATCTGTAATGTTTGCTTTAATTCAATAAGGGCACAGTAAGTAAAAATAAATTCTTAAAATAAAATCATTTTCTTTGGTATTAATTACTATGTGTGTTAAAGAGTTAAAATATTTCCATTTTTTTACATTGAGAAAACAATGTTCAAGCCAGCAATATCCATAGAAAAGATTACTGAACAGTAATGTGAATGAAATAAGCCCAAATATTTGAAGAGTAATACTCAGAAAAGACAAATTAGGTAAATAAAGTTGATTATTTGATGATAAAATAAATATAACACCCACTTTTAGACTTTTAAAATAATAAACCAGTATCAAAAAATGAGAAATTAAACTTCCTTCAAGGTGATGTAAAAATAATCACATTCATTATTAATAATTAATAATAACAAAATAAACATTCAATACATTTAAATGTATTAGAACAAAACAATCTAAAAATCTTGAATAAAATCATAACTAACCATTTTTTACAAATTCTATTTACATATGTACAGAACAATATTCAGGTAATAGTCACCCTACTAAATAAAAAAAAAATAATAAAAAAGATAATAATAATTTAACAAGGAGCATAAAAAACTCCATTATAACTTTGACAATTCTTCAATCAGATTATGGTCTTTGCTGTTAAATGATAGCTTAGAGACTACTAAGAATCCTGATTGGTATCCCATAGCTGTGAACAAAAAACTATTCCTGTTGGCATTCCATGCAACCTAAGACAAAATTAATTACATTAGTATTATAGAGACAAAAATTTACACATAAATTCTAAAATAATGAACTTAAATTATAAATCACAAATACAAACAAACAAAGTTTTGATGTAACCAATCAATTTATTCTCGAAAAGTAACTTGCAAGAAGACGTGTACAAAACTGATATAATACTATATTATCTATATTATATCTCTTACATACTCTTTTGACAACAGAATGATATTTAAATTAAATATATACATCAATACATACCCTGTTTACAGAAGAAAGTGGATAAATGCCATTTACATTTTCAGAACCTTTCTCTTGAAACCTATCATTCCTTCCAATATCAGGATCCTAAAATAAAGTAAAATAATAATTTAAAATACAAAAGACATTACATTAATAAGGTTAAAATAGAATAAAATATTATTATTATTAAATTATAAAATCATGTCCAGAAAGTTTAAACAATTATTAGAATAGAATATACTTAATGATATGCGACGGAACACATGTATAAAATAATTATAAATAAATTAAAACTAATGAAACTGTAATTTTATGGCAATATACCTCACTCATTAGAACATATATTAAATATATACATGTGCAAGTATGTATTTCACATGCAAACATATACATGTATACATAGTTAACATTAATAAAATTAAAGACAGTACATCTTTATAAAAAAACTAAAAAATAGGGACCATTCATTATCATCATACCATTCAACATGCTCTTACCTACTTACCCTCAACATATTAGGGATCTTATTAGAGCCAAGAGACAAGCGCGCAAAAAATGGCAAAAAGACCAGTTCCCTTCTGACAGACAGACAGACGTATAATAAACTCAATAATGACCTCAAACACCAAATACGAAAATTTAAACAAAATAACTATGACAATTATTTTTCAAACTTGACAGCCGATGATAACAGTCTATGGAATCATACCAAACACCTCTTGAAGCACCATCAATCATCAGTCCCACTGAGAAAAAATGATGGTTCCTGGGCTGTCTCGGACAGAGAAAAGTCAGAAATTTTTGCTGATCATCTTTCGACTGTATTTAGACCACACGATGACTTAACTGACACACTGTATAAGGAACATTTAGAGACAATCTTAGACTCACCCCTACCAATGTCACTTCCTCTCAAACCTTTCACTCCTACTGAAGTACAAAACCAAATCAAGTGATTACCAAAAAATAAAGCTCCTGGTTATGATCTCATCACAGCTGAGGCACTCGAAAAACTACCCAGAAAATCATTAGTTTTTCTAACAACACTTTATAACGCAATTCTCAGAACAAAATTTCCCTTACAATGGAAACATTCATTGATATTAATGATTCACAAGCCAAACAAAGACAAATACACACCTTCTTCCTACAGACCTATTAGTCTTTTACCTCTCTGTTCAAAAATACTTGAAAAATTACTACTGGACTACATTACTGACTGAATTAAATACAATAAGTGACCACCAAATTGGATTCCGCTCATATCATTCAGTGTTACATAGAGTCACAGATTAATATCTGCTGCTTTAGAACTAAAACTCTACGTTTCTGGGGAGTTTTTGGACGTTTCCCAGGCTTTTGATAGAGTATGGCACCAGGTGTTACTAGTAAAATTGAAACTATCTTATTTTACAATATTTTCTTTCAGACCGCTTTTTCTCTGTTTGGCAGGGCTCAGATATCTCCTCCATCAAACTTATTTTAGCAGGAGTCCCTCAAGGCTCAATTCTAGCACCTTTTCTATATTTAGTATATACCTATGACATACCGACGAACAATAACGTATTAACTGCTACTTATGCAGATGACACTGCAATCATGACTCGAGAGGTGGACCCTACACAAGCCACCTTAACACTTCAACACAACCTCAACGAGATTCAAACTTGGTGTAAGAAATGGAAAATAAAACTTAATTATGACAAATCCCTTCATATTACATTTACACTACGACGCAAGACCAGCCCGCCTGTTTACATTGACAACCAACCTTTACATCAAACTGAAAAAGTGACATACTTAGGACTTACGCATGATAGAAGACTGACATGGGGCCCACACGACAAGACAAAAAAACAGAATTTACAGTTAAGACTGTAACTTCTATACTCAGTACTTCACAGACGCTCAAAACTGACTTTAAAACAGAAACTTAACATTTACAGTTACTTGCTAAAATCTGGACGTATGCATCTCAAATTTATGGACCGGCCAAAAGAACACATATTCAGAAAATTCAAACACCAATCGAAATTCCTAAGACTGATAACAGACTCCCCTCCTTATGTGTCAAACGATACGCTACATACAGATTTAAGTATTCTGACAGTTAAGACCCATATCCATAAACTTTATTGACAATTTCATGAAAAACTACATGGACACACTAACAAACAGATACATAATATGGCAACAGTACAAATTCCTGACATAACTCAACGGAGGCTGAAAAGGAGGTGGATGAGGGATCTCCTCGTATAATCCTTAATAATTTAGTTTCATGCCTGGAGATCGTAACACTGGGTGCTGACTCCCTCATGCCTGATCATGTCTGTTGTTTCAATGTAACTTTTACATTCACTAATTGTCCATTGTGTACGGTTGTAAATAAAGTTATTATGTTTAAAAAAAAAAGAAAAGTTCATAAATAACCTAGAGATGTGCTGATTACAATAATTAACTCCTGACATTATCAATTCTTGAGAAAAGTATTGGTACCAAAAATCAAGGATCCAAATTGATTCCTTGGTACTGATTGATGTTAAGTTAAGGATTGGCAGATTGTATGATAACTTTGTTTTTTTGTTTGTCATCAAATACCTCTTTATCTAATTATTGTGCAATGATTCCTACCCCTAATCAAAATAAAAGATTAGGAATTCAGGGATTGAAAAACAATATTTTATATTTAAAGAAAAGATATTCTTCACTCAACGAGCATTTTTTAAAAGCTAGATCGACTTCTAAATCTACAAATCCCTTATTAAAAAAAGCATTGCTACTGCAATCCAAACATGAATTGCTAAAGGTATTTGTTCATATCTTTAATTTTATTTAAGTAACTTCCTTCAGACCTATTTATAGCAAGATACTCACCAGTTAGTCAGTGTTAAAAGGTAATCAACATCAAAGATTTAAGTTACGAACATTTAAAAACAAAAGATTTTGTTGTCTAAGAAGTTGTCCCCTTCGTTAACATAGTGTTTTGTGCACACGTCCAAGCGCGTTTGTTTATGCAACTGTTTGTTTTGGAACCCATCTTGCACAAACTTTATGAAACCCAAGTCTGCTGTAAATGATTTCGTAGGCAGAACCGTGGCTAATTTGCAGACGATTTGCCACGTCGTCAACAGTTATCCGTCTGTCTGAATCATTTCACGTGAACGCTCAATGTTTTCCTCGTTTATGGCGGTAACTGGTCGTCCAGTTCCTATATTTTTGACAGTAAACAATTGTTCCCGTGTAAAAAGTAGATATACACCTTCCGATATATAAAAATATAAATTAAAGATGAAATTTTCATCTACAACATCTAAAACATTTACTCCTGTTAAAATAGTTTTCTTCATGTTGGGTAAGTGTTTAAGTAAGATTTTCATTTTAAAGGACTATGCTTTAAAATGAATATCTTACTTAAACACTTATTCACCATGAAGAATACACATCCAAGTTTCTTTTTAGTCACTTAACTCATTTTGGTCAAAATTCGATCAAAAATCAACCACTTATTCACTGGGACAGAATTATACAATTTTAATTTATACTTTAGTATTAATAGCTATAATTGATTATAATTACTTGGTTATTTTAGTAACAAGTCTTGCATATCGCACATGTATTTCTAAAGTGACAGCTCAAAAACCAGTATTTAAAAAATGTAAATTTCTCAGTCTTTTATGAAATATCAAAAGTGTATTTGAAAATGGGAATAAATGGGATTCTGAATTCTCTAGTCAATGTTTTAGTGAGAATTATAGCCTAAATTATATTTCCAGGCATGGCTGTAATTTTTAACTTGGCACCATTGTACAGATAGCGTTGTTGAAGATCATGTAAAAACATAAAAGGACATTTAATTTTTAATTTTAATTTATGAGTTAGTATTCCAGAGGTACAGAGAATATTTACTATATTACTAGCAATATATCGGTATATTTTCCAACTCCATATGTTGCCTTACACATTTATCTCTTCTTAATAACAATTTAATTGAAAATAAGTAAATTTTATTTTCAATTTCAAGCTCTACATAACACTTGTAAACTCTCTTGAAAAATGGTGCTCATTACTTACCAGTTGATTTTTAAACTTCACTGGAAACCACACATTTATTGATTTTTTAATAACATTTAATTGGAACTCAATAAATTTAATTAGTTCTAAACCTTCCTTGAACTATGAAGATGATGTATAGCACCTCGATGGAATTTGAAAATTGAACGTCTCAAAGCCATCTTCTTTTAAGACACCTTGTAAAGTTATCAAGAATGAAGTAGGATGAAAGTTCGGTGACTTGTGGATTTGAGAGGGTATGGAGCTTATCATGGAATGATAGGTATCTTGTTTTGGCCAAATGCAAACTGGTAGTAACAAATATTACGTGTTTAGCTCAAGGATTCCATCTTCACTGAGATTGGCCCAATCTGGTAGTAATATTGATACATATAGTTGAATTATTTTACAGTATTCTTCCTTATAATTTCTGCAATATTAACTTCTCAGAAACCTAAACAGCTAGGGTAAAATAATTATCTTTTGATGATGGGACTTATGCTGTCAGTGTCTATTAGAGGGGTCTTTGTTGCGAATCGGTAAAAATTTCCTTCCAAAAGGCTGGAACATTTAAAAATTATCTGTGGGGAATGTTTTTGCGGTGTCCATAGGACTGTACCCAATTTAAAAAAATGATTTTAACTTTCAGAACAAGTTTTCCATTAAGATAATTACCTCATTTAAAATATATAATAATTCAACTTACAGTTCTAATAGACAAGCCAAATTTATGAATAGCCTCTTCGTAAGAATTTGAAGGAATATTACTTTGAAGTATTTCCTTCTCTTTTGGTCTTGAATTTGGCTCAGTGGACCCATCTTTTCCTTCAATGTTATGCAAAGTACTGTTCAAGATAACCTGAAAATTTATTATTTTTGATTTAGACCAGAAATAAATACAAACAATGTAGTCATCCTTTGTTCATGCTTGATGATTTGGGCAAATTAAAAATAATATAAAATACTTTATATAAAATATTTTTTTAATTGTTTTTTGTTGAAGCTATAACTTAATATGAGACTTTATGGGGTAAATTAAAAAAAACAAAACAGTCACAAATATATATTTCTAGATCAGTACTTTTAATATGTTTATGATAAGAAAAAAATTAATGATACTTGCCTTTGAATATTTTCGCTTATCTAAGTGTTGATGAATAGACTGCCTTAACGCTAGGAAAAGCACCACCTGTCCATTATCATATGATGTTATTGCACCATTTAGCCAATCGTTAACTGCCACACTCTAAAAGAGATTTAATCAGTAATTAAATCAGCTATAAAAAATTTGGAATCTGTAATTAGCTACTATGTCATAAAATATTTATACAAACCCATGCAGTAGAGTTAATACCAGTTATAACTGGTGTGGTCGGATTGACAAAGCCTCTCAAGGAGCTCAAAGATACAGTTGTCTGCATCATCCTAAAAAAAAAAAAAAAATTAACATACCCAATATTTCAAAAAAACCAGGGATCGAAAATAACAGTTCCTTTATCGATAAAAGTCAAAGTTTAAGTTTTATATAAAAGTGTTGACCGATAAAAGTTATTTTTTGAACTTTTACTTTTATCGCTAGAACTTTTATTTAACTGTTATTTTTTGAACTTTTACTTTTATCACTAGAACTTTTATTTGACTGTTATTTCAGAACTTTTATTTTAAACCTCTTTTGAATAAAAGTTTTTTTAAAACAGTTATTGTAAACCATTTACGTGAAAAAGTTCTAATGAACAAGTTTGCTTTTACTTCTCTATTAATAGAAAAATTAATTGTATTACATTAATAATAGAAAACAAAGATGATCTTAAAATGTATTAAGTAAAAAAAGAAATCAACCGATTTACATAAAACTTAAATTCCCTATATGATTACTGACGTTTCCAAAAGGTGCTAAGTTATTCTGATTTTAGAGAACTTAGATACTGATGTTTCTTCAGTAAAGTTTATTTTAGGGGGGGGGGGGGGGGGGGCTAAATTAATACTTTAAGGACGGCTCAGCCGATTTTAATGAAATAAGAAACTTTACCAAAGAGAAATTAGTATATAATTTCCGTAAACACAAAATAACTGTAAGCATTTTTTGGAAATGTTAATAATCATGTAGGGAATCGATATTTAAGTTTTATGTAAATCGGTCGATTTCTTTTTTTACTTAATATTAAAATCAAACGGGATGTCCTTAAAGTATTAATTTAGCCAACGCCCTCCCTCCCCCTCAATTGTTAAAAAAAAACTATTAACACCCTTTAAAAATGTTAGTAAGTATGAAAGAACTAAATTATCAAATTTTATTAAAATCAGCCAAGACGTCCTTAGAGTATTAATTTAGTCAGCCCCTCCCCCTGATTGTTAAAAAAAAACTGTTAACACCCTTTAAAGATATTAGTAAGTATGAAAGAAATATAATTATCGAATTTCATTGAAATCAGCCGAGCCGTCCTTAAAGTATTAATTTAGCCAAACCCTCCCCCTAATTGTTAAAAAAAACTGATAACACTCAATATAATTGTTAGTACATACGAAAGAAGCATAATTATCGAATTTCATTAAAATCAGCTGAGCCTTCCTTAAAGTATTAATTTAGCCAAACCCTCTCCCAATTGTTAAAAAAAACTGATAACACTTAATATAAATGTTAGTACATACGAATGAAGCATAATTATTGAATTTCATTAAAATTGGTCGAGCCGATCTTAAAGTAATAATTTAGTCAAACCCTGCTAATTGTTAAAAAAACTGATAAGACAATATAAATGTTAGTAAGCATGTTACAAACATAATTATAGAATTTCATTATAATCAGCCAGGCTGATCTTGAAGTATTAATTCAGCCTAACCCCTCCTAATTGTTAAAAAAACTGATAAGACAATATAAATGTTAGTAAGTATAAAAGTAGTATAGTTATTGAATTTCATTGAAATCGGCCGAGCCGATCTTAATATATATATATATATGTATATATATATATATATATATATATATATATATATATATATATATATATATATATATATATATATATATATATGGTCGACCCTTAGAAATTATATAAATAACTATTTTACAATAATCGGGTTATAGGTCCTTTATATTTAACAATATTTTGTTTAAAAATATATTCTTTATTACATTTTTAGTTATCTATTTTATATATATATATATATATATATATATATATATCATTTCCTATTTTCCTTCTCTCCCCTCTCTTTATTGACGTTTCGACCCCTTATTCTATGGGATCCTCTTTAGAACTGGAAATAATACCATTCCTTAACATCTTTCCTGACATTGGCACCCATCCAGTTATTAATTATAAAATTTGACAGATACAAACCAAAACCGGGCACCCCGAAACTCAAGGCCAGAAAGCCCACCGACTCCTGCAGCAAGTGCTTGCCAGCTCAGACACCAGGGTACTGAGCTGCTCGGCGGACTGCCCGGCCAAAGAGTCCGAGGTCCAATAACATAATTTTTCCTTTTTTGTAACTAAAATATAAAATCTATAACTAAAGAAAAACAATATTGATTCTTTTCCACATCTAGTATCCTCACCCTCTCAAATTCAAACAGGTGATTGTTTTTGATTGCGTGTATCGCTAGAGCTGTGTCCTCTTTGCCACTTTCTATGCTATATTTGTGGCTATACATCCGTCTGTGGAGGTATTGGGAGGTCTGACCCACGTATTTACCCTCAATAATATTTAACAAAATACCACGTATTTAACAAAATATTGTTAAATATAAAGGACCTATAACCCGATTATTGTAAAATAGTTATTTATATGTGTGTGTGTGTGTGTGTGTGTGTATATTTTTTTTTTTTAATCACAAAATTTTACCTCAGCTCCAATCTATGACTGGAGCTTCCTCCTTTTTGCAGCCAACCCTAATAGTATATAATTCTGCTGGAAATTATATACTATCGTGCAAATGTATAAACAAAAGTTTAAAAATTATTTGGTTATATTATTCTTAGAATTAATCTACATGATTGTCATAAATTATAATACAAAGCTCAAAAGAAAGACATTGTTCAAGTGTACCAACACAATCAATAATTTAACTGTGCTAATTAATGAAGAAAGTTTTTTTGTTTTGTTTTCTACTATTTATTGATACACATCAATAATATGTAAATAACTCACTAGTAGCACTTCAATAAAAGGTCTACACTACATTAGAAGGTCTCTTGGCCATCTTCTTTTCAGATGCCTCGGAGGATTATCGGCAACAAGTCAGATGACTAGTGGATTTGAGTAGGTATTGAGTTTACTATGAAAGGACAGGAATCTGTTTTGAGCCAAATGAGCAACATATGGAACATTAAGATCTTTTTGGATAAGTTTGTTTGAGACATAAAAAGGAGCATTGAAAATTTTTAAAAGGATTTTGGATTGGAAACAATAAGCATTGGAAGGTTTAGTGGATTCCCAAATCTAAAATCAGTATGTCCAAATGTGTATAATTACTGCCATGTAAATAAGTCTTTTGTAATTTAATGGGAGCTTTGAAAATTTGTCTAGTAAATGCTGGAGTAGTCAGCAATGATGAGTAATTTCTTGTCTTTTAAGTTTGGTATGTTGAACAAAGTCTAAATGTAAAAGAGAATAATTGTGCATAGAAATAATGTAAACTACTCAATTGGATCAATATCTGACAAAGAATAATATTATCTTACGTATAAGCGTTATCATAGGTGGTAACTGCTGACATCCAATGCCTTAACCAATCAACACTAGTAAAGAGACCTCGCTTGAGAACAGAATGAGGAGCTATAGTGTCATTGAGGTCCCAATACTTGAAACTTTTGTCATAGGAAGCTGTTGCTAAATAGTTATCACTTTCAGGACTCAAGCAAACACCTGAAACAGAAATATTATGAAGCACACTATAAAATAGCTGTGATGAAAAATAAATTAAATATAAATGCATATATAATAATTATTAAACAAAATGATAACTATCCTTAAATAATATGAAACTTAGTAAAGTAGTTTGAACCTTACTCAAACTTATGAAAAGTAATCTTATAAATGTAGCATAAAACAATCTAAGGCATTTAAATCCTACTGTTATTAATGGATGAGAGTGAAACAGCTAACTAAATTATTATTAACCCCAAAAATTTGATTTTGGAAACAATATCAAAGTAATCATTATAGATCAGATAAGATAGAAAGAACAAAGAAACCAAAGATCTTGCATTTGTGGCTAATTTAATGTTTGAATTCAGCATCCCAGAAAATATAAAAATGAATTGAGAAAAAAAAAATAAAAACTTACACAATTTTTACTTGTTCTATTATTTTGAAATGCTATATATTTTGATAACAATTTAACATAAAGACAAGCTTAATGAATAAAAATTGTATGACATTTAATGTTCTGCAAAACGAGATAAAAATACATTTCTTCGTAAAACAAAAAGAAGAATTTGAAACCCGAGAAAGCAAAAAATTAAGTGGTTTTCCCCCTCCACAATTTTTCAAAAGATCCTCAAGGTTAGAAATACGATTCTAATTATTGGTCATGTATATACAACACGAATTTTTTAACCTTTTATTCAATTTAAGTATTAGCTGACAGGACTGCTATGCATATTTGAGATTTCGGTATAATTAATTTATTTTCATTTATAAAATACTTATATTTGCTTGCATGAATGAAAATTTTGAAAATCAAAATTAAAAAACTTCTAAATAGGAAAATATTAATAACTTAATATTTGATGGCCAAGGCATAGAAGAGTTATCAAAGGGTAATGGTTCTTCCTCATGCCTGCCACATCTTTTATAATTATACATGGATCATACCATCTACTGATTGTGAATTTATTGTATAATGCTCTCCGCGTTGATGGGTTAACAGGCCTGGGATAAATAAAGTAGAAAAAAAAAGTAATAATAAATGAATATAATAAAGCAAATAAACCAGTTAACAAACCAGTAACAATTGAGTGATGGGCTTGAAATACTTTAAATGGATAAAGAATAATTTTCTTCCGTAGAAGTTTTGATTGGGTTCCAAGATTCCAAACAGCGACCATACCATTGACAAAACCAGCAACTATAATACTAAAACAAAAAGTAAACTCCTCAATACAAATCAATCTGAAACTGCTTAAATCATAAAAAGTGTAAAGCAATTTTTAATGTAACTTACTTATGAGGTTTAATTTTTGACCAAGATATTGCACTACACTGCCATTTTTCATTAGACCACAATTCCAGTTTTAAAACAGGTTCAGGTTTATAAAACCTTAAAATAAAAAAATTAAGAATTAAATAAATAAGTATACTAATGAATAATTCGACAAAGCAGATTAAAATTAAAAAAAAAAAAAAACATGAAATATATGCATAACTAAATATGGATTTCAAATTAATTTTTTCAGTGAAATGTTTTTCAGCTCACTCAAGCAACAGTAGAGCTAGTTCGAGTTGCAATGAACTTTTCTGGTCCATAATATGTCAGCATTGAGTCCCTCCAAAATCTGAACTGAAGGAACAAACAAAAACCCGTAATACTTCATTAAAAATGGATAACAACTTTTATTTGCTCATTATAAAACTTTTAGCATATGCTCAGAACTAAATTTATATTTTGGATACTGCAGCAGAGGTAAAAAGTTAAAGTCATAAGAACTGACAAAAAAAAAAAAAATCTTTTTGAGTAGTTTCCAGTAACCTTTTATAAATATCTCCTGTTCTTTTTATGGTTCAAGCCATGCCCCATTTTCCAGTGGTGGGATTTATGAGAAATATAGTTAGAAAAAAAAACTAATGCGAGATCTCCACTATTCACTCTTTAACTTAAGTCTATTATTTCGCAGGTAAAATATATATAACAAATAACAACAATCTTACCTGGTACTCTGATGTTGAAGACACTCCGGATTAGGCATAGCATAAATGGGAATAGAACCAGAAGTTGTAGCAAGTGCTAACAGTCCTATCCTAGTATCGGTGCGGCCTCCACTGGGACACCAGGCCATATTCCAACAAGCTCTGTCATTGTGACAAACACCATAACAGAACTGAAGGGAAGATAGTGAATTACTCCTGTAATAAGAAACAATAGATATTTAGATGCTGATGTTTAATAATTACTTTTCAATTTAATAATAAAAATTTAAATGTCTATATCATATTTTTCTTAAAATAGGTCGAGGCTTATTGGTTTTTAATTGCTTTCATAAAATAAGGGGTTCGTCTATTTTTGAGGTTTTACTCCTCAATCCAGGGAACAATGAGCTCAAAAAAAATGGATTTCTAAGTAACTCAATTTATTTCTCTTTTTGTTGCCTAGATGAGTACCTCAAAATCTTACTCAACATCATGCCTTAGGTAGTCTGTGGTCATGGAATCCACCTTATTCTCACTGAAACTAGTTTTTAAGTGTACAAAACTTAAGTATGAAATCAGTCCTGTTTTAAGAAATTGTGATTTTGGTTCCCATTAACAAACAAACAATTTATTTTTACAAACAAGAAATTAAAGTAGTCTTTCTGTTCAATGGGTCAAAAATGTAATTCCAGAAAGTGGCATTATTATATTGAAGTTTAGGAATGTTTCCTTTCATGTGCAATCTCTGAAGTCATCAACGAGTGAGGTGATATGGAGAACATACATTCTTTGTGGCTGTCAACAAAATATTTTGTATAGTTTTTATTTTTTTTAGAGGATTTTTTTTTCTTTTTATTTAATTAATGTATGAATGACATATTGTATGAATGAATTCTTTGTCATCCATATCACTCATTGCCCTTTAAGAGACAGTTTAAAAATTAATTGAATAAAAAAGTTCATAAAAAAAAAAAAAAAAAAAAAAAATGAGAGAAACAAAATATCAATTTCACTGAATGAGTGAATCATAGTTAAGAATTGATGATTAAATGAATACCAACTTTGAATTGTTAATATCTTCAAGCGACCAAAGTTGTATAAGCCCTGGACCTGTAAATGTAGAACCAGCTTGAAAGTTAAATTCCATGGACAGATGCGATGATACAGCTAAATACTGGGCGCCTTCCCCTGGACACCATTCAAGACCCCAAACTGGTCCTCCTGTATAGGCTATGCCTTGATTTCCTAAATCATATTTCAATATTATAATTTATAATTTATTCGTACAATATGATTAATATTTGTTATCATAAAAATCACAACAAAAATAATTTAATATGAAAAAATTCAATAAAATGATAATTCTAGTCGAATGTTACATAATTCATAATAAAAGAAGAGTTACATATAGGTGAAACACTAAAACAATTTCTTACCAAACAGGAAGATTTACAAAAATTTATTTTAAGGACAGTTTAGATATATATTAATATATTAAGAAAAAACAAACAGTACCTTCAATGACTTTTCCTTCAAGAGCAAGCATACTTTCCCATGAAGAATTTTGAAAAGAAACCTTCATTGAATCAGATTTTTCAGGATTATAAAACTGACTGGTTTGAGGATCCATTTCTTTCCATGAATCAGTATTTAAATGCAAATCAAGAAACAATGGTTCCTGGGTAAAATAAGTTTCATAGCTGTAAAAAACAAACAATCTTCAAAATAAAATTTGTATAAAACAGTTTTAAGGAAAAAAAAATTCTTAATAACTATTTATGGTGATAAGAAGTCAAAATAATTACTTAAAAATATTCCATCCTAACGACTGTAAATAAAAAGTACATTATTGTAATACAGCTTTAACAATTTTAATTGGCACTGTTAATAAATCTCAGATTTATATATATATATATATATATATATATATATATATATATATATATATATATATATATATATATATATATATATTTTTTTTTATTTTTGAAGAGAAAAGATTTGACCCCAGTTGGGATTCGAACCCAAGTCTCCACCTCTCTAGCGTGGCGCCTTATCCACTAGGCTACCGGGCTCGTATCCGAACCAGGGAAATCTTTTCTCTTCACTGATCCATACCCCCGGGCACTTGCAATTGCGACGTACAATTCGGGGATGAATGTTCAAATTGAACATTACTTTAATTAGATCTATTGACGAGCTGTCATATATATATATATATATATATATATATATATATATATATATATATATATATATATATATATATATATTAAATTATGAAGTGGTTCTTGTTTACTAAATATTTTTTAAATATATTTTTTATTTTTGAAGAGAAAAGATTTGACCCCAGTTGGGATTCGAACCCAAGTCTCCACCTCTCTCCACCTGGTTCGGATACGAGCCCGGTAGCCTAGTGGATAAGGCGCCACGCATGAGAGGTGGAGACTTGGGTTCGAATCCCAACTGGGGTCAAATCTTTTCTCTTCAAAAATAAAAAATATATTTAAAATATATTTAGTAAACAAGAACCACTTCATAATTTAATATATATATATATATATATATATATATATATATATATATATATATATATATATATATATATATATTATTTGCTTTAGCTGGACTGGAACCTGGACCAGATAGTAAGGAGTCAAGTGTCCTATTCACTAAGCTAATAAATCTTTATAGCACAGAAAACAAAACAAAACAAAAAAATAATAATAATAAATTGAGAGTATATGTCTCTATGAAATGAAATGAGATTTAAACTAAAAATAATAGTCTCACAAGGACTAACTTGATCAAAGTCACAAATCGAATCCTAAATATAAGTAGAATTATTATTGAGGTGTTGTGAACCAGAGCGGACAATCCCACATTTTGTGAAAATTGACTATGAAACATTAAATCATGGCATACTATGATTTAAAACATTTGCATTCATTATAGAATGGTGTTCTTGGAAATGATTCTAAATATTAAAAAATATACTGATTAAAATTAGACTCACATTTCCTTCATCCACGTTAAAGCTGGTTTGAAGAACAGTACTTTATAGCGTACATTTATATTCTGTTCAGCTGTCTTTAGATAAGGGATGATAACGTGTTTTTCTAGAAAAGAGAGAAAAAAATTAAATAATTTCATTATAAGCTATATATTTGATTACACTTTAAATTCTTTTTTTTTTTTTTCTTTTTTTTTATCACACAGAAAAATCTCACTTTGATATTTCAAATATAATTAAATTCTGATTATTTCAATAATTAATTGTATTTGATAAGAGAAGTGTCCTGGAAGAGAATGATCAAAATCTCATTATTTAAAAACCTCTAAATGTTAGAAACAGTACTCAGTCTTGTGATCATCATCCGATGATAATATGCTTATAAACCAGCTATATAACTTTGCAACTTTACTCCTTCTCGCTCAAAAGTAATCATATAGCCATTGTTTCAGTTAAAATCCTTTTTCTTGGATTGCAATCTCAAAAATGGACTAGGATCATTCTTTCCCACAAACCTTCAAGTATAATTTTCTCCTTTATAATTAAAATTTACCACGCTCTTCATCCTCTGAATTGTCACTTTGAGATACCATGATTGGAGGATTACATGATTTAACATGTTCTCTCATTTCTTCTTCCACTTTACATATATAATTACACTTGATGCATGAAAAACCCTAGAAAGTTTAAAAATTTATGTTAAGTAGAATAATAAATACATTATAGTAAAATATTAAAATTCATTACATATACATCTATTTTGCAAAATATACCTTTTTGACATGGATGCCTTTGGCTGGGGGTCTACAGTATTCGTGTTTAACGTAAAGCATCAATGTGGCAACACAGGGTGTAACAAAGTTTTTCACCCTCAAAAATATAACATTTTGACAAGCTCTAGCTCTGTTGGAGTTGCTCGGATCGAAAATTTAATGAGTTTCCTGATCAGAAATTTAATGTAGAATATTTTTTGTTAAATAAAATTTGATACTAGGACCTACTGTTTAGGAGCTGTATTGGTTTGAATGAAAAAAAGTCACATATTTCTTAAGTGTTAGGGCTTTTTTGACACACTCTAGCTCTGTTAGTGTTGCTCAGATCAAAAATACGCAAACAATTTCTCATTCAGAAATTTAATGGAAAATGTTTTTGTTATCTAGCATATGTTGCTAGGGCCTACAATGCAGGAACTATATTGGTTTGAATGAAAAAGGTCGTTTGAAACCCATATTTTCTCTCAACTTTGTATATTTAAAATAATCATTAATTGTTAATTTTATTTAATTATTACTTTAAGTAATTTGAGGCTTTTAATTGTAAAATGTTAATAACTTTTTAACAGACATTGTAGACTGTGGTTCGGAGTTTTGTAAAATAGGATAGCTCCTGTCTTATCCGTTTTTATGTCACACTAAAAGACGTATAACTAAATAAACCAAGTGGCAGCTATTGCAACTGCGTCACAGAATTAGGAGCGGTGAATGTCTAGAAGCATCCATAGCACATCCATCCATCCCACGGGTTTTGCCCAGCCTGGGCCGCCGTCGCAAATTGTGTCTTTATAAATTTTAAGAGGTATGGCACCTAAAAGAAAATGTGTTGAATAAACTGTGTCTGAAAAACTGACCATTGTAGAAGGTCTTAGGAAGGGCGAATCTGGGAAAAACATTAGCGAATGAGTTCTGTGTTGGGACATCCACAATTTTCGACATGCAAACTAAACTTTGTTCTTATATAAATATGATTTTATAAACAGCCACATTTTTAATTATTCAAGAAAATAAGTAGTTAAAACATGACATATGTCTGTATTTTTTATTTCAATACCCTAATTCAATAGTAAATCTCATTATCCGGATTTTTGGGTAGCTGGATCAGTTTTGGCCCCAACTAATCTGGATAATCAGAGTGAGTTTCACTTTACTACACATTATTAACTTTGGGAGAAACATTCCGAAGATTCATTATGTTTTGTAAGTCTGGCCTTGGGATTTGTTAATTATAATATTAAAATAAACTTCAATTGTAAATTTTAATCATTTGAACTGAAATGGTAGATCAGTAGGAGTAAATGGAATTCTAAGAATAAATGGGGGCTCTTTAGTTGCCAAATTATAGGCTCAATGATTTGATATTATAATATTGATATCATCAATATTTTACAATTAACAAAACATTTTGTCCATCGACTATACATTCCATTATTTTATATACATATATATATAGAATAATAAATATTTTATTCAAGATAGAAGTATTGTTATAAATTAATTTAAATATACATCAATCCTCATTATTTGTGATTATTAATTATCAAAAGAAAACTTTACTATACCTGAGAGCCATCAGCAGAACATGTTCTATGATGACGCACAATATCCTTAATTAGGTATGATTTAAATGTACATGTTGGCACTATACAATGTAATTCTTTATTTTCACCAGCAAGCTTCTTCCATCTGTTCATTAAATGTTTTGTAGTTTTTTTCTTTTGCACAGGAATATAAAGCAAACTCTAAAACATAAAGAAAATAAAATTTGAATACATTCTTTTAATAATTTATGCCATAGCTTTTTAATTGTTAAGGTAATCAGAGTCAACTATTTGAGAGCCTGGCCAGTTGATATTTTCTAGATAAAGGAATAAATAAACAGAATAATTTCAATAAGTAAATTTGACAATTTGCAAAATTTAATTTGATATTATTTTGATAGTCCTCCAGTGAAGCTTCGAGGCAGCACTACCATCTTACCCAGCTCTGATACCAGACCATCAGCTTTTTTTATGGCATACTTTAAGTGAATATAGGTTCAACTTCAGCAGGCCCCAGTATGTCAGGCATTAATAAAAAAATTGTTGAAGAATTGTCTACTATTTAAAGAATCTTAATTAAGAAAATTTAATTTCTATTTTTTTTTTTTTATAATGTTAATTTCTATTTAAAGAATAAACTTATAGACAATTATAAGATTTAAATAACAGGGGACTGAATACTAATTAAATTTTATAATATGGTTACTAATTCCACATAAAAAATGCTCTACATTGATTTCATATAATCATCCATGTTGCTGATGAAGTTTTAAGTTTTCATTTCATTTCATAACCTCCCTCCTTCCCTCCCCAACAAAATAAATAAATACAAATTTTTAGATTGAAAATTTCTACTATTAAAAGAAGATCTTCCATGCAATTAAAAACTTTACCCAAGTGTAAGGAAAACTAAACACTTACAATTTCTTCAATTTCATCGAACTCCTCATCACCATCATTTGCAACATGAAAATCTTCCCCATTTTTGGTCAAATCATTTTCTTCAATATAACTCGCAATTTTGCCAAGGCACCTGTAAAATATAACACAGGACTTTAAATTACTAAATTAATTGACAAGATTATAAAAATACAATTAATCTTAATAGATTTTTTAAGGTTGTAAAATGGTGTGAAAAAATAAGTTAATACAACAATATCTAATAACCCGCCATAAACTTTTACACAGGATATGAAGTATGCAATCCATCCAGATATTGACTCCAGACACACAACTTTTGATTAATCTCATTCAATCAAGGAATGGATACAGTTCATTAAATGAATGATACATTGGATACATCTTAAATGAATAAGAGGAAAGATTAAATAAAATATAATAATTTAAAGCCCATAACGTTCAATGACATTAGAGCTTAGGAACATATTTTTTACCTAACTTATACTTGCCCAGATGGTGGTTTTATATATATATATATATATATATATATATATATATATATATATATATATATATATATATATATATATTTGTTGTTATTATTATTACAGTGAGAAGTTTAGTAATTAACTTTTTGTATAGACATTTAGGCCCTATGTCAGCCTTTGGTTAAAAAGAAGTACCAAGTAGGTCACTGTGTTTGTGGTATTGGATAGTAATCTATATAAAGAGGGGGGACAGGAGTAAGTGTAATTAATTTAAATTTCCATAAATTATACCAGTAATATATATTGTTCAGGTTGTCTGCACAACTTTTAGTTAGATCGTGAATACTGCAAACATATGGTTAACAAAATATGAAAATTATACTACATACTTAGCAGCAGCTTTTCTTACAGGACCCATAGAATCCTCTATTGGTGGTGCCTGTTCAGTTACAGATCTATGACTTTGGTAAATATGTGTTGATAAACTTGAAGGCATCATAAGCCTTCCACAATACATACAAGTAACCATCATTCCTTCTCTTTCCTGGTGAAAAACATTAAATTTATTAATAACACTGATCAAAAGATTATTCTAATTCCAATCCCTTAATCACTAACATCATTATGAAACATGATCTATATTTTCAAAAATAACAAGTATGAAATTTTACCTAAGAAGATTTAAGTGGAAAAAAAAATCGAGAGAACAGAGTTTTAATTTTTATTAATAAAAATATGAGGATTATGGCAAAGCAAAATATGATGAATTAATCTAAATCAATGATAAACAGGTATCTTAAAATATAAAGGAAGTTAAGAAAAATGGTATATATGGTTTAAAGGAATCAATCCCAGTTCCAACAATACACATTAAAAATACATAAAAAACTATAGTTAGTTAAACTGACAGAAACACCTTAAATCAAACTAATAAAATAAAATTAGGATTGATGAATTAATTGCCAGTTCTATTGGGATTATTTTAATAGAATACTAGTTTCGAATGCTAAACATTCATCTTCAGTTCAAAAACAAAAATTTTTTAATACATCAGCACTAAGTTAAATGGATTATATATACTAAATTTTTCAAAAATGTAAAATTCTGGCTCTGGTAGAATATGGCTATAGGCTATATTTAGCCAGCAATAACGGATACAGTAAAATCACGAACGACAATATTGTAAAAAAAAAATCTATAAAAAAAAACTATGAATAATATATACATAACACCGTCAGAGGATAAAACTCCCCGAAGAAATATATTTTGATACCATATTACGGCCCGATATCCACCAAAGTTGGAAAGAAATCAAAAAAATTAGGTTTAAACTCTGCATTTAAAATAGACCCTTTCCAAAAAAGTGGTGTATATGAACAAAAATGAAATGACTGTGAAGCTAAATACACGGGAAAAACTGGACGATCGGTAAATCAAAGAGTAAAAGAACATACGAGGGTGAATCAAATATAAACGGTAATTTTCAAAATTATATTTATTGAATAATATTATACAGAAACTATACTTCAACATTTTTCAATGTA
Source organism: Euschistus heros (assembly GCA_003667255.2). NCBI lineage: Eukaryota > Metazoa > Arthropoda > Insecta > Hemiptera > Pentatomidae > Euschistus > Euschistus heros. The sequence continues at coordinate 2,107,836 of RCWM02000058.1, read as the reverse complement.
GTCTCCTGCATTATCTACACACTTCTGCCACCGATTTGGAAGCTTGAATATTCCCTGTTCATAAAAAGACTGAGGGCGAGTTTTTAACCATTCACGCACATGCTTTTCGAGTCTTCATTGTTTTCAAATCGTTTTCCTCCAAGATTTTTTGAGGCGCATCGTCACATGTGATGAGACGTGGGTCCACCATTACACCCCCGAATCGAAAATGGCAAGTAAGGAGTGGCGAAGGAAGGATGAAGGCTGCCCAGTGAAAGCCAAAACTCGTCTCTCAGCCGGAAAAGTTCTTGCAACAATTTTTTTTGACTCAAGGGGAGTTCTACTCATTGATTTTCTTCACGATCAACGAACAGTGAATGCGGCTTACTACTGCCAGGTGCTACAGTCAGCAAAAACCAGTTACCGGAACAAAAGACGAGGTGTGCCCATTAGAGATGTCATCCTTCTCCATGACAACGCAAGGCCTCACACCGCATTGTTGACAAGGGATAAATTGGAAGAAATGGGCTGGGAAACTCTCGAACACCCTCCTTACAGTCCAGACCTGTCCCCTTGTGACTATTTTTTGTTTGCCCCCCTGAAAGAATCACTTGGAGGAAAACGATTTGAAAACAATGAAGACGTCGAAAAGCACGTGCGCGAATGGTTAAAAACTCGCCCTCAGTCTTTTTATGAACAGGGAATATTCAAGCTTCCAAATCGGTGGCAAAAGTGTGTAGATAATGCAGGCGACTCATTGAAAAATGTTGAAGGTATAGTTTCTGTATAATATTATTCAATAAATATAATTTTGAAAATTACCGTTTATATTTGATTCACCCTCGTATAAGAGCATACAATAATAAGAGCAAAAATTCCAATTTCTCTATCCATCTAAATGAAAATAATCATAAATTTAATAAAGACTCAGGAGTAAAAATAGTACATCAAGTAGAAAATAGCCTAAAATTAAGTATTTATGAATCATTAGAAATAATAAAATTGTTTAAAACGATTCATAGTTTTGTTTAAATGACCAGATAAACATTTCCAATAGCCCCATTTTAAATTTGTTTCCAATAGAAACAGAAAAATCCTATGAGCCATAAGGGAAATCCCATAGTAAACTCCAAAAATTTAACCTACCTCCCCCTTCCCTTTCCACGATGGATATATTTCAGATATCTGTTTGATCTCCTCAGGTGAGACTAATGTTTGATTTCCTGTCTTACATTTTTGGAAACTTTAGCATATACATATGATCCATGTAACTCAGTGCTGATGTGTTGAAAATTTTGTGTTTTAGAACTGAAGATGGATGTTAAGCATTCGAAACTAGTATTCTAATAAAATAATTCCAATAGAAGTGGCAATTAATTCATCAAACCTAATTGAATTGATCTTTCTATACATCTGGTAATAAAATAAATTATGACAAATAATAGATGCATACTGAATAGAAATACTTTCTATTAAAGATAAATAAAGAATAACATGTTGAGATTAGAGTAGATTAACGATTAACAGTATGTGAAAATCTCACTAGGGAAAAAGTAATGAAAACAATTACTAAAGTAAACCAATAGAAACTTCATTAATCACATGATAGATCAATATGGGGTCAATCGATTTCAAATCACCCAGTCGTGTTTCTCAACATTTTTTATTTTCTTGATTCTTTTATGGGTAGACATTAACAAAACTCCAATTGAAAAAAATTTACAAGCCATATTTTTTATTTGACAGCCATTTTAAAATGATGATTTAGTGAATTTTATGAAAAAACAGGGTTTGCAGACAATTTAATTGCGAAGTCATTTTTAAAGATAGCTAAATGATTTAAAAACTAGTGTGTTCAGCATGAAATGACCTTCAAAAGGACATTATTTTAATTTCCCTATCATGCAAGAAAGTTATTCAAACTCTTTCTCAAAAACAAATTTAAATATTGTTATTTTTAAGGCCATAAATTTTTATGAAGGAGAAGAGACTCACAAATATTTTATTTCTGCGTTGAGTACTCGTAGTACTACCAACAGCATAAGTTTTAGTTTTGAGAATGTACTCCTTTTTTCTCTACGGCTTTTCAAAAATGGCTGAAAGCAGGTTTTTGCCAATTTTCGTAGGTCAATTTCTGAAAAGGGCCTGAATGAAAAAAAAGTGTAAATTCTATAAAATGTTTCTTATACTAATAAGAATACACCACAAAAAAAATTATAACTGAGACTCAACTATGTTTTGAGTTATAGAGCTGTGAATTTCAATAAAAATGCTACCTTTTAATGAAGCAGAGTATCTAGTCCAGGACATTCTGAACAGGTGTCAAGCAAACATTTTTCATTTTCAATAACACATACGATGAAAGCTATGAGGTCTTTATAATTTGCATTAAGCTTTGTCCCTTCTGTCATAAGCTTTATGTTTTGGCGATGCTTGCAAACACATACTATAAGTTCCTGATGAACCCTGAAGAACACACCACTTTGGCCTTAGAGCACAAAACATAGAACTACCAATTTTGTAATCTGGATATTTCTGTTTATATATGCTCTAGAGTTGATTTAGTCAAAGCCTTTTCATTAACCTTTTCTGTTTCTGCACCTAGACATTGTCAATCACAGTTGAAACATATTCCTTTTTACCTGGGCATAAGCAACTATTTTCGTAAAACTCATTAACTCAGTTCATAAAAAATAGCTTCACTTGTTTTGTTGTCCTGTCTTTTTGAAAGATGTGGTAAGATACCTTGAGCCTTTACTGGCTGATGCACTAAATGCCTTTACTCCAGATGCACTAAAGTCCTCAACTATTTTTTCTTAGACTATGAACTTGGCAATAAACTAAATATTTTAATTTGATCATCTTTACTAGACACTTTGAATTTTTCTTTCAGTTTAGTAATGAGTATGTCGTACTTACTAATTAAAGTTTCTGTAACATTTAAATTCTCAGTTTCTAAGTCATTATAGAACGATTCATCTAATTTTCTCTAGAATGCGCTCCTAATTTTATAATTTTTTTTTTTTTTTTTTCTGGCTTTGTTCTGTGTTAAGCTTTGTTATTTTTACATAAAAGAGACAATTCCAAAGTGTCATAAATGGATTCCAATTGATGCAACGAATTCTCCTTTACTAATTCAAAAGGGCCAGGAAAAACCTCAGGATTATTCTCAACATTACTTGTCTCATCTCCGGGCAGTTTTGCTACAAATGTTTTTGATGCACAAGTTGGACATAGAGCCTGTCCACAAATTAGTTTAATATTCACATTTTTACTCTTGAAGATAGCAATGAAGATTAGGGGGAGGGGGTGTTCATGTCACCACTTGCAGAGTCATGTAGGTGTAGGAAAGATGTAGGCTGTGCAAGCAGTTGCACATGGAAGAGTTCAAATCTAAACATGTAAAACTCACATTAACTTGTTGCATCATGAGAACTGATGTGTCAGTTGACATTTTACAATGGGATTTAACATACAAACATACTTTTATCATATACTTACATATTTTTTTAATTAATGGACATTTTTAAGTCAAGTATTTCTTTTAAATATAAGCTAAGTTCATTGTTTTAAAACTCTAAATAATAATTTATAAATTAACCATAATTTAAATTTGTCCATTAAGATAATTTTAAGTCTATAGTTGCTAATCTAGCATTGTACGAGTGTATTAAAAAGGTAGCGTTTTTATTGAAATTCACAGCTCTATAACTTAAAACATAGTTAAGTCTCAGTCATAATTTTTTTGTGGTGTATTCTTATTAGTATAAGGAACATTTTATAAAATTTACACTTGTTTTCATTCAGTCCCTTTTCAGAAATTGGCCTATGAAAATTGGCAAAATCCTGCTTTCAGCCATTTTTGAAAAGCTGTAGAGAAAAAAGGAGTACATTCTCAAGACTAAAACTTATGCTGTTGGTAGTACTACGAGTACTAAATGCAGAAATAAAATATTATTTGTGAGTCTCTTCTCCTTCATAAAAATTTATGGCCTTAAAAATAACAATATTTAAATTTGTTTTTGAGAAAGAGTTTGAATAACTTTCTTGCATGATAGGAAAATTAAAATAATGTCCTTTTGAAGGTCATTTCATGCTGAACACACTAGTTTTTAAATCATTTAGCTATCTTTAAAAATGACTTCGCAATTAAATTTTCTGCAAACCCCGTTTTTTCATAAAATTCACTAAATCATCATTTTAAAATGGCTGTCAAATAAAAAATATGGCTTGTAAATTTTTTTCAATTGGAGTTTTGTGAATGTCTACCCATAGGGAATCCATGATAAAAGAATCAAGAAAATAAAAAATGTTGAGCAACACGACTGGGTAATTTGAAATAGATTGACCCTATGGTAATGTTTTGGATTCATTTTAATTTACCTTATCACTTTTTCCACAAAACTGCCGATGGCTTAAAAGTCCTTTTGAGCTTTTCTTTTCCTGATGACAAACTTCACACTTAAACACAAATTTGGCATTGGCTCTTTTTCCTCGGGTAAGTATGGTTTCCATTTTATCAACATCATCTAATGGCTAAAATAACAAAATTATAAAATGCATTATTTTCCCAAATGTAGCTTGAGTTTTTTTTCTTTTCTGAAATTTGTTTCTATAAACAAAAAATATACCAATAATCGAGGTCACTTATATTCGAATTTGGTCAAGGAAAATTTTATTTCAACAAAACTCTTGATTTTTAATTAACTTCATAGTTTATTATCATTATTTGAAAGGACCTAATATCTAGGAATTTATTATTTCCGTAAGGACACCAAAAACATTTTGTTTTTCATCAATTAGATTATAAACACTTATATTGAAAAAAATATACCTAATTTAAAAAAAAAGAAATTGTTGATTAGTAAAGCAATTCATTTTTAATTTGTTAGATGTATAAGTCACCATAATATTTTTTCAAATAGTATAATGGTTTAAATGGAAAGAAAAATTGAACTAATTTTATTAATTTGTTTCAGCTGGTTTCTGAATTCCATCCAATTAAATTCAGTCATGTATTTTTAGGTAATTTTATCTATGTGCCAATCAATTATTCTCTTTCCAAATTTTTGTTTCTGCTTAAACTAAATAATGATGCTTTTTATCTTTAGGTAGTACCCCAATTTAAGCAGGATGTTTTTTTTTAATATGTAAAAAAATTTTTAAATCGATTTTTTATTACTATAGTGGAGCGTCGATTATCCGATTAATGTTGTCAGGGGTGGTTCGGAAAATCAAAAATTCGGATAATCAAAATTCATTTAAAAATATTATTATGTGTAAACAATGTTTTAAAAAAATGTAAGAAATGAAAGAAATTTTATCATAAGATTCCAAGCAAATTGGTCAAGATGCTCCATAATTAATTGTACTCCCCACTAATTAAAAACTAAATTAGTATTAGAGTAGTAGAGCTGTTCTACCAATTAATTAAAATATGAAACTAAAACTGTTTTCTCCAATCTAAATTGTTAAATAGTCATAAAAGAAACTAGATTATCAAATTTTATCAAATTCAACTGAGTTGTAAAATACATTTTTACACTTGCCCCACTAATAATTAAAACATGAATTATAATTGTTTTCACCCTTTGAATTTGTATTAATTAATTAGGCACATAAGAAAATTGACAAATATGCATTTTTACTCTTCACCCTGTCCCAAAAAAATAATAAAAACAATAAGTAATAGAGTTGACCTCTTTCAACGGGTGAGCCAATTACAAAAATTTAACTCGTTGGTTGATATTAACAGAAAAAATATAGCAGGATATTCCAGATAGCAGATATTCAAATGCTACAGATATCAGACAAATGGGATGTCGGACAGTGAGAAACCGGACTATTCGAATAATTTTATGTTTATAGCTACACTCAGCAGTATAATATTGTTTAGCTTTCCAATTACATATATTTAAAAAATTACAATTAAACTTATTAAAGCGATCTAAATTTCAAGTGTGTTTTACATTAGCTGTGTAAGATCTAAACTTGAAACTTACCCATTAAATTATTATTTTTCAAATTTCTGCTGAACCATAACGCATTATTTTATTTTCTGTTCAACTTAAGATATAAATTTATATTTGTTAATAAATAATATCCTCATTCCATAAAACATGTTTTTCAATTATCGGTGCTTCCCATTCCCTTCTTTACCCAGGCTAATCGAGGCTTTACTGTAATTTATGAACATAGGCAATCAACATAGTCATGATAATTAATTCATCAAATATTTAACTTGAAAATTATTTAAACTAAAAATTTATTGTTCTTAAATATAATTCTATGGGGGTAAAAAACATGAATAGAGAGAAGTTTAAATGTTAATTTTTGTAAATGAGTAAGAAATTGAACATGATTAAAGGTGTGAAGGAAGAATTGATGAATTCGATAGATATGATGGAACAGGTTGTGAATTAGATATCATTATTTGATTTATTTTCTTTAATTGATTTAATTCTCTCTTAACAGTAATAAATAATGACAGAATATTTAAATTTTATAGCAAGACTTTTTGATATTTTCTGCATACTGAAATACCTCAAGGTTAATGTTAATATGGCACAATGAGTATGTTTACTTCTATCAATATATAGCACTTTTAATCAAAGATTGTGTGCCCTAATAATAAAAATAAAATGACATTCTTTGCATTCCCAAAATGTTCAATCAGGTATCCCAAAATCACCCCTAACCATTTGTAAATCACTTGATCCCCTGCAAAACTTTCTTTAAAACTGCTTCATTCAAAAAGTTAAAGATAATTTAACTATTTAAAGTTAACTGGAGATTTTACCAAAGCAATGATACTAGTGTTTTAGCTAAAACAATTTGCATGGTACCAAAAAAAGTTGGTCTTTAATGGAAATAAAAGAAAATACATCATCTGATAGCTACAGAAAGCTGAAAAAGATTTTACTGAGAAATCAGACTACAACTATTGTAAAACTGTAATCTGATCTGATATGATTAAAATTGATAGATTTTCATCTAATGGGAAGCACTCTGAGTGAAAAAGGTGAAAACATATCTATTAAAAATATTTAAATAAACATAAATAACTCATTAAAAAAGAGGAGAAGTATGAAAATAAAAACAATGTTGAATTTTATAAAAAAAATAATAATAAAGAATCGATAAAAGTATTTAAACTTTAGATCAATAAATCACAGAATCATATTTTCTAAATTTTATTTCTGAGACAAATCAAAAAAATTTGAAGGAATTAGTCAAACATTTTTTTTACATTTATCAAACGAGGAAACGTATAGCCAGTTGCCTACGCCTGATCAAAGACATTGAAATTCATTTACAAATATTTATTTCTTGGGCACTTCATAATGGATTATTTTTATTATATTATTATTATAAAAAAATTAGTAGATATTTTTATGACTTATTCGTAGATATTACGAAGGACTTATTCCTTATATTATATTAATATAAAAATATAATGGTAGAAACAAAAGCAATTGAAAATAAATGCTGAAAATATAGTTACCAGGGGTTCTTCTCCTTCTAACCAAGACATGAAGTTATGTTTCAACAAATGCACTTTTTGATACTGGATGGCTGTCATTATTTCACCACATAAAGCACATTTAACCTTTAAAATAATATATGCATTAATAATAATAATTATAGGGTAAATAAAGAAATAAAACTTATCATAAAGAAATAGTAATACCTTATCTTCTGGATTTTTTAGAACTGTTAATGAATCGACTCTACCACTTAATAATTTTCTTTTCTCAATCCTAGCCTTTTGTTTGGAAGTTAGATCACTATCACTGAGGCATTCCATTTCTTGAGAGGAATCAATTTCAGCTACATCATTGTCACAGTCACCTTCAGAATTTAAAGAATGACTTAATGAAGAGTCAGCAGTATTTGAGAATCCTTCCTCTTTAGGAACTTCCCTAGAAGTTTCTGTATTGCTGTCATTGTTAAAAGTAACGTAGTAGGTTTTAGAATAAACTATCTGTTTTGAGGGTCTAATAATTCTGTAGCCTTTTCTCCTTCCTCTCCTTTTTTTAAAATGTTCTTCACTGTGTTCATTATTGTCATCGAGCAATTCAAGGTCAGCAAAAGAATTATAAGACACAGATAAAGCTGTTTGGTTGGCAGAGTGGGTTGAAGGATCACTTGTTACTATCTTTCTAGGCCTTCCAGGTCGTCTCTTGACTTCAGGCTCTAAACTATTTTTTCTAGGTCGACCAGGCCCTCTTTTAGGGGTAGGCTCTAAACAGTCAGAGGATTCCAATGATAGTGAAGATGACTGAATTGGAATATTACTTCTTGATGATTCATTCAAGTCATTGTCTTCAGTACTAATAACTTTTCTGGGTCTTCCAGGCTTTCTTTTGGGTAAGCATTGTGAAGATTCTGCAGGAGTTGCTTCCACATTCTGCAGGGGTGAAAGTTCAACAAAATTAGTATCTGTAACAAATAACCCCTCATCCTCTTCCTTTATACCATTGTGAATTGAATCATGCAAACATTTAATTCCCATATTTTCCTCAGTAATTTTAAGTTCTATACTTATTTTTCTTGGTCGACCTGGTCTTCTTTTGGGCACCCGTTCTAAACAATCACCACTGGAAGAATCAATTAATAAAACATTTTGATTTATATTATCCTTATTTTGATTCAAAGTGATAATTTGTTGGACAACTGATAAACGTTTTGGTGGTCTTCCAGGTTTCCTTTTCAATGGAGCTTCAAAACTAATTTTCTTTTCATCTACGACTTCATACTCAGCACCTTCTTTAGAATGTGAATCAGTTGATAGACCACTTACTTCAGCAAATGAATTCATAAGATATTTCTCCCTATCTGCAGCTGAGATATTTTCAGTATTTACACCTTCAATTTGATATTTTTCTATTTCCTGTTGCTTAATATGTGCTTTTGGTGGTCTACCAGGTTTCCTCTTTAATGGAGGTTCTACGGTATTTTTCTCTTTACAAACAGATTTCTGACTTGCCTCTTCTTTGGAATATGAAACATTAGATAAACCATTTCCATCCTCATTCGAAGACAAATTCAAGTTATTATTTGGAGACACATCCTTAACTGGAATATTTATTTTATTTACCCTACCATTACAAAGTTGACCCATAGACAAATATTTTGGTGGCCTACCAGGTTTTCTTTTTAATGGAGGTTGAACAATATTCTTTTCTTCAAATTCCAGCTTATGATTTGCACCTTCAATGAAACTGGAAACATTAGAATTCCCTTCATTAGAAAATGAATTCAAACGATCACAGCTAACAGAACTTTCATAATCCTCAAGGGAAATATTTTTATTTTCAATTTGACACTTCTCTTTCTCCTCTTGGCTTGTAGATAAACTTTTTGGTGGTTTATCGATCGTTTTAATAATCAGTGATGAACCCTCTTTAACAGAAAGTGATTCCAAATGATTGCTATCAGTAGATATATCGCTACCCTTATTTTCAGTTTGGCATTTAATATTATGTTGGGGTGTGGATAAACACTTAGGAGGCCTGCCAACTTTTCTTTTTAAAGGAGGTTCTAAACAATCTTTCTGATCAACTAGTAATTTATCTTGTGGTTTACAATATCCATTTACTTTAGCCTCATTTGAATAAATAAAATTAACATTAGGATTTATAGAATGCTTACTATCACTATCCGAATCCTTAAAATCTCCATCTTTGCCTATTATTTTACTACTCTTAATTTCTTTATAGCTCGCAAGTGAATGTTTCGGTGGTCTACCAGGCTTTCTTTTCAATATTGGGTCTAAAGAGGTTTTAATATTTAACTTTTTTTCAGACAAGTCACTTAAATTTTCATGTTCATTATCATTTAAATTAGAAGAGATATCAGTGCCAGATTTATTTTTTTCAATTTGGAGCTTATTAGCTACCACTGAATTGGTGTATGTTTTAATATGAGAATGAATGACCGATCCATCTTCCTTACAGACAGAATCTGAGAAAATTTGGTTGCTTGCAGAGCTCTCACTATCCTTAACTGGAACACTAATATTGTCTTTTTTCCCTCGATCTACCGATAATCGTTTTGGTGGTCTACCACGTTTCCTTTTCAGCGGTGGTTCTAAAATATCTCTTTTTTCAACCTTTAATAAATGTTTAGAATTATTATCTACACCGTTTTGTTCCAAGCTAGCAGATGAATTCCAAAGACACTTATTTCCAGACTCATTATTTATTGTTGGCAAAACATAATTAATTTTCTCACTTTTCCTTTGAATCTGTTCTGATCCTTGGTAACATATTGATAAACGTTTTGGTGGTCTCCCTGGCTTCCTCTTCAAAGAAGTGGTTTTCCATTTTTTTTCTGAGCTGTGTTCAATTCCTTCTTGCTTTGAAACAGAGAAAATTTCCTTATAAGATATAGATTCTTTAGGATTCCTATCATTTTCTGTTGATAAACTATTATCAACGGAATTGACTATTGATTCTTCATTATCAAAAGGATTAGATTTATTTATATCTGGATCAGTTTTTTCTCCTTCCTGATATGAAAAACAATTAGAATTCTTAGGAGTAGATGTTATTAAATTAACAAAATGTTTTCTAGGTCTTCCAATTTTTCTCGGTACTGCCTCACTAGAAGCGCTCAAGATGTTGTCTTTAGTTTCAAAGGCACTGTCAGGGATTGATAAACTAAACTGTGAAGGATGATGACTTGATTTATTTATTTCTTCTAATAAATCATCACTACTTCTATGGGTACTATTCATGGATAGTGGAGAGCTAGCCAACTGTGAAGAAATATTCATTTTATCAACAGTGTTATCTGATATAGGTGGAGTTGGTTCTTTAACAGTATAATCAGGCTGCTTATGAACATACAAATTATCACCATAGTCAAAACAGCTAGATTTCTCATCCTCATTATTTTCCTCTTTTATATCAGAAGTAGCATTTACCTGATTAGTAGCTTTAGATGTTTCTGATTGAGATTGATTTTTCCTATTCCTACCTCTATTTCCAGACACTGATTCCAAAGATGAGCTTAAGATATCCTCACAATGATGATCTATAACATCAACTTCCTCACAAATCTCACTACTACCTTTGATGTTGCTTGAAGACAGATCAGTAGATGAAGCACTCAACCTTTCAGTTTTATGATCAATATTAGATATTGAAATTGAAGTTGTTTCAGATGCAGGACAATGAGGCAGATCTTTAATGACTGATACATCTTCATTTTGAAATGGTTTTGATTTCTCCCTATTATTAACAGTGTCTTCTTTTTGCAGATTGACGGTGACAACCTGATCAGTTAAATTAGATGTTACTATTTGGGATTGAAGTTTCTTAGGTCTACCTCTTTTTCTTGGAATGGAAACAACCGACTTGTTCAAAATGTTCTCTTTACCTTCTACCTTGTTCAAATCTAAATCTTGTATACGAGTAAAAGAACTTTCATTAGGGATTAAGGCGACATCATCAGCAGAATGATGACAAACCTCTTTAACTTCATTACATAATACCATTTTACATGGATCCAAGTCTGCCCGAGTTGATGTATGTGATTTTAATAAAACACATTTATTTTCAGATTTATCTTCAGTAACAACGATCACAGCACGTTCTGTTTGTTCTTTTTCAGCAAGATCTGAAGTCTTTTTAGTGACTGTATTTATTGTTTTACTGTCATTTTTCAAAAGGTCCAATGCCTTTAGATCAGAATGAGTATTTCCCTTTTTCGAACTAAGTGTTAAATCATCAACAGGATTTTCTTTTTTTTCATGTGTATCTTTAACAAAATTGGATGTCATAAATTGATTTTTCCTAGGTCTACCTCTTTTTTTAGGAGCTGATTCTGTAGAATCGCTTCTGCTTTTCAGTTTACTTCCTGCTTTCTTGGAATCTGTATTTATGTTACACGTATTTGAATGTTTACTGCAATTCAATGAAGCGTCACAGACAAGGGGTTGAGAAAGGTTTACTCCACTAGAAGAAAATTTAGGATTAAGATTACAGTTTTCATTAGAAGATTCTGTACCTGAAACTTTCTCATTTCCCAGTAAACAAAAACTAGAAATATTGTGAACGGTGTCATTTAGACACTGCTCATTTTTATTCTTACCATCTGAAGATTCTCCACTCATTCTTCTAGAAATTTCTATAGATTTCCTACGAAATTCAGTGTACTTGTCATTAGACCCAAAACCCAAGAATAAACCTTCTGGATCATTTGATTTGGTATTATTAATTATTTCAGATTTTACAAGAGCTAATTCTTGGGAGCAATGTGTTTCAATTTCAGGTGTTTTATTATTACCTGAAATGGCTTTACAATTATCTCTATTACCTTTTGGTGTTTCCTTCAATATACCATGAGCTGAAGTATCTGAATTCATAAACTTACAGCTTTTTTTATTTGGAGGTATGATCTCATAGTGCTGATTTAAAATGACCATGTCATCATAATAACCTAGTTTACTACAAGCAGATACAAAGCTGCAGTATTTATTAGATGAATCAGAGCAATCTGAGAAACCTAAAAAACTTTCTTCTTCATTTGACGGTTTGTTTCCAAGTTCATTACTTCGACCCCCCAGTTTTGTAGGATAATTTCGTAATGATTTTGAATTGTACTTTTTTAACTTAGAACAATTCCATTTTTTTGTTAAGGTCAAATCTTCAGTATTTTCTCCATTTGATTCCTGATTATTACCACTAATACTATTTTCAGAATCATCAGATGGATGGATATTTTTTACATTAGGGCAGGACTCATTGTCATCAGTTTCAGGGTCATAAAATAAAACTACACTTGTACGACCATCAATAGATAATGGATCTTTTTCCATTTCTAACCTATTTCCATTTAGACCTTTCATTTCAGAGTCAGAGCACTCTAACGATGCTGATGGCAATTCATTGTCAAACAAAACCAAATCTTCATTGGTTTTAGAAAAATATTCCTCTGAGGCAACACCTTGAGAAGTATCATTGCTATGCATACCTGATTCATCTTCGGTCAGATTAATTGTATCACTCTCAAAATCATATGAAGAACTGGAGCTATCCGAATGAAAAGGGTCTGATTCATTGATCGGTTCAATAGAACACCTGAAACCTGAGTTTTCAACAAAATCTATTTCTGGTATTATATATTCTGATTCAAATTTATGTGCATCAGTGCCTTCTGAATTAGCAATTATATCCTGTTTATCATCTTCAATACCAACGGCATCAGTATGCACCCCAGAATCTATTTCTTGATTGTTTCTTTTTTTAAATAAAACTTGTTGATTGGATTCTTTTTTTACTTCCTCCCCAAGATGATTAATGTCTGAAAGGCATAAAATATCAGTTTCTTCAATAAAAGTATTTTGGTTATCCGCTTCTTCAGCAAAATTATATGCATTTTGATCATCATCGGGTTTGGATAAACTAGCATTTTGTGATGGTGCCTCATAGAGATCATCGTTAAATTCGTTTTTAAATTCATTTTCTAGATTTTTTTCATTTATGGCTTCTAGACTAGTTATAGAAGGAAAATTTTTATTAGTGCTGAGTACTTCACTGTTAATATCCTCAACATTAGTGTTACATTTTAAGTTTGCTCTCAGAGAAACATCAACTTCATTTCCATATCTATGGAATTTAATCTGTTCCTTTGACGATTCAACCAGTTTTCCTTCATTAATATCAAAGCTATGAATTCTATCAGGAACTTTCCCAAGAGGATACTCCCCGTTGGAAAGAGGAATAGGGCTGCAAATTGAATTATGTCCATCACATACAGACATATCAGAGTTAGTAGCATCATCTGAATCTTCAACATCAGAACTAAGGAACTTTGTCATATCTAAATTATCCGGACTTTGGTCATTATTAGTATCATCCTTAAAATTAATATGGAATGGTGTGATGCGATTTTCATTAGGATCAAAAACCATTCTTACATCATTCCGAATAGAATTTTTTTTGGAAACTAGTTTCAATAGTCTGTAAGATTCTTCTTTAAGAGATTTGAATAATGCTTCACGGTTTTTTGGAAATTCTGATGAAGACTTTGACTGAGATACTACAGTAGTCGAAACATTGACAGTCCAATCTTTATTGTCAACTTTTATCTGTACAGGGACTGTTGAAATATTTTTGTTTTCTTTCATCATCTCATTAGCAAATGCTTGAAGAGGTGTTGGCCAATTCTCTTGAATTTTCCTCTGTATAACTGAAAAAGACTTTTTTTCACAATCTTTCTGCAAACTTCTCCCAAATGATTGTGGTGTAGATCTCCTTCGTTTTTTCTTGTCATTTAACTTCATTCCATCATTCAACACTTTTTTCGTGATTGAAGAGTCTATGTCAATGATATCCAAACTACTTTCATTGATTTCAATAATATCACTATCATACTGAATTCCTGATCTATCTGAAACTTGTTTACAGTCAATAGATTTGGTATTTTTTGCAGGAAATACTGGTGATGGTGACAATCTTGTGCTAGAAAACTTCCGAGAAGCTTTATTCATAACACCATTATACTTTTTCAAATCATTAGCTCTCCGCTCCATTTCTGCTTCAACTTCCTGAAATCCAAATATTATTTGTAAACTTAATCGAATAACATTTTTTATTTTAATGGTTAAAATTAGGATTTAAATATAAAGGTAAGAGAAAAAAATAGATGCAGTAAAATAAAAAGTTGTTCTATGTGAATTAGTTCACTCCAAAGAATTAGATACCCCAAAGAATGTCTTTTCAACTGCCTAAACAGCATCAACGAGTAAATGTATAACAAATGATTGAAAATTACAGATGTGGAGCAAAGCAACAAATACAAATGCAATATTCTTACAAACTGAAGACCAAAAAACCCATGAGAAAGTACCAAATAAACAAGTTATAACATCCCTGTTGTACCATTCTCTAGTTCATAATGAGCCTACAGTGATGGAGTCCAACAAAATTCAGGATTTAAGATAACATCCCATAAAAGGAAATCCACAATGACCAAGTTGTTATGAGGATCTATTAAGATCAATAAATGAAAATCATATTCTTTTGAATGGATCAATTATCATGAAATCTAGCTTCCTGTCTGTGGACTGGGTATGTTAAGAGTAGTTGCTAAATTCCTAAAAATAGTTTTAATAAATAACTTAAATAGAAAAGAAAGTTTGTGATAAAACTTCTGGCAATGATTATATATTTTTAAGTGGATTATAGGTAACTATGGATGATACAAAGCAGGGCTCAAGTTGAACTAAGAATATCCAGCAAAGGAGACAACATGACTAAAAGGATAATTTAGAATACAGCATTGAATAAATCAACCTACAGGCAGAGTTGGGCATAATTGTATTTAGATACTATTCAAAGATTTTGTATTCAAATATGAAAAGTATTCGAAGAAAAAAGTAAATTAATCGAATACAAAAAAGTATTCGAATAACTATTCAAATACTTTTGTATTCGACAATGAATGTATTCAAAGATACAAGATACTTTTTTATTTGATAGGAAAGTATTTTGTATATAGAATAAAATAACCACTTGTATCCAGAGTTGGGCAATATCTAGATAACAATCTATCTAGATACGAATACAGATAGTAATTTGTTTGATCTAGATTTATTCGAACTTCGAATATAAAAACATCTGTATTCAATGTTTGATGAATTCAACTCAGAAGATACATTTACAGTTGTATTCGAATACTACTATTATAAATTATTTTATATTTAAATCTGTATTCAAAATTTCAAATACAGATGATTTTTGTTTTTATTTTTGAACTATTTCAATACAAAACATTTCCATTTCTACTTCCATGAAAAATATAAGCATGGTGATAGTTTTTTTAAGAAAAAAAAAAAAAAAAAAAAAAAAAAAAAAAAAAAAAAAAAAAAAAAAAAAAAAAAAAAAAAACGCTTCAAGATTAAGCCTACATGTACAAAAATGAACAAAAAAAAAAAAATTTAAAATGCGGTGTGTATCAAAATATAGAATAGAAAGAAAACTTTATTCTGGGACAAAGTCCCTTAAGAATAACATTAAATAACATAAAGTAAGATCATAACTGGCCGAGAGGCTGTTAAAAATAAAATAACATAGATAAACTGAATACAAATATGTATGAAAAAAAGATACAGAGAAAAACTAGAAAAAAAAAAAACTTTTAATAAAAAGAGGGTGAAAAAAATGAGTATACAAAATAGAGGTTAATATTGTAAATAAAATTGCAAAAGAGAAATAAACAAAAAAAACAAACAGAAACTTGAAGAAAAATAAAAGATAGAAAATCAAAAATTACCATTACAAACAATTAAAACATCATAATCATAATATAATTTATGCTTATACTTTATGTCTGACGGTCTTGTTAATTAAATTAGACGATTACATATATAGTACATACATCATTACAATTAGAGAGCGTCGAGTTGGAGGGAAAGAAGATGGTGAAAGAATAGTGATTTGAATGTTCCAAGGGAAGAAGCATTGTGGATACAAGGGGGGAGGGAATTCCAAAGAGTAGAGGATCGGACAAGGAAGGAACGTTGGAATGCAGTACTTCTGTGGGATGGAGTATAGAGATCGTAAAGACGAGATCTTGTATGCAGTGATTTGATAGCGGACTTGAATTTCAGGTTACTGTAAATAAAGGGAGGGTGACGGGTGTTGATAACTTGGTATAGATAGGTGCCTAGGAAGTATTTTCTGCAGAAGGAGGGGAAAAGCCAATTTAACTCAGTGTAGAGATGCAAAACATGGGAACGTCTCGAGGTTCCGAAGACAAACCTAATGAAGCAATTCATGATGCGTTTTAATATGTCCTCAAGAACCGTCGAGAGCCCGCCATATATCACACAACCGTAGTCAAATTGGGGGAAGATAAGGAAGGATACTAGGAGTCTGCGTGTGGGTAGGGGAAGGAGGTGACGGGAGCGGTGAAATAGTTTTAGGATACCGATTGACCTTCGGGAGATTTGTGCAATATAGGATTTCCAGGAGAGGGTTTGATCAATGGTTAAGCCTAAATTTTTTACAGAGGAATGGAAAGTTATTGGATGACCATTAAGGAATAATGTGGGAATGTTGGCATTTGAATGAAGAAGGGAATGTGATCCTATGGCAATTGCTTGAGTTTTAGCTGCGTTTAACGTTAATTTGTTCAGATTTGACCAGGCACAGATTTCGTCTAGGTCTTCCTGAATTTTGAAAAACGCAGCTAACATTTCAGATGGAGGAAAGGAGAAGTAAATTTGGAAGTCATCGGCGTAAAGATGGTGGGAACAATAGTGAATTGAACAGGAAGATCATTGATGTAGGAATTAAACAGTAGAGGGGAAATGCTCGAACCTTGAGCTACTCCTGATTGTAGAGTGAGGAAAGAGGATAGGCCTTGGTTAGGGGTGGTGACTGCTTGGGTGCGGTGGGAAAGGAAAGATTGAAGCCAGCAGAGCGCTGTAGGAAAAGTTAAGTGATTTCAATTTGGAAAAAAGGATATTATGGTCTAAGGAATCGAATGCTTTAGAGAAATCAAGGAGGATCAGGATGGTCAGTTCTTTTTTATCCATCGCTGCTTGGATTTCAGTGATAATTTTGATGAGGGCGGATTGTGTTGAGAAGCCGGGACGGAAATCAGACTGGAAGGGATCGAGTAACTTGGAATCTTCTAGGAAATTGGAAATTTGGGATTGCACCAATCTTTCTAGGGGCTTAGAAAGATTAGAAAGTATGGATAATAGGGCGGTAGTCCTTTGGAGATATAGGGTTTGGGTTCTTGTTGATGGGATGAATTACGGCCTTTTTCCAGGAAGTGGGAAATACAGAGTTTTGGAGGGAAAAATTATATATGAAGAGGAGAACCGGTAGGATTTCAGGAAGGCATAATTTCAATAATTTAACAAGGAATGCCGTCTAAACCAGATGAGTTGGATTGAGACTTCATAATGGAGGTAATTAGATCAGAGGGAGTGATATAAGAAAAATAAAAATTATTATCGTTAAATGTAGGCGGATGTGAGGACTGGGAGAGTCAAGAAGGAGCAGATGAAGAGGAAGAAACGAAAAAGGAATTTAACTCGTCTGGAGTGACAGGAAAGACTCCCGAGGGAGAGGAACTAGGAGGATCACACAAGGAAAGTTTGCGGAGGAGCAGCCATTTGGATTTAGGATCGGGTGCAGATGAGAGGGCTTCGTGGAAGAAATTGGATTTAGTTCGCCGGATCGTGGATTGAGTTAAATTTCTAAGAAGCTTAAACGCTTGATAGTCATCTTCAAGCCTGGTGCGTCTGAAGCGTCTATGGGCAGCCTCTCGTCTTCTTTGTAAATCTTTAATATCTTGGTTCATCCAAGGAGCAGGGCGACACCGGCGAAATGTTGAGGTTTTAAGAGGAGCATGGGTATCAAGGATAGATAGGAGATTGGTGGTGAGTAATTTAATCATGGTATCAATTGAGGAGTAGGAGTAAATTGGATTCCAATCAATGGTTTCAATGTCAGGTAAAATCTTTTCTCTGGTAAGGGAGTCTATGTTACGGAAGGAGATTGTTTTAGGAAAGAACTGAGGTGTTGGGAAATCATATGATATTTGCATCAGGTCATGAGAGGATGAGAGGATAGGAATGAAACAGGTCGTTGACTTGAGGAGAGAAGGTTTTTTGGAGAATCTATGACATGCAGGTCCAACCATGTGTCGGACCCGCGGGAGTGGTGGGTGGGATTAAATGGTACAATAAAAAGGTGAAGGGAAAAAAAGAGGTTTTAAAGATAGGTTTTGTCGTAGAAGTCAGATGGGATATTGGTATTCAGGTCACCGGAGATGATTATATTGGAGTAGAGAGGAACATAATAGTAAAGGTTAGATTCGAATGATTGGTCAAAGGGAACATGAGGGGGACGATAGGCCACTACATACAGGAGAGAATGGGAATTAAAGGATATTTCAACAAAGAGATACTCAATGTTTGGGAGATTTGAGGGAGGAGAAAGATGCAAGACACGGGACTTCAGACTATCATGAACATATAGTGCTACTCCGCCTCCGGTCCGGTTGACCCAGTAACCGATATATATAAGAAGGAATCAGGAAAAATCACGTTAGAAGTAAGGCAGAGGAAAAACGATTATAAAGATAAAAGTAGGATTCTAATCGTCTATTCTATTTTTTATTTTGTACAGGATGCACAACATAAATTTGTTTCTAATTCCTCTGTTAATTGAATAAATAACACAATGATTAAATTTATTTAATATTTCTAAAATTTTTAATAGATCGATCAGACTAGTTATCTGCCGACGTCTAATAAAATGCTCATGATTTATTACACTACCTGCATAACCCTGCCGCTAAATTTTACAGGGCCAGATATAAGATATAGGGATATAAGATATAAGATATACAGATATAAGTAAGTAGGGAATATGGTACTTCATTTGCGCATATTTTTTCACTGAGTTTACACGATGTTTTTGATAATCATTTCTTTTTGAAAATGATTTTTTTTTTTTTCTTTTCAGTTTGATTAATCCTTTTAATTGTTTCACTAGAGTATTTTCATTTCATTATTAGAACTATTAGAATTGCCAACTATTCTACAGTTTGATATATACTATTATAGTTTGAAGCTGTCTGTTGATAGCTTTCTGAAGAAGCTGCTGAGGCTTGGAATGTGCATTTCAAACTCCCCAAAAAAAAAATCCACTCAATCTTGCAACATTGATTGATATCTTGAATAGATTGCTTTAAAGTTCCGATCCGCTTCAAGCTTGTCAGAGATTTCTGGATTCAGTGAGTGATGAAAGTTGTGAATCATCAGAAAAATAATTAAGAAATGTGTTGTGATTTGCCTAAGTTATAAGATGAGTCATTGTATATTTTTTTTTTAACCCAAAATATAGAAAACTGTGTCAATATAATTGTTGTTAAAATTCTGTTTAGAAACTACTTAAAGCTTGTTAAAGTAATTTAATTTATAACTTGATTAATGAAACATGTTAATTAATTAATTAATATGTTTTATATTTGATAGTTTAAAAATAACAACTATAAAAAAAAAAAAAAGAAATCATCAGTATTCAACATTTCGAATACAGATTCAAAGATAAGATAATTTATTCTAGTAATATTTAAATATAACTAAATGTATTTCAACAGTGTATCTTCTGAGTCGAATTCATCAAACATCGAATACAGATGTTTTTACATTCGAAATTCGAATACTTTGAAAAGCATTCAAAGTTCGAATAACCTACCTAGATAAAACAAATTACTATCTGTATTCATATCTAGATATTGCTCATATCATATAGATTGCTATCTAGATATTGCCCAACTCTGCTTACAGGCTACAAACAGATAATGTTTTACATCACAATTCTCAAAATAAAATTATTTTTGGACTTCCTTTGGAAAGGAGTAGCCAGAAGTAATTCTAAATTCTATGATTTAAGACATATATATATATATATATATATATATATATATATATATATATTTTTTTTTTTTTTTTTTTTTTTTTTTTTTAAAGAAATAAAATAAGGTAATAAACATAATAAACAAAAGGTTTTTTTTTTAATAACTCAAACATTTATTTCACAAGAAATACAACTAAGTATTAAAATTTTATAAACACATGTTTCAAAACTTAAAATCCATAATAAGGACACCTGGGTTGGAATATAGAAATCACTATGTGC
This sequence comes from Euschistus heros, assembly GCA_003667255.2. Lineage (NCBI taxonomy): Eukaryota > Metazoa > Arthropoda > Insecta > Hemiptera > Pentatomidae > Euschistus > Euschistus heros. The sequence goes on along the minus strand of RCWM02000058.1, from coordinate 2,087,182 downwards.
TAACCAAATCGTGGAAGTTGGTTAATGTTAATGTAGATGGAGAAGTAAAAGCAATACAGATACTAGATTCAGTATTTATCTTCATCTTACAAAATCAACATTTTATTGTTACTAAGTTGATTAACATTTCATTAAGAGGTATATTTCTATAGGATTATATGATACCATACTATAGAAAAGCACTTTTCATTTAAGAGGGTGTTTGAGAACTGTTTCCCTAATTAAAAATGAATACATTAAATCCAAATTGATTAATTGGTAATAAAACACTTAATTTTAATTTATTCTTTCAATAAAAGTTAAAATTTAGAGTTTCTAGTCAAAATATTGGCTTCCAAAATTAAAGGTTAGGAGGCAATCTACAGCTATATTACTGAATAAATAACTAGGAGGCATCACAGATCATAACTTGAAGATTAAATTCAATGTATATTAATAAATATCTTTCTTCAATATTTGTAAGCATTTTTCTGTTGCTTAAATTTATCTCATTTGGCCATAATTTTCTTCTTCTTTTTTTATTTTCATAGGATTATATGAACCACAATTAATTTTCATCCTTAAAGGCCCTTTCCTTCATTGCTTTGTAAACTGCAATAAGTACATTCTTTTATTTATTTATTTTTTTGTTTCAGTGGTCATTCTATTATTTCTTCTGAACAATAATGATTCGAGATATACAATCTCATGGAGATATTTCTAGATTGAATAATAGAGTTTAATTGATTGAGAAATTAATCATTTGCTTTGAATTAGCAGCGCAGTCAGGCAGTGAAGATACAGAAGATGCATTCTTACATGTTGAAGGATCCAATGACAGTGGATCTAAAACAATAGGATAAAATATAATTTCAATAATCAAATAAAACTTCATCAAATTATAATTATAATAAGAAAAACCAAAATATAACTAATTTTATCTAAAATGCCTAGTAATGACTAACATTAATCAGATAGCATTATAACGAAACATGACACCAAAGATCACTTGATAATTAACTTGAAATACAGCTGTATCATTTATGAAACGATATATATTGCAATGTATTATGGGTACACAAAATAATGTTTATTAATAATTAATAATAAGACGGCGAGATGAAAAAGGGCCAGCACTCCTTTGAAGTCTGGAATATGAGTGTTAAGCCATAAAATGCTTCAAAGGGGATCTCGGCCAGGCAAAACTAGGCCAAACCATCGGAATGACTGCCATTGTATACCTGAAAATCGCATTTCATAGCATGATTTTTAAATATACATCCACAAAAGTTTACAGTAAAACACAATCGATAATATTTTAAGAAAACAAATACAAAAAAACTATGAATAATATATACAAAACACCCCCAGAGGATAAAGCTACCCCTAAAAAATATATTTTGATACCACTACTACGGCCCAATATCCGTTAAAGTCGGAAAGAATTAAAAAAATTAGGTTTAAACCCTGCATTTAAAATAGATAAGCCATTGTCATCATACTTCCCTTCACTGGAGAGCATACACTAATAAGACCCAAAATTCCAATTTTGCTATCCAAAGAAATGAAACTGATGTGTTGAAAATTTTATTGTATGTTTTAGAACTGAAGATTTTAGCATTCGAAACTAGTTTTCAAACAAAGAGACATTTTTAAAAATTAAAGGGACGGGATAAGGGTGTATATATGGATGACCCTGGGAACAGAGAAGGGGAGTTTGATCGAAGAGGAGTCTTGGGGAGACTGAGTTGATAGACGGTTGGAGGTGATATGGCTGAGGGGAGGTGCTGGAGGTCCTCAGTGAGATGATCTCTTGGATGGCCAGCCTAGAGGGACAGGAAGGAAGTTCTGATTAAGACAAGACCTAATACGCCGACTGAAGACCCATACTCTGTATTGATAAGTACCCAATAATATTTTGTAATAGTCTGTATTAAGTAGAGAAATGGTAAATGGTGTGCTGACTTTATAATATAGTATTTGTAAAATCATTCTATAGTTTTATATATTTAGATAGTCATTATAGTAAATAAAGTAAGTTTAATAATAATCATAATTATTCTATTTCCTAATTGCCACTAAAGTAATACAGAATTTGTTTACACGGATTGGATTAGAATCGAATAAAGATAAGAAGTAAGATATTGATAAATGGGGTTCTATTTATATAGTAACATAGTATTTTCTAAAAACCCCAAGAGCAATATAGCAATCAATATACCAGATCCTCTAAATAGTCCTGTCGTTTTTTAAAACAATATTTTATATTTTTGTTTTAACACCATGTAAATTCCTTTCTGCCTAATCCCATTTGTTTTTATGTAAACAATAATGTTTACTCTTCACAATAACAGTGGCAACTTTTAATTCAGTCTCTCGGTGTATTTTAAAAAGTGTGGTGAAAATGGTGAGCACTGAAATTAAAATTAGATCTGCTTTGCTGTATGAATTCAAACGCGGTTCAAAAGTGCGGGATATAATTGCAGTAGATCCACGCCAAACATGTTCAGAAATTGCTGAACAGCTCAACATTTCCGAATCTACAGCTTGGAACTACCTTAAAGAAATGGGAAGAGTAAAAAAGTTGGATAAATGGGTACCTCACCATCTATCGGATGTCAATAAACTGGTTTAGGTAACGACTTCTTTATTGTCTTGATTAAAAATTGATCCATTTTTCGATCAAATTATTACTTGTGACGAAAAGCGGGTATTGTACAACAATATGAGACAATCATATCAATGGCTGAGTGCAGATGAGAAGCCAAAAACATTTCCAAAACCAGACCTCCACCCAAAAAAGATCCTGTTGGTGTTTTTTTAGACTGGAAAGGAGTTAGTTAACTATGAGCTCTTGAATCAAGGACAAACGGTAACTGCCAATGTGTGCTGTGAAATATTGGATCACTGTCGTGTAAATCTTAAAACTTTTGATCCCGGACTGGTGAACAGAAAATGGCCACTGCTGCTTCAAGACAACTGCTGATTCACATTATTTACTCCATTGAAACTTTATACACTTTTGAAGTAGTCTGTTCAATGGGTGTTGAATATTCGCCATTACAGCAATGAACTTGTTATAATAGTTCACCATTCCAAGAAAGGTTTGCCATTCCACTTACATCTTTGGGTTTCTTCACTTCTAAAATTGGCGATACTTTGGCCAGGTCTATATGTAGCCCATCCTTGTCTATGATATGCCCAAGGTATTTAATTGAGTCGTTGAAAAATTTACATTTTCCTCTAATGAGTCTTATGTTGAATTTTCTCAATTTATCAAATACTGTTTGACAAAGTGTATAATATTCATTCGATAGAGCTCTTTCTGCTCTACAGAATTGTGTGAATCATTTTTTTGAGTAATATAATTTCTTACTACTTTTTAGGCTTAGAAATGGAATATACAGAAGGTAAAAAGCAACATTTTTAACAACCTGCTCTTCTTCACATTTCATTGAGACCAAAAAACAGCTGAAGCAACACGGTACACATTAGGCCAGTCTACAGCATGGAAATGGTTTGCGGAGTTCAAAAATAGCAATTTTTATGTCGATGACGCCCCCCAGTGGAAGACTTTCTGAATTCAACAAAGAGCATCTCAAAGCACTTGAAGGAGGAAGGAACAGGCGATTTTTGTCGAAATGGCATATACAAATTGGTCAAGAAGTGGGAGGAGGCCGTAATAACATAATTGATTAATTTATTGTTATAACTATTTTTTGTTTAAATAAAAGTCTTTGATAAAAACGCTACAAACTTCTTCCCCAACCCAATACTTCAGTTGCCATTCCTAAAGAATATCTTTGGCTGGTCTCATTCCTAATGATTCCCAAGCATAGTAATAATATCAGAAAAGTGTAATAAAAGAATGAAAATAAAAACTGAAAGATTAAGAACATATTCTTAACAAATACATTTGTAAGTATACTTACAAAGTCAACCTTTGTAGTAAAGAACAAGTTTCAATGTAAATACTAGTACTTGAGATAGAACTATGACATTTTATATATTGAAACCAACAAGAACTAAATAAGAGGATTTCACAACAGTAATGCAGTAATTGAGTAATTGGAATTGATGAATTAACAAAGAAAGTTACCATTGAAGAGAGTTAAAAGTTGAGATGACGTTGAAAGTAGACAAAACTTACCAACAGTTTTAATAAATTAGAATTGATATATAAAGAGAGATCTAACTCAGAAGCAGTAAAGAGAGCTTTGGGAACAGATCACCTAATCCTTTTCTTCAAAGGAAAAAATCAAAAACTTGAAAGGAAAAGTTTTTTTATAATTTAGAATCAGGGGGAAAGAACATGCTATTGTAAGATTCCAAAACAAAGGCTCATACACATCTTAACATTTCATTAACTGATACATCATGAAGACTGGATGGTGCAGTTGGATTTTTTCTTTCTTAAATTTATTCTATGTGCTCTTTACTCTTTAGCCTTAAAGATGCATAAATTAGTAAAATGACATGGCTAGTTAGTAACTGACTACTTTGAGAAACTTGAAAGTTTTGTGTCTGAATTATTTGATAATGAAATGATTATAATTTTTCTCTCATTTTGAGTCTTTGTTTTCTTTATTCAGAGAGAATCTGTGGGATCTGTGAGAAAAATGGCAACAATACACTAACACAATTCATTAATTAAAAAAAAAAAAAAAAAAAAAAAAAAAAAAATAATTGTTAACCCTCTCTTAGTTAAAAAACAAAAATTATACCTCTCCATATCAAATTAGAACTCACAAAGAACTTCATGAAAGAATGGGTCTATGAAAGAAATGGGCAAGGAAGGAGAAATTTTTTTGTACTGAAACAGAAGTTGCATAAATTAAGTGAAGCAAAGATTACACGATTTTGAGGGGCCACAAATCTGTGCTATTTTTTAAATACGGAGAAAAATTAAATTAAACTGAAACATGCTGTCTACCAATTTCAGTAATAAAAATTCCTGACATATTCCCGACTTTTTCAAGAATGTTATTGGGAATTCCCGACTTTTTAAAAAATGTTTCTGGAAACTCCCGACAATATTTTCGAAGAACTGTGACTTGGGAACCAATAGCTATAGAGAGCCCTGGTCTCAAATTGTAGCAATTTTAGTTTATTTTAAAAGTATGTAAAGTGACTATACCGATCAGATGCTTCCTTAACTGACATATTGAGCACAAACTAAAAAAAAAGTCTGTAAATTTTAGCATTTACAATGACTTTTTCCCGACTCACAAATTTTCTGTAAATCCCGACTTATTCCCGATATATTCTCGACTGGTAAACACCTTGTGAAAAAACACTGTGTTTGAAAATATCTGTCAACAATTTTGGGGCAACAAAAGGACTATAAATTACAAAACTTTAATCATATAAGGCCATGGAATGTAAAATGTTATTAAAAATTAATTTTTTCCACTCTCATTTGGTTTTCTTCCCCCCCAACTAAGGATATAATTTTCAGATGAACATAGAGAACAGTTTCATCAAGAGATTGCCCAAATATAGAAAACATGTAAGGGTAAATAGACAGTATATAGATGCTGTGGGATAATGCTTGCTGCCTACTGTTGGGCACTACAAAGAAAGACAGCTGATAAAGACTATAAAAGAAAAAAATACACCAAATGACTAGGCACAGAATTATTTAAGTTCGGGTTGACATATTTTATTTTTTTATGTGTTATTATTCTTTCTTGTTTGCAAAACTACTCAGTGCGAAACTTATTCTCCAGAAATTTAAAAATGAAGATATATAAAACTATTATACAATCAACTGCATCTATGGATGCAAAACATGGCTGCTTACGTTGAGGCAAGAACAAATTAAATTTTAAAAAATAAAGTACTGCATAGAATATTTGGCCAAAAAAATATTATGGCACATTTAGAAGGCTCCACAATGCAGAATAGTGGAAGTTATATCCAGTAAATATGGTTCAGGTATTAGTAACGCAACGGTTAAAATGGACATTTAAAGTTGTTGCATTTAATAATGAGCAAATTACTTAAAAGATAATCAGTTTTGAACTGTCAAGTAAATGACCGAGGGGCAGTCCGAGACATAGATGGAAGCATTGCATTAGGGCCGATCTTGGGGATTTCGAGGGTTGGAAGGAGGTATGTGGTCAACAGTTGGTGGTGTCAGCATCCAAACCTTTGGGTTCGCTAAGCCTTTTATTTATTTATTTATGTATTATTATTCACAAAAAAATTAAATAAATGAAAAAAAAAACTTATTTTATTTTTGTTTTCAAAAACAACTTCAATTTTTCAAAAATGGTGACTGATAGAATTCTTTAGACTTCAGATTCAAATCCAACATACATGAAAAAAATACTAATCAGGAAAACATTTTCAAGGGAAACAATATTTTTGGGTAGAGCAGAGTTATCTAGTAGTTGTCTCAGTTAAAGTCAGCACACAGCCATATCTACACTGTGGGATCGACTGCATGAAATCAGACTTCAGCAGACCACAAACACCTAATTAGACATGAGGTTATGGCAGCAAGGCTTTGAGGTACTTATAGAAGCAGAAACCAAAATAAACTTTGAAGTTACTTTAAATTTGAGTTTGTTTGGGGGCTCAAATTTCCCTAGTTGACTATGAGTACAACCTCAAAAATAGGCTGATATTTTATTTTATAAGACATTAATAAGAGGGCAGTGGAAAGTACTAAAAAAAGAACTTGCTGTTGAAGCAATTACAGTTAGAATATATCAATTAACATTAGGCCACAACATAGGCCTCATCAATACATCAGACTGTGGTAATAAGGTTTTCCTAGGTTTTTAACCAATGACTGCACCACTTCCATCTTACAAAAATAAAATTTTAAGTACCATTCTACATTCCAATCCTGGGTTAAACATTTTTGAAGATACAGTGGAGCATCAATTATCTGAAAGTCAACTATCCAAATGTTTTTTGTTTTGTTTTTTAAATAGAATTAAATGAAAAACAAAATAATATGTTTCATGAACGTCTATAATAATGTATGTATGTATGTCTTTTCTGTATAAATGATCATACTTTTTGTACACTGCTGTTAATTGTTTTATACTTTCCTTTTAGGATAGATTTTAAGCAAATTTCAATTATCTGAATTTTTGAATATCCAAATCACCACTGACAACATTAGTTCTGATGCTCTACTGTATATCGATAACTGAATAAAAAATTTACCAGATAATACTTGACAAATGGCAATTCTTTAATAGGGTCTACTTTATTTTTTTGTAAAAATTTACACTTTCAAAATATCAAAATTATAATATCCCACCTTCCAAAATTTCCTCAGGGGAGGGATTCCAATCATTGGGTTGGAGATAGAACACAGGAATATCCACAACGACAGCATTGTCTTGGCTCTGAGAATCTTCTGTCTTGAATCTTTTAATCTAAAATAATATTATATGAAAGGCATATTTCTTCATAAAAAAAAAAAAAAAAATGGAATAATATATTTTATAGATAACATGTTGATCATGATACAGATACAATTATGTAAACTTTTACTGTAAAAAAATTCAACAATTGTATCTTATCCTGTGCTTAAACCTAAACAATAATGTGTACTTACCTTAATTCATTCACTTAACTTCTTTTTTTTTTTCAATTGGTGTATAATGAATAGCAGAATCACTCAATAATTAGTGTGGTCGTCAGGTTTCTCTTTTTTTTAAATTTTCTTCCTTTTCATTCATTTAAGTTGAAAGTACAAAATCATTGCAACAATAAATTTTAGAAATGCAGGTGTTTAACCTAATTACATAATGTTATGTACGAACAAATTAATCATAGCTTCAAATTCAACAATGAAGCAATTTTAGAAATCTACATTTTTATTTTGTTTTATAAACAGATATACTGACTTAAAAGAATTTCAAACAATACAATAAATTGCAAACAATAAATAAACTGTACATAAGAGTAGATAAGAGATCCAAAACTGCTGATAATACAGGCAATATGAAATCCATACAGAAATCCAGAATAAGAAGCAATAGATACTGAAATAGACCAACCAAATGAGACATTGATGGTCAAATAAAAGGTGGCCTAAAGAATCATATACTTCCCTCATAAACTCGATGCATGAAAATATTAACATGCACAGTGAAATTAAATATTATATTGTCAGAAGACGTTTAAGGGATGAGTAGCAAAAAGTAGAGTAATCCCATTCCACTACTACTGAGTTGTTTACTAAAGAAAACAGCTAACAAATAGTAAAAACTTATGTTCACACTTTTATAATCAAAGAAATTGAAAAGGGAACCTCAGTTCCCCTGCCAGGTTGCCAGTACACCTATGAGGGGAACCTCGTTCCCCTTGCCTGGATACCAGTATTCCAAAATAGGCGATTAATATCTTGCCTTGCCTTTGTAAAAAAAATCATCAAGAAAATAAAGATTGAGAAATAAATAAAAATGTAGATAAAATGCCTAGCGGAAAGAAGAGAGCATCAAATTTGCTTGAATTTTCTCTAAAAGAATTCAGGACCAATGTTGCCTAACAGCTCATGCTTGCTGCACTTGGGTCTGTATCCAGGAATAGAGCCTAGTCGCGCTTCATTTGCAAGCCACAATCGAATAACTCATGAATTGCCTGTTGCAATTTTGATGAGACTTCAGGTGGTGAACATTTCCAGACATTCACAGAGAAAGGTAAATGTCCTCTACTGATTAAAAAGTGAGTTCCTAACAGAAACTTTTCGTTCAATACCACATCACTTCTAGTACAAGTCGTTCTACAGTCGTATAAGCAATAGAATTTTCGGGTCTTGTAATGAATCTGGCCACACGCAATAATCAATATCTAGAATAATCATATATAAGTAACCTGCTTTGTAATTAAAACATATGTTTTTTTAATTTCTTAACACTAATAATTTAATTGACGTAGGGAGATCCGAGTTGTCCTTCAAAGCTTTTTCATTCAAAGGTCCATTTTTATTTCTTTATTTTAGAATTATATTTTTTAATTTTGGTTTAGGATTCTTATAAATAATTTCTTTTAGTTAATGTGCAATTCGAATCGATTCTACACTGATACCAATGTGATGCTGAAAGACTGAATTTCTACCTTTCTAAATCTCAGAAAGTAGCTGATGTTTATTTTCGATATAATTTACAATTTTAAGACACGTTTAATGATATTTAAATTTTTATCTTCCCTAAATATCCTAGGCAGTATACCAGGCAAGGGGAACCACAGTTCCCCTTTTGTTGCAAGAGCAACCTTACGGTAACCTGGCAAGGGGAACTACAGTTCCCTTTTAGGATAAATAACGATAAAAATAATTAAAACCAATTTTGGCCGGATTAGACAATCGTTTCTTGATTTGTGAATGGTAAACTTTGATTTTTAAAAGGATTTCTAAAAAAAATCCTAATACTTCTGTTTTTGCCAGGAAAAGGATTAATACTTTCTCACTGGGTTCAAAAATAGTAAGGGTTTTTTGCTCTAATGTTGAGAGATACCCCCAATTTTATTATTTGATATCTTATAAACACAATAAGTTTCATTTACATTTTTTGTTATGCCATCAGTTGGCATGATAACCAAACAGGCAATGTGAAATGGATTTGCCACTACCTCAATTACTTTATAAACATTTTCATTTAGATGATTGATACCTCATTGAACTAGCTGAATTTTTTACATACATCATAGTTAGAAATATTAAGTATTTTTTATCTGCTTTTTTACCTTTCAAAGAAAATATGTTTTATTTTTTAAGATAAATCAAATCATTTTCATATATTTATCATGCTCAGAACATGTAATTGCACAATATAGTGCTATGAGATGTTAGCAGATCCTCCAAACATCTTCATATTAGCAGTCATCTCACAGGTGATACCAATCATTCCCTCATCCAATAAATTCAATAAACAGAATAGTATAGATTAAACTGTGATGTATTAAATTGTATACACTAAAATTAAAAAGGAATATACCTCATTTTGTTTATATTAGAGCCACTTACTCGGGATCGGCCAAGAGGGTAAATGGAATTTCTTAACCAAACTTGGACAGTAGATTAAGCTGCTCGAGAAAAGCTTAACTTCAAAATTTCACGACCAACCAAGCACCGGGGCGCCCTCCAGCGAACTTTGAACTTTACATAGGAGTCTATGGGAAAACGAGTTTTTTCAAGCGAGAGAGCATAGAAAGCAGTGAGAAAGCAGGAGAGCGGTCAGTTGATGTCAGCGCTTCAAACAATCAACATGTCTGTTTACAAATTAGCCGAGGAACAAGGAAACGAAATTTCGCCACAATATGCTGTCCTAATGCGCGTTCTTTTTTCGTTGAGTTCAGATCTAGGTAATGGATTCTGTTTCATAAAAGCTCGCATCTCCTTGAAAATGAAATCAATCACATTAGACGGATTAATTATGTCAGACATTATGAATAAATTCAAATGAATGTCACAGGAACTGTTCTCTCACAACTGATGCCTAAAAAATAACTCTTCCTCGAATATTCAATAAGTCTAATACTAAAAACTATACGCTTCTACTCTACTAAATAGTATGCTGCAGACTGCCGATAGGGGCGCTGAGCACTTTTGCTGAAAAATGTCTCGAAAAAAAGTAGCGTGACTGCTCTCCTTGACGGCCGAAGCGCGACTGACAGCTTTCCTGCTTTCTCACTGCTTTCTATGCTCTCTCGCTTGAAAAAACTTGTTTTCCCATAGACTCCTATGTAAAGCTCAAAGTTCGCTGGAGGGCGCCCCGGTGCTTGGTTGGTCGTGAAATTTTGAAGTTAAGCTTTTCTCGAGCAGCTTAATCTACTGTCCAAGTTTGGTTAAGAAATTCCATTTACCCTCTTGGCCGATCCCGAGTTAGTTCCCTGATTTATTTTAATCAATGCACCAAAAGTAAATTATGAATTCAGTTATTTTTCTGAGATCAAAGTAAATAAAAAATAATCTTTTTAATTTATTTATACACGGGAAGCTATTGGCTGTTTCTGAAAATGTCTTTTTCAATCTAATACTTTGAATACATCACCGAGACATGGAGATGAAAAAAAAATCCTACCCTCAACTAGAACCATGATGTTTTAACTATGTAAGCTTGTTAATTAAATGTATAGTATATAATATGAACGAGGCGGAATATACTTAAAATGAGTTCAAGAACCAAACAAGAGCATATGCCACTGAGATATTAATATGGCGAACAATTTTTGATAAAATTTAAGGACAATAAAACATATGGAAACCTCTAGAAGAAGAAAACATTAGATTAACCAAATATAAAAAAAATAATTACAGCTGGAACAGGTACCCAATTGAAATTAAACACTTAAGAACAAAATAATACACAAAGAACAAATCATTTGTAATATTATACACTAAAATCACAACAAAAATTTCCAGCATAAAAGAATAATAAATTGAAACTAGAGAATGTAATAATTGCTTGATTTAAAAATATTTTTAGTAAAAGGACAAAAGAAATTTAAAACTCAATAAATTCAATAACTACCAAAATCAATATTGCATATAAAATAAATGTTGCCTTGCAATCATGAAGATTGCAGTAAGCGATGCAAAAATGAACTGTTTGAACAGTCTATGTTAAAAATGGCAGAACCAAACCTAAGGTGTTAACAATGTTGTTATAAAACTAAAAAAAAATGGATTATTGCAAGCAAAAGGAAATAATCTTATTCAATATATATATCAAGTCATTCAACATAGCTCTTCAATTAAAAGAAAATGTGGGAAGTAACTTATATTGTTATTAATTGTCAAAGTTCAAAGAAAATTGATGAATTATTTATATTTTACCCATAATATGGAAAGTTATACAAATTTTATTGGAAATAATTCAAAGAAAAATAGAAAAAATTCTCAAAAGTTTAAAGTTTTATAGATTAACTGCAACAGTTGACACAACAAAATATTTAGTTTTTCACAAATACTAAATCATAACACTTACCCCACTGAGTATTTCATTCTCATCAGGAGACATTTCATCCAATAGGAGGCTACTGTGATTTTCTGATTCCCTGAAACCATTAAAGTAAAAATATGTTCAATATTTTATAATTATAGAATAAAAATGAAACATATGACATTAAATTAATTTTAAAGCTTAAATCAGTAATCTAGTTTTGCTTTTCCTTAATTTGTATAATCTAATTTCCATTATTTTATAAAAGTTCCCATGTTGAAAAAATCATCTCAAGACTTTTATTCCCATCTAAACTGTACTTCGAAATTAAATTATTTTGTTTAGTTTTAAGATTTCCTAAATAAAATTAATAACTATAATTAATATCTCATAACATATAAAATATAAAATTAATGAATATAAAATAAGCATCAGATTTCACAATTTAAAAAATAAAATAAAATATGTAAAGCTTTATAAAACTAATTTAGTGATTGAACTCATTGAGAGGTAATACTAAAATATCAGATCTTTTCTAAAATTACTGATTTCTTTCTGATTAATGAAAACAATGTCACCTACTGTTTAAATAAAATTAATTTTTAAAACAATTATGGAAATCAGAATATAAAAGTTCATATATTTAATTTTAATAAATAACTAATTTATAAAAATTCCAAGACAGTTTTAAATGTTATAAGACCTTTCAAATACACTTGGATTTTAAACGAAAAAATAAAATAAAATTGTTAATTTATATATGGATATATTTTTTTTTTTTTCATTTACATTTTCCCAGAAAAACGTTCTTTAAACTTGTGAAGGAAAAAGCGGAAATAAAAAAAAACAGAAATGAAGTAGAAGTTAATTTGCACCTTCTTTGATACTTGAGCAATGGGATATTATTATTTAGGCCACCAGTTAATTCGGTTTAACAACAATAAAAGCCTATATTTAAACCTTTTTTAACATATCAAGGAATCTAGGCAGAGAAGAACTATATATGGGTGATTTCAAAATTTCACCCATATAAATTTGGTACAATTTAAGCCACAAAGGTATTTTGAAAATTATACTGAACATAAAATTTAGATTTTAGTTCACATGGCCAAGTACCCATTGTACCATTAAAGACTCCCAACAATAATGATATATCTACATATATAACCGGAGTAATTGACGTTAAAGTATAGCGTTTACACACTCTCTAGGTTGTTCCAACTTGAAAATGCTTGCATTTCGAAAATATTAAAGGCCTTCTCTTACACTTATTTTCTAGTTTGAAAATATGAAGGGGTATTGTTTTCTATTTTTTATTCAAAAAATAATTTTGTGATTGATATTTACATTGATATACACCATCATAAAGAAGTGTCACAACCCTCTAGTTCACTCCCAAAATTATTTTTGAAAATCCCTCCATTGCTCTCTAAAAGAAAAATGTGAGAGGTGTTTTGTATAGGGCAACGCTATTTTTGGTAGACCTGTCTACTGCCATCTGTTTCAAGACGCTGAGTTCATTGGTAGACAAGTGGAGGTGCATTGACTCCACTCGGTAAGTACCGTATTTTAATTCATCCTCACTCCCTAAGGTGTATTAACCCATTGAAAACATGATATATTTTTTTATATTCAAGATAAATTCAAAGCTCTACTGAAAAACCAGTAGATACCATGTTTTACTTTTTAAATAGGCCACATGTATAACGTGATACCGTTTTTTTTGTTAGAACTCACTCCCTACAACTGAGTGAGGTTATCATGTTATATTTGATCTTAAATTGCTTTAGCGTTTATCTGCTTTTATAAAAATAAATTTCTTGATTTCTCCCTCTCATACCATGAAATGTGGGAAATTTCTAGGCATTCAGCACACCCGGACCATCAACATCAACCCAAGAGGAACCAACGAACTTTTTTATCTTTAAATGTACAACCTACATTTTTTTATTTAACGGTTAAACGTTATACCCATCTACTTAGTTATAATGAAAATTCCAGGAACATTATTTTTATCAAAACAATGTTTTTTTAATATACTCGTATTTTATTTAATACCTATTGAGATAGTCTTTATTTCGTAGCTTATTTATTATTTACAATCTATTTAGGTTTTATTGTTTAAAAGTTAATAGAACTGAACTGTCGTTATAGTTTAAAGTTTAGTTTGAAGTTTTTAAAGTAGATGCGACAGTACGTACCTAAAAGGCTGAAAATGTAATTCATGTATAAACCCCAAGTTTATAATATAAATACCTATATATATGATATAGTTTATAATATGATATTTTCCCCACTCCCTAGATAATAAACTCACTTCCTAGTTGTGGTTTTTCACTCCCTAGATCCAAACTCACTCCCTAGATTTTAATAGTTATTATTTATTTAGTATACCTAGAAATATTGCAGATTATGTATGTCCACTTCACTGACTTACTTCACACACCTTAAAGAAACAATTTGTGAAAAAAAAAATCAATTTACATGTTTTATGAACAGCTGATCGAATTAGTGAAAGGTGATTGTTTTCAAATTGTGTCCGCCTAATATAACAGTTTTCAGTGGTAAAAACAGGTAATTTTTAGGCAAAAAGTTTTAATTTAAAACTGTAGTGTACCGTAGCGAAGAAGTTAGTTAAAATTTCGGGTATGGCTGAAGCATCCCGAGGTATGGAGATGCCAATTGATGATACGCCTACTGGTGCCCTTAACCATGATTCATGGGAAGTTGTCATCGGAAAAAAAAGACCAGCAGCTACAGCAGACCCCAGAAAACAGGCTAAAAAGGTCAGTGATATAAAAATTATCAAATCAGTTCGAAGTTTTGTTCTCATCAGAAAAAAACAAAATACTCAAGTACAGCAAACTAATATAACTCCTGTTAGTAAGAAGCCACCTCCAATATATGTACGTGGTATTGAAAACTATCCAGCCTTTGTCTCATTTCTAGAAAAAGAGGTAGGCATTAATAATTTAACTTTAAAAACAACTAATAAGGCCATAGTAACATTACTTCCGAAAACAGCTGACAGCTACAGGAGTGCAGTCAGAAGCCTAAGACAAGTGAACGCAGACTTTCACACATTTCAGCTGGCTGAAGAAAAAAATGCCCGAATAGTTATAAAAGGTTTACACCACTCTACTCCTCCTTCCATTATAAAAGATGAGTTGTTGAGAAATGGATACGAAGCAATAAATATTACAAATGCTATTTCAACAAGAACAAAAACCCCACTACAAATGTTTTTCGTTGATATATCAAAAAATTCATACAATGAAAAAATTTATGAAATTGAATTTCTATATTATACTCATGTAAAGATAGAAGAACCAAGAAAAAAAACGAGATATTCCACAATGTACAAGATGTCAGGGCTTTGGTCACACGAAAAGCTATTGTAACCATCAGGCTCGGTGCGTGCGATGTGGCCAAGCCCATGAGACATCAGTATGCCAAAAAACCAGAGAAACACCCGCAAAATGTGCAAATTGCGAAGGAGCTCATCCTGCTAACTACAGAGGATGTCAGACCTTTAGAGAATTACGAGCTCAACGCAGCAACAGAAATCGTCCTCAGCCGGTGGTTGTAGAGCCTCCTGAGCCAAGGCAGTTTCCACCTTTGCAAAATCGTCCTCTACAACAGCAGCCCAGTGTTCCAGAACCGAACTATCAAGACCATGTTCATTCAAATATTATGGTACAGCCATAACAGACTTGGTCAGGCATGAATCATGTAAGTACAGTTCAAGCACCGCCTACTAATTTTGATCCATCAGAACTTATTTCTGCCCTAAATAATCTTAACAACCTTGTCCGACCTCTTATCAGCCTCATTACTAAATTAAACCAAATAATACAGACAGTATGCCCCCAATATGGCCCCTAATTCTCTGACTGTGGGCTCCTTATCAATCCTACTATGGAATGTAAACGGACTTATACAACGAAAGACTGAATTAGAAATACACCTCCATCACAAACGCACAGACATAGCCTTACTGACGGAAACACATCTGACACCTCGAAATAAACTTAGCATCTCTGGATATACTTTATACAGAACAGACCATCCTGACAACACTGCACACGGAGGTACTGCCATTGCAATCAAATCGACACTAAAACATTTTTCCATTCATCTTGACTCTACTCCTCAGATACAAATCACATGAATACACTTACAGACCAAACACAAGAACGTGACGATAGCTGCCATTTATTGCCCCCCAAAGTACATAATTACAGAGCAAATGTTTACAAAAATCTTTGAAGCGCTTGGTAGTTCGTTTTTAGCTGGAGGGGACTATAATGCAAAACATCAGTACTAGGGTTCGTGACTGTGCACTCCAAGAGGTAGGAACCTTAGATCTGTTATTCATCGACTGTCATTAGACGTACTTGCTCCCAACCAACCAACTTACTTACTGAATTCTAGACACAAGAAGCCTGACATATTAGACATATTTGTGACGAAAGGATTAAGGACTGTACCTTGTTCAGTGAAAACCGAAGCGGATCTTGGCTCTGATCATTCCCCTGTAAACCTGATGATAATGGGCGTCGAAACATTTCTTAAGGAAAAGAGGCCTTCATTAACAGGTGGTATTATGGATTGGGACCAATTTAGAGAGCAACTAAATTCTAAACTGTCCATCCCAACTGCTCTCAAAACAGAAAAAGAATTGGAAGAGGCAGTTGAACTCTTTACAACATCAGTACAAGAAGCTGCATGGTCTTCGCAAACACCAAGGTATAAAGAAACTATCCATTTACCTACCTACCCTCAACATATTAGGGATCTTATTAGAGCCAAAAGACAAAAAAAAAAAAAAAAAAAAAAAAAAAAAAAAAAAAAAACCGATTCCCTTCTGACAGACAGACGTATAATAAACTCAATAATGACCTTAAACACCAAATACGAAAATTTAAACAAAATAACTATGACAATTATTTTTCAAACTTGACAACCGATGATAACAGTCTATGGAATCATACCAAACGCCTCTTGAAGCACCGTGAACCATCGGTCCCACTGAGAAAATATGATGGTTCCTGGGCTGTCTCGGACAGAGAAAAGTCAGAAATTTTTGCCGATTATCTTTCAACTGTATTTAGACCACATGATGACTTAACTGACGCACTCCAAGAGGAACATTTAGAGGCAATCTTAGACTCACCCCTACCAATGTCACTTCCTCCCAAACCTTTCACTCCTACTGAAGTGCAAAACCATATCAAGCAATTACCAAAAAATAAAGCTCCTGGTTATGATCTCATCACAGCTGAGGTACTCCAAAAACTACCCAGAAAAATCATTAGTTTTTCTTACAACCCTTTATAACGCCATTCTCAGAACAACGAAATTTCCCTTACAATGGAAACATTCCTTGATATTAATGATTAATAAGCCGAACAAAGACAAATACACACCTTCTTCCTACAGACCTATTAGTCTTTTACCTCTCTGTTCAAAAATACTTGAAAAATTACTACTGGACTACATTACTGACTGAATTAAATACAATAAGTGACCACCAAATTGGATTCCGCTCATATCATTCAGCAGTTACATAGAGTCACAGATTAATATCTGCTGCTTTAGAACTAAAACTCTACGTTTCTGGGGAGTTTTTGGACGTTTCCCAGGCTTTTGATAGAGTATGGCACCAGGTGTTACTAGTAAAATTGAAACTATCTTATTTTACAATATTTTCTTTCAGACCGCTTTTTCTCTGTTCGCCAGGGCTCAGATATCTCCTCCATCAAACCTATTTTAGCAGGAGTCCCTCAAGGCTCAATTTTAGCACCTTTTCTATACTTAGTATATACCTATGACATACCGACGAACAATAACGTGTTAACTGCTACTTACGCAGATGACACTGCAATCATGACTAGAGACGCGGACCCTACACAAGCCACCTTAACACTTCAACACAACCTCAACGAGATTCAAACTTGGTGTAAGAAATGGAAAATAAAACTTAATTATGACAAATCCCTTCATATTACATTTACACTACGACGCAAGACCTGCCCGCCTGTTTACATTGACAACCAACCTTGACATCAAACTGAAAAAGTGACATACTTAGGACTTACGCTTGATAGAAGACTGACATGGGGCCCACACGTCAAGACAAAAAAACAGACGTTACAGTTAAGACTGCGACTTCTATACTCAGTACTTCACAGACGCTCAAAACTACCTTTAAAACAAAAGCTTAACAATTACAGTTACTTGATTAAACCCATCTGGACGTATGCATCGCAAATTTATGGACCGGCCAAAAGAACACATATTCAGAAAATACAGACATTTCAATCTAAATTCTTAAGACTGATAACAGACTCCCCTCCTTATGTGTCAAACGATATACTACATACAGACTTACGTATTCCGACAGTTAAGAGCCATATTCACAAACTTTATCGACAATTTCATGAGAAACTACGTGGACACACTAACAAAACAGATACATAATATGGCAACAGTACAGATACCAGACATAACTCAACAGGAGGCTGAAAAGGAAGTGGATGAGGGATCTCCTAGTCTAATCGCTAATAATTTAGTTTCACGCCTGGAGATTGTACCACTGGGTGCTGACTCCCTCATGCCTGATCATGTCTGTTGTATCAATGTAATTTCACATTCACTGGTTGTCCATTGTGTACAGTTGTGAATAAAGTTATTATGTTAAAAAAAAAAAAAATTTACATGTTTTATGTAGTGAACATTTTTTTTTTTTTTTTTTTTTTTTTTTTTGTAACTGTCCCGAAATATTGAAATCACCCATATATAAAATCATTTAATTATATACATAATTTACAATTTTTTTTCAATACTGAATACCTCACAAACCATGCTTTATGATACTTTAACAAGAAATTCGATTGTATTATTGATTCAAAAGAACTTTCATAGGGTAGTAAAAAGTAACTAACAATTCAAATTGATAAGATAATCTCTTAAAATCCTCCTCATCTAGATCCTTATGAAAACATCTTTTATGCTCATTCAATCTAGCTTCATTCAAAAGCCAAGATCCACAAGCACAGCAAATGATAAAATTCTGCTTAGTTCCATCCTGAAAAGAAAAACATAAAATTAATAAATTACTACACAAGAATTATCATTATTTGGTTTATATGAAAAAGATTAATTTTTAATAAGTCAAATGTAAAATATAACAAGTCACGGAAACTATATTATGAATAAAAAATTATTATGCTTCAGAAAAAGAAATAAACTTAATTATAAAATTTATTAATATATACAATGAAAAATGTACAATTAAACAAATAATATTTTTCCTAAATTTGAATTAATAATAATTAGAAACTTAAGTTTTAATTAGCAAAGCAATCATTGCTTTAAATTAATTTTCCCTAACTGAATAAATAATCAGAGCACGAGCGGTTGTTAAGTTACAAATTTAAAGCAACATCTTTTATTTTCAAATTGATGTTCTTAAATTTGTCGAGATAAGTATGAAGGTATAGAAGTATCAATACAACAGGATTGATGAATTATTTACCACTTCTAATATATTAAAAATATATATATATATATATATATTTTAAACTTATTTTAAAATTAAATTTCAAGCTAAGGACACTGTTTTTAAGGACACTGTTTTACAGATCTGCCAGGATCTGACGATTTTTTGAGGCCGAGGAAGGACATAAACGCTTCTTGTCCTCCAGGATACTGTTTTAAAATATTTAACAAGTCAATAAATAAAAAACAACTATTTTGGCAACATTTCGAGACTAAATTGTTCTCATAATCATGCCTAACAGTGAAAAAACAAGGAAATCCCCCATATACCTTGTAATTGTTTTTCATAAATTCCCCAGGTCAGTTGTGTACTAGAATTGTTAGAATTTAGTTAGTCAATACAATATCCACCAGTAACATTGTAAGCAGTTTCATACTCCTCTATATTCTGTAATTATATATTTTTTTATTATTCTAATACATGTTGTTATATACTTATATTGTAGCTAACTTTATGTTTTGAAATAACTTGTATAACTTATATAATTTTATTGTGACCTGTTCATATACATATTTAAATTAAAGATTAGTTTCAAATTTTAAACATTCATCATAAACAAAAAAAAAAAATTCAAAACATCGGCACCTAGATACACAGATTATATATAGTAATTTTAAAAATGTAGGACAAGATATGAAATAAGTAAATTCCTAGGGAAGCAAAGCTAGAGTAATCAAAAGTGGATAGGGTAATCAGCTAAATAATCATGTAAATTGACAATCCTGGGTGGCTCGAAGGCTGAGTGAGTTGGGGCCATCGTCCTCAGCTGTGACCCTCGTCTCAGCGCACTCAGTTCTGAAGGTCATGGGTTCAAATACCACCTGGGCTGGTTAAAATTTATTTCGTGGCGAACCCACAAATAACTATTGACCTTCCCACACTGGCTAAAATAGGTTGGTAACCTAAAGGATAACCCATCCTTCCTGCCCTAGTCCAAATATAAGTAACATAATAAGTAACACAAAATATGTCCAAATAAACAAACAAATAATTGACAATCCCTTAGTTTTGCTTATTAATAGTTGGTTTTTTCAGTTCCTACTGGAAACAAATGTAAAATGGAACTACTGGAAATATCTATCCGTTCATTTAAATAAAAATTAGGAATGCTTATTAACAATTTTATTATTTCTAGTAATTCATAAATATATTTAACTTCAGGCTATTTTCTATGTGGTGTATTAGCACATTTTAACATTTTAAACCAAATATCGTACATTCATCTCCAGTTCTTAATGCATAGACAATTAAAATATCAGAAATTTAAATATTTAAAATTTATAAGAAATATTGAATTATTTAACAAAACTTAAAAGAAAACCTTGCAAACTACTAACATATTATTACTCTCTAATTTTAATTGTCACCTTAACTTTTTCAATTATTCATCATTAAATTAAATATTAGTACATTAATAGTAAGCTAATACCCCATAATGAAAATATAGGTACATTTCAATGAAACAAAAGATCGTAAGATAATTAAAATTTATTAAAGATTATAGCATAATGTTTATGAGTGGTCTGCAAGTTTCCCTGAAATTAACATGAATACTCGCAAAGGCTCAAGAGACAAAAAAAAAAAAAGTTAAAAATTAAAAAAATACTAATTTAAATTATCTTTTATTAAACATTTAAAAATATTTCATTTTAAAAAGGAAATTTAAAGTAATATAATTTAGTACTGATTTACAAAGTTCTGATAGTTTCAAGGTTGGATGTCTTTTGAACCAAAGATAATGTGTAACATTCGAAATTATAACAAAAAAAATAAAAAATTAAGTGCCACATCATTTATTCTTTCCTAATTGAAACATAAGATAAAAACAAAACAATATTTAACAGTTAATCTAAAACTAATTACAAGATTAAAATTAATCAAATAACAAATGCTACTATGAAACCTCTATGAGTGTTAATAAGTCCATTATAATACAACAGCATTAGGGAATATTATTTAAATGTTACATAAATATTTTAATTTATTTAAAAAGGTAAAAGGTTATAAATATAATATAAAATGACACTACATTTAGTTTTATACCCTTATCTTGACTACATCATGTTGCCGTTAATAAAAAAAAGGGGGGAAAAAACACCCAAATGATTTGTATGCATAAAGTCCAAAATATACATAACATATTATGATCAATTCAAAATTTCTTGAGATAAAATATGAATACATACACAACTAGCGTAGTGTTTCTCCAGAATTTTCACATAGTTGTCAACAAACTGGCATCCCTCTACAAAACATTTTCCCTGCTTATAGAGCATAATTTCCTTGGACCACATTGTGACACGGTTGGTGTTAGTGTCTGGTACAATATTAGTCTTCATCAAATAAGTCTTAGTCTCATGTGCTTTTTTAATATGTAATTTCAAATCATAATCATTCAACAAACGACCATGGCAAAATTCACATTCATACTTCAACTGAGACCAAAAAGTTTCCTAGAAAAAAGGAATAAAAGATAAACAGTATATATTTGTATCAAGCAAATGAAATTATCCAAAATAGTAACAATAATCACAGAATAAAACTTTAAAATAAACCATATTTCAGAAAAAGAAGAATTTGTCAAAATAATTGGATTTAATTTAATGTAAGTTGTATATCTAGACTTGCTAATGCAACAATGACAGTGAATGATGGACAAGTAAATAAAATTTAAGCGTTAAAGTGATTTTCTAAACTTCTACAGCTTAACAATTATAAAACTTAGTTAGTTTTAGAATAAAAACTGACAATATTAATGTGTACTACTGATCATTCTATACATAGGCATATAACTGTTCCATTCATGAAACATCGATTTAAGTTATACGCTACTAAAATTGAGTATAATCATCCAAGCTTATTGATTGAATGCTACATTAAACTAGGTGGATTTTATCAAGCCATTTAAATATATAGGTTGATACTGATAGATCAAGAACAAACGTGCGTGTATATTTTCTTACATTACAATAATTAAGGTGATGATCTTCAATGCTTTCCATTGAATCAGTTACAAACAAACATTTTCTGACTAAACACTTCAAATATTTTTTTTTCTCCAGAAAAATTTCCCATGAACGTTTCTGAACAGCACTTATTTCTTTCTTGATTGGTGTCAACAGGTAAACATCAATCTTTCTGAAAAAATAATTTTTGTTAACAATTTAAATCAATAAACAAAAAAGGTTTTCTAGACGTAAATAAGATTAGTTATTTTATCACACCGGGTCTCTTCTTCTGTAGGGCTGTACGAATGAGTATACTGTTTATGTAAAAGTAATTTTTCTAAAGCATCAGTCCGACGATTGCATGTTTCACAGACAAAGGGATACTTAATGATTTCCTGAAGAAAGAAGACATTAATTATTTTAAAAAATATAGATACTTAAGAACATTTTATCAAACAAAAGAATACATACACATGAGCAAAATGGATAATGGTTCGCCATTTCTTCAAGGCTTAAAGCCATAAATTGACAATCCTTAAAATGACACGCCACTGATCCATCTCTTTCCAGGGCTAAAGCCCAGGACAAGACATGAATCTTGTGAGGTGCTCTAAATCTGGTAACTGAGCTCATTCTGGATTTAATATTAAAAACATCAAGACAATAGAAAACGACAACACAAAAATATTTAAACGGTGCAACTTTATAAGTAAACAGTCCAACACCTTTTTAAGAAAAAGGATCACTTTTAATTTTGGTGGAGAAATACTATTGGCATGTCTGTATTAACATGAAATAAACAGGACCAAAAGATATGTTTTACATATTTTTCGGTTTAAAATGAAGTTAATATTTCACTTTTACAAACAAATAATCACATGAAACATTGTCTACAAGAAACCTCACACTACAATGTTTTGACAGCATCATGGAAATTGAACCACTGTTTAGCTCTCCACGTGATCACAGTGTTGTTCGTATTTTAACTTCTTTGAGTATCAAATTTTTTCTTTAACGAAATTTATTTACATAATAATTAGCAATACAAAAATTATTTTATATACTATTTTTCTGTATTTAAGTAATATGTCTACTGTCATTAAATTATTGATTAGTGTAAATAGTCAATTTGCCAAATGGTAATTGTTTTAGTTAAGATGAGTAATGTTACAAATATAGCATAAATAATTTGTAATATATTGATATATAACTAGATGGAAATTTAGATTTCACTTGAATTATTATTAAAGCATTAAACATCTTGTTATGTGACACAGGAGTTAGCTTATCATGACTACTTTTGCATAATATTGTTTCACTCCATGAAACATGTATATAATACGGATCCAATATGTGATGAAATAAAAAAAATGGTAATAGTATTTCTAGAACATATATTCCTAATAATTTTTGTCAAGATGTCCCCCCCCCCCTCCATAGCTAACTGTGGGTACTGTAGTTGTAACTACAGTAAATGTATCAATGAAGAATGGTTGTTCATAAGAGAACTTTTCATAATTATTTTGTTACCAAGAACTTTCTTGAAGTGTAATATAACAACAGTACAAATGAAGAAACAGATAACATAAAAATAATTTCGAGAAAGGTATGTGATAATTTACATCAAAATGAAAATATATAAATTTTATTTATAAAATATTCAATTTTCGAAATCGAAAATGGCTAAGAAAGAAAGTATATTCTGAAAGTTTTTGTGATTATGAAAGTAACTGGAAGTGGTTGAAATTTTGTATTAACCAATGCCGGACTTTTGTTGGGTGCAGTGATTTATAGACACGCCAATGAACGGGGAATTACGCGATAGACAATGTTGGATCGGAGAGGGGTGGAACGTGGAATCTTTAAGTCTGCGTATGTATCGAGAAGTTATGAAGCTTAAGTTCTACATGTAAGAAAAAATAGTTTGATATATTGCTAATGGGAAAGATTTTGTCTGAATGGATAAAAATATAGGGTAGAGTATGTATATAGATGAGGTGGTAGGGATAAGTTATTCCTTTTTCCCACATTATTATTTCTATTTCTATTTCTGATACTGACACTATATCGCGCCAATTCTCTTCTTCTGCTTTAATTCATACTTGAAATGTCCCTGTCTCCTCTCTACAGTGTAGCTTCCAGCCACCAGATTACTTCTCTGTCCCGAGTTCTTAATGTTTAATTTTCGTGATCTTGAGTAAACAGTTTTTGTTTTGTTTTTTCTGTCATTTTATACATTCCTATTTATCATCCATTCTACTCCTATGCCCCTATTTTACGGTTAACCATTTTCTCTAAATATTATTTTATTTCTTCATTAATATTTTATCATTTTTTCATTAACGTAGCCTGTTGAATATAGTTTTCACAAACTCATATGCCCTCATTCATTAATAAAAGTTTGTCTTATTTTTTTACATAGCTCATCATAAGGCACATAAATTATATCCGGAAATGGTTTAACAATTATGATAATTTTTCAAACTCTGGCATGATCTTTTATTCAAAACTACATATTTTTAATGCTGTACTATCAACATAAATATGTTTTAATTTTAACAATTTTTATTTTACTATGTATTAGTTATCTGAAATATTATTATAAGCTATTTCTATTTGTTAACAATATCCATTCTGTTTATGTTAATAAACAGATATCGTATAGAAATCGATACCGTTAGATATCTTTTTGTTGAAATCATACTATCTTATTTTTCTACCTCATTTTTAAATATCATATGTTTTGTCTTTAGTTTTAATTTCACTTTCCTAATTTTTTTTTTATTTTTATTATATTCAGGACCATAAAGACGACTAATTTGAAATTACGTTTTGAAGGCAGTTTTGCAAAGGTGGTGTGCCAAGAAAAAAAAGAAGAAGTCTGACGGATCTTACCTATTTGACTATAGGAATATTGTTAATAAAAAGAAAGATAGAGAAAAAAAAACTTGTACCACTTACAACCCATGAAGGGTCTCCTCGGGTTTACTATTTAGGTAGGCTGTAGCCAATGATTGGGAAAGGAGGTGATTTCGCCAAAATTCATGGTTAACCGCCTTGTTTTTCCCAATGAAGGGTACTCACTTTTTAAAAGGGTGGGTGTACCCCAGGAGGGTCTCCCTACGTCTAATTCGATCCACGACCGAAATGACTGAATATAAATTTTCTGCTATCAATCGGACTCGGACTCGGGCCCGGAGCATGGTAGTCAAGCGCCTTACCCACTGAGCTACCGCGCCTCCCAAATTGTTAAAACTTGTATTTACTTACAGCATTAGTTTTTATCCCCGATTGAGTTTCCGTCCAACATAGACTGTATTAATTTCATTATGCTATTTAATGCGTAATAATATAATAAAATTAAAGGTGTTAGTTGACTGAGAAGTATTGCGAGTTTTAGATTGTTGGGGTAGGCAGTCATAGATACTGCATTAGATATTATTGAATTTACTCATTAACTTTTAATTAACTATCACTCTTTTTAATTTTCAAACTCTTTGCAATTCAAATTAATTCAATAGTCTGTATGTATTGTCTTCATGACTTTTAGGTATTAACTTTGTATCTACTCATTTTTTATGTTTACCAATTATATTGTTGAATTCACACATTGACTTTTAATTAACTATCACTCATTTAAATTTCTTTTCATTTTAATCTTTTTTTTTTTTTTTCTCTTTCAGATTTTAATTCACACCTGTTATTAGGGTAACAATCAGTGAATGTGATGTGAAATTGAACACTACAGGCCTTGTATGCGTGTGGGAGACTAGCACTCAATAGTACCTCCGCCTGGCACGGATTAAAGAGATTTATTTGAGCAAATGTCTCATCCAGCTTCTTTTAAGCCTTCTGAGAGTATTTCCAGGTATGTCAGTCGTGTCCATGTCATTAATGAGTATGTTGTTATGTCCATGAAGTCTGTCATGAAATCGTCTATAAAGGTCATGTATATGTTCCTTTACTGTGGGTATTTCTAAATCAGTGTGAAGTGTGTGGTTTGAAACGTACCAAGGTGATTTCGTGATTATTCTGAGTAATTTTGATTGGAATATTTGTATTTTAATCTTAATTCAATAATCTTTATGCATTGTCTTCATGGCCTTTAGATATTGCCTTGTTTTTACTCTTATACATTTATTCTTTCCATACCTTTGTTTTTTATACTCTCTACAATTTAGTCATACCTTTTTGTTTGTTTTGTTTTTCTTCTAGCCCTGATGAAGACTTGCAATGCAAGTCGAAACGTCGATATTATAAATTAAAATATTATTTTTAATTGCTGTGTATCTATGACTGCCTACCCCCAACAATCTACAACTCTAATATAATAATAAATTTATTGTTTGTAATTCTATTGGACACTATTGAATGAAGTTTCTTAGATTTTTGAACTAAACAAATCCCTACTTAGGGTGATTATTCAGTGAGTTGTACAGCAAGTAAATTGACTAGAAAGTGACTAGAAACATAACGTGGTTCAAGGATCCAGCGGTTTAAGATAAGTAGAATTAAATGAAGATAAAAGAACATTTTTCAATCATTCATTCGTTCATTTATTTGGATGGCACTACAATCTGAAATCGAGTATTGGCCTGCTGCACCAGTTTCCACCTACTGTATTCTAAACTGCTGCCACTTCCTCATTCCCAACATGGACCACTCCATCACTCCATTGGAGGTGAGTTCTTCCTCTGTTATTATTTTCTTTGGCAGGTCACTCAGCCATTCGGGCAACGAGTTCATCTCAACCTACTGAGCTACCTTAACTGGACAATATCCATTTCTTTAAATATTAAATCTTTCAGGACAAACCAGGGTGTCCGGCCTTCTTTTTAAATGGTCCACCTTCCAAGATCCAAAGATTTTACGCTGTACATTCCTCTCAAAGATTTTCATATACTGCTCACCACCTTTAAAGACAGTTCACGTTTCTGGGTTATATAAGAAGAAGAATAAATTTGTATAGAAACATTTCGACAACGTTAGACAAAGGAAGCTCCCTAAATATGAACATAGGGCATAATAGCAGTGGTTGGCACCTAAAACATAATGGGTAACACTATAACTAACTGAAACATCAGCAACAGCTACTTTCTGTGATCTAGTGCTACAAACCAAATAGGATTCAATGAAATATTTAGAGAAAGAACATTTTACAACCTTTAACGTAAATGATATGCGACCCGATACAAATCGACATAACGTACATGAAAAAAACCCCTATTCATGTCGCTAATTGTATTATTACAAATGACCAACATTGATTATAGTAGAGTCCAGAAACATGTATAAACATTATTTTGGAACGATAAATTTATAAATAAAAATTTTATTAGTTCCAAGTTTATCTGCATAAATTAGCAGGGAATATACTAACCCCTCCGCAACACGTTACACGTTCTTGCATGCACGCGCTCAAAAAAGATTACTTAGTTTGTTTCCTTTTTAAAATAATTTTTTTTTAAAGCATTTTAGATATCTATGTAGATTCATTTATACGTTACCATTATAGGAAACCTAATACAGGTTGTTTTTTTTAAAAATCTATATCCATACTATTATACAGGATGTCCCAGACATAGTGTAAAAAAAAAAAAAAAAAAAAAAAAAAAAAAGGTAATACTGCATACTAAACGGGGTAGAAGGGCGCAGAAACGAGTTTCCTATCTCAATTTGTTGAGGAGATAGAATTTTTTTTTGTTTTTATTTTTAAAATCTTACTTTTTTCTGAAAAAATGGAAGTTTTCTCTACTTTGGTTTAGCGTAGAAACAAAAACGATGATATTTTCTTAATCAGTATTAAATTTTCTAAAAGATAAGATAGGTTTAGTTATTTTAAATCTTAAAATTAAAACTTTTAGAGGGCCTTTTAACGCGCGAAACCCTAAACATTTATTAAAACCTTAATCTTTAATAGTATTTGAAAATTCCTCACTCCCCACTGGAGCACCCTAGAAGCCGTCAAATTTCCCAAAAACTGCGGAATTTAGTTAGCTTTTTAGTGGTGGAACCCATGATACAACTGCACATCACCTTTTGAGTCTAAAAGAAGTTTTTCTGATGAAAAACACGCTAGAGGATACTGTGAGGGAAAAAAGTATTTGTACATCAAGTTTTTATGAATAAATGAGTTCAAGGAAACAAAAAACTTCGCTTTCCTTTGCAAAAATGAAAAGTACATTTATTAAAAACTGAGAAAAACCTTTTGTAAAAAAATGACAACACGTCATAATGAAACAAAATAATTAAAACAATAAAAGTGCTTGGAAAGAAGTATTTGCACACTTCCACATTTACAAATTAAAAGTCAATTTTAATGGTTTTAATATTTTGTAAATAGGCCATCTGCGTCAATAACTGCTTGTAAACGTCAGGGCATTAAGTGTATAAGGTTTTTAATTAAATCTGGACTGATTAGTTAGTAGACCACTCTTGCACCAAAAGATTCTTGAGATGGTACTTTCCGGTTATGTGGTGTTTTCGAACATTTTGGTCCAACAAAAGCCATACATTTTCAAATATATTCAAGCCTGGAGACTGTGGAGGGGTGTGAAGTTGTTGACGAACATTGAATATTAACCATTCTGTAGTCTTATAGGCTGTCCGATCATTGCCCTGCTGTAAAATGAACTGATGCTGGAGTTCCCAATTTAGCTGCATTTGCTAAGAGGTTACGGCGCAAAATCCTGATATAACCTTCTACATTTAAAATACTTTCAATGGGTTTAAGATTTCCAGCTTCATTATTGGCTACGCATCCCCAAATCATTACATTGCCGCCTCTCACGGTTCACAGTAACAATAATGTTTTACTTTTCCAGTTCCTTATTTATCCTACGAAAAATGGCCTTGCGTCCGTCAGATCCGAATAAATTAAACTTACTCTCACCAGAGAACAACACATTTTCCCCAAAACTGATGGGCATGTTAATGTATTCTCTATCAAAAGAAATTCTTTATTTGCAATTGGTCTTACTAATATAAGGTTTCTTTCTCGGGACCCTGTCATAAAGACCATGATAATTCAAAACATTTCTTACCGTTCTCGTGCCTACACACACCCCAGAAGTTGATTCGACCTTATTAGATAGGGCACCTACACTTTCAGCCTTATTTTTCATTTTTCTCTGCATTATTTTATTTAGTTTCCTGGGACGACCTTTGCGCCGGTTATTATCAGTTGAGCCTCGTTATTAATATCTCTTAATCAGGTATCTTACTGTGGTAACATGAATACCAAAGAAATCTGATATTTCACGGTACGATTTTTGTTGGTTGCACAATTAAATCACTTTTTCACTCAGTTCACTTGTTTTTAGCATTATTTAAAAGTTAAAAAAATTTGCTGGATAGAAATTTTTCGAATACTGATGGGAAAGAACAGGAATATCCTCTAGGAAGTAAACTACATCAAATAAACAAACAAACCTCTGTACTTATGTACAAACAAACAAAGTGTGCAAATACTCTTTTCCAAGCACTTTTATTGTTTTAATTTTTTTGCTTCATTATGAAGTGTTTTCATATTTTTACAATAGGTTTTTCTCAGTTTTTAATAAATGTATGTATGTTTACCTTCCAACTACTCCTAACGAAGCTATGAAGTCAAAAATTATCGCATATTCCATGCACTCTACACCCTCATTTCAGCACTCATTGACTGGACTAGTATATGTAAATTATTTTTGTGAATAATTTATATTTAGTTACCTTGGAGATTTTAGATAGTCATAATTATAAATATGTTTAAAATGTAAGGTTATATAACAGTTATTTTTATTAACTGTTTTTTTGATTTTTCTTAAAAAGTGCTGAGTTGATTTCAAAATATTTTTTATGGGACTACCTCTGAAGTAGGCCCTGCCGGTCTAAAAAAGAATTATCAAAATTGACAGAGGTTCTCAACTCGTCTTTATTTTTAATTTTTTTTTTTATGTTACGCGATTACTCCGTCAATTCTGAATCAATTTTGATGATTCTCTTTTAGATCGGTAGGGCATACTTCAGAGGTAACCCCATAAAAAATATTTTGAAATCAACGGAGCACTTTTTAAGAAAAATCAAAAAAACAGTTAATAAGTGATTTTATGAATTGTTTTTTTGATTTTCCTTAAAAAGTACTGCATTGATTTTAAAATATTTTTTATGGGAACACCTCTGAAGTATGCCCTACCGATCTAAAAAAGAATCATCAAAATTGATTCAGAATTGACGGAGTAATCGCGTAACATACACACACAAAAAAAAAAAATACAGACGAGTTGAGAACCTCCTCCTTTTTGAAGTCGGTTGAAAAGTACTTTTAGGGGGCCTTTTAACGCTCAAAACACAAAACATTTATTAAAACTTAAATTTTGATTTAATGGAAATTGATGCAGTCATGAAATGAGAGGATAACTTCTTATATAATCCCACTTTGTGCCAAGGTCATAAGAAGTTGTCCTCTCATTTCATGACTGCATCAATTGGCATTAAATCAAAATTTAAGTTTTAATAAATGTTTTGTGTTTTGTGCGTTAAAAGGCCCCCTAAAAGTACTTTTATTCAATCAAGTAGTTTTTTCTAGTAGGTAAGTGAAGCAATCAAGTATTTATTCTTTAGCGTGTTTTTCATCAGAACAATTGTTAGACTCAAAAGGTGAAGTGCAATTGTATCATGGGTTACACCACTAAAAAGCTAGCAAATGTATTTAAATAAAAAAAATTGGATGTCCAAATATGCTTTTACGTTATTTTCGAATGCCTATCAGTGAAATTTCAAGGTTCAGTATTACTACTACGCGTAAAAATTATCAATGAAAAAATAATGCTCAACTACAAACTTCAATACAAGATTTTTATAGTTATACGATTTAAACTTCAATTGTTAGTTGAAATCATCAAAGCTTAGTACTTATGATGGCGAAGCCGCCGCAGGGCGTGATAGTATAAAATATATACATATTTTCGGCCAGAGAACATTCAAAAACCTTTATATAATAACAGAAAATATTAGGTTGAGAGGCTAATTTCAGATTAAGATTTTCATTTCGCTGAAGGAATTCAACATATACCTCTTTGGTTTTGAACGAGACGATTTCTAATGCTATTGTTCAATAGCGACAGTGGACAAAGTTTAATTCCACCAAGTTCAATTTGAGAATTTGAAAATTTATAATCCCTAGGAACATCGTATTAAGAAAAAAATATATGTTTATCTGTCCCTTAAGTATTATTTTTGGACCAGATTTTATTAAATTATAATTACTTAATCATGGAATCTTGTGATTATCATACTGAATGTGAAAAAATCCTTGAATTGGGTAACTGTCTTTTGAAATCTCTGGACAGCATACCAGTTCTCATAAAGGGGTCTGATAAACTGATTAGCAAAATTCGACGTGAAATATTTTGTTTGGGAAAAGTATGTTTGGCTAAATTTAATAATTATTCCCGTAATGCACTTTATAGTTTTATTGTTATTTTTAGGTTAAACAAGCAAAGCAACTTAAAAAAGAGCATATCTCTTCATCAAATCTCCATCATTATGAAGCATTTGTTAACTGTATTATGAATGATAAAAGTTGTAATTCAATTTTGGAACTTTTTTACTTAGATAATGATTTAGTTGGAAGGAAAAAAATTTATGTAGATATTGTAACTGATCAAAGAACTAGATGGATAAAAGTAATATCAAGAAATCCAAAAGCTTTGAGCCAAATATCTAAAGGTATTTCTTTAAAATAGTCTTCTGTTATTTTTTAAAATCCAATTCTTTTTATTAAAATTTAATATTATTATTTCAGATTTAATAGTCATTGCTTAGCTGTTATAACGACATCTCAAATTATCATTTATTTTTTTATTTTATTTTATTTTTTTTAAGGCGAAGGAGAATATCAACAGAAATCAATTATTGATCATGCTGAAGAATACTTAGAATGTGCGAACCAGAATGCTGTTTTGTTTAAACCTCCTGTGGTATTTATTGCTTTAAATTAAATTACGTTTAGTAGTTAATTAAAAGAGCCCTGTTTATATGGATTTTTTAAAATTTAAACAATCATATTAGAACTATTGGAGCTCATAGAATATTATACACATAATATTTGCTTTATTTTAACTGCTAAAGACAATAAAAATTTATATTATTTACCTATAAATTGGTGATGCTTTAAGATTTTTTCATGATACTTACCATGTTATTCATATCACAACTCAGCATTATTTTCTTGTTTACCTAAAAATGGGTGATCCTTCAAGATGTTTTCATGATAAGTTCAAAGTTTTTAAAATTTTTTAGCTAGCACTTTTAAACTTACAATTCTCACTTATATCTGAATAGTGTATCCTTGTGAGCATCTTTCTTTGACATAAAGGTACTAGCGTCATGGTACAGTTACTCCATTTTTATCTCTAATTTTCCCTTGAAGATTTTAGTGATTTAAGTCACAAATTACATCAAGATATCAAAACCATAGAACAATGTTATGAATGTAGATGGAATCCTAATATGATGGCCGGAACCTGAAAAGAGATTTTTATGACTGTATTGCTTCCAAAAAGCAACAAAACAAAAATTTTAAAATCGAATAAATAAGTTGTAATAAATTTTGAATTATTTGAATGAAGTATCTACTTCATGTTTTAACATATTCTATTTATTTAATTAATTATTTTTGATGGTCCTTAAAACTTCAAATTATATCTGAAAAATGGTAATATTCTTATTCAAGAGTTTTGTTGAATGACTGGATGAATAGATTGAATAAGATGTTGGGTGGGATCAGTCAGATAGAAGTTTAGGCAATGTTTGAAATAATATAATATGTTTGATTTAATTAAAAATAAAATGTTTGTTAATTTTCAAACATTGCCTTAATTTTTTTCTGACTGATCCCACCCAACATCTTATTCAATATTTTCTTATTAAATTCATGAGAAATTTAGATGTACATAAAAATTCAACAGGTTTGAACTCAGCACAAAAGTTCCTTTCATTACAGTTTCAAAACAATATCCAAAAACTTCAAAAATGCTGAGTTGTGTAGTAAGGAAATATATGTTTCATATTTTGAATCATGGTTTAAATTTCCGATAATACTGTTTTTTTTGTTTGTTTTTTAAAAAAATAAAATATAGGTTGAATTTTATTTTGCATCAGGTATTGAGATTGATTTAGCCGAAAGCCTGAGCTCTATTGGCATATTTGTTTCTGGTAACATATTAGGTGTTGAAAGTGAAACAAAGCTCATGACCTTTGGTATTTTGAAGATAGAGCCGTATCAACAAATTAGGTATTTATTATATGTGATATATTTGGTTTTGATTCGATGTTAAGTTATGAAGTTATATTTTTTTATCTTAAGGGATGTAAAGAAACTTAATTTAGATGTATCCACTATGATTGCTTATGTGTCTGCTTTGACTAATGGTCATGCTGACAGGAAAGTCAGAGGTAATGTCTTAAGTCAGCTAGCTGAGAGTGAAAGAAAATGCCCTGTTAAACCAATTTTGGATGATATTTTCAAAGGTATTTATCATACTAATTAATATTTTTATTAATCTATTTGAATTTTCTGCTAATGTTGTTTCCCTTAATATATATTAATATTTTCAATAACTTTTCTCCACTCTTTTCTATACGTGGTTTGTTTTTCTCCAAGATTGCGAAGATTTTGTCTACTTCATCTCTCCACTTCAGTTTTCTTTTTCCTCTTCCATCTATTTTCCATTCCATAATTAAATGAGATAACATTGCAGACATCATTATTTTAATATGTTTATAGATAGTAAACATTTTTCCTGCTATGGATGTTAAGATGTTGTCAACTTCCATCAGTTCTTTCATCCTTTCTCCTCAATTTTCAGCTATCCTTCAAAATTCTGGTTCAGCTAACAGTTATTAATGGTGTCTAGCAGGTAATGTCCCATCTTTTGTGTATCTAGTGATGGATTATTATAAATATTGAGACATTGACCTTTCCACTCAAGGAATAATACATTCCTGATGACAGACAGTATTATTTAAATCCTGAAGAAATGATTTCAGTGCTGATCAAATCCCAATAAATATGATAAAACTCGCCCTTCCTGCCCTACTACATATTTAAACTATTCTTTACAAACCTCTTCCTTTTCCACAGTATGGAAAAAGGTCCTAGTTCGTCCATTAAATAAAGTTTCTTCACCTATCACTGCATCTGATTTTAGGCCTATTTCTATTCTACCAGACCTATCTAAGCCAATGGAAAGACTAGTCCATTCTTAACTCACTACCTTCCTTGAAAATTGAGATCTCCTTACTCCTTTTCAATCAGGCTTCTGTTCAGTATATTCAACCCAATCCACCCTATTAAAGCACTCCAGACATTTATTACTCAATTGACCAATAGAAAATCACTATCCTAATCCTCTTCAATTTTTCTATGGCTTTTGATTCCGTTGATCATAAAATTCTTTTGCTAAACTAGAAAAACTCTCCTCCAGGAGTGTTATTGGCTGGTCCCAGTCTTTCTTGTCTCTCAGTTTCCAAATAGTTATTGTTCCTAACCTTCAACATTGCTACCTATAACGCGAGGTGTCCCTCAGGGGTCCTCTTTCTTTAACCCTCTTTTTAATTTATATTAATGATATGACAGATGTAATCCATGACCCCCAATATCATTTATGTGGTGTTGACCTTCAAATTTACTTATCGTTTTACCCTTCTGAGATTTTTGAGGCATCTCCTAAGATACAAGATGACATTGCTAGCATTAACCTATGGGTTGTGTAGAATAAGTTATGATTGAATCCCAAAAAAAACTAAGGCAATACTTATTGGATAGAAACCCTCCCTTAATTCCCTTTCCTATTATCCATCACTTTATCTCAATAACATTCCTATCCAGTTCACAAACTCTATCAAAAACCTCAGAGTAATCTTTTATCAACATCTGTCTTGGAAAAACCATATTTCCCAAATTACCTAAAAAACCATCTCCATACTCAAACAGCTCCTAAGATTCTGTGAATCTTTCCCACACAATACACGTCAACTGTTAGTATCCTCCCTCATCTTTCCCCATCTCGATTATGGATGCTTAGTATACGGAGGACTGTCTGGAGATCTTGAAATGGGACTGAAAAGATTATTGAATTCTTGTATAAGATTCATTTTTGGGATTGCCAGGTGCTCTCACATCACTTACTGGTATTCTGAGTTAAGGTAGCTCAAGTTTTTGATGACTATAATTACTTGGTACCTTTATATTCCAAGCTTTAAAGTCCAAAAAACCCTCATATATCTACGACATCCTTGCCCTTCGTTCTTTCATTCATCTGTTGAATACCAGAACTCAGCCTATTGATTTGTATATCCCTTCTCATCGAACTGCTTTCTTTGAAAAATCCTTTATTATTCCCAGTATTGCGAATTTCATTCCCATTTTAATTCGCAATGCTCCTTATTTCACATCCTTTAAAAAAATTTTATTCATCCACCTCTTCAGTATTCAATTTTCCAAAATTGTGTAATGACACATTAGTGTAAGAGTATTTCTTAAATCTTGAGATATCTCGAAGTGTTTCTCATGTTTCTTATATATCTCGAAGATTAGTTATTAATTTTAAATTTTTATTTTATATATTTATAAGTATCTTATTTATAATTTATTTCATAATTGTCTAATATATAATCTAAAGAAGTTGCTTCCTGATATGTTCACAGCCAGACAATAACACTTTTCTAATTTAATGTCATGTTATTCTAAGAGGACAAGGTGTCTCAGAATAAAGATTATTTTTTCTTTAAAAGTGATGTAGACTGAATTGAAGGTGTATAACTCCTCATATCTGTCTGTACTAACTTACTCCTCTGAATATTCAATAACCACAAAGCAAAAAGCTAAATATAAGCTTCAAAAATGATACAGAAAAGAGAAGGTAAAACCAGAAGGGAATACATGCATAATACAAGCATTAGAGCAAACCTTCTGCATGTTGAATCAGCATAGATCATAGAAGAAATCTGTCTAAGATGCTTTGGTCATATTCTAAGAATGAAAAATAACTGCCTTACCAGGATGTCATACATAGGTTGATGTCATACATAAGGTTCTGAGGAAGACCATGACTTACTTAGAAGTAAGGAGTAAATTTTATTTTATTTTTAAAAAGAAAGGGCTGGATTGGAACAGAAGAAGGAAATTTGTAGAAAATTGTACAGCTTGCTCCAGACTATACTGAAAGACACCTTACACTACATAATGGTAGGCGAGGAATGATGATAATAAAAATAAATCATGACATTAAAGATTATAAATTTTTTTGAGTATTTGTTTATTATAATTTCTTGTCTGAGGATTTTTTTTTGTTTTGTGTAACAATCCTAAAAAAAGAAAAAAATAATATTGAAAGAATGTTGGAGGCAAAAAAAATGACACATTCTGGATAAGGAAAAAAAAAACATGAAGGTGGCTGCACCATAGGATAGGAATACATAGTTGAAAAGAAGACAAGAAGTACTATGGATTGTGGAACCAGGGAAATAAATAAATATCAAACCTAAATATTATACTGTATTCATGTATACATTATCATTGTTATATTAATATTTCTTCTTTATTTTATTATTTTTTATTTTTATTCATATTTTTTCATCTTATTTATTAATCATGACTCTGACCAGATGTAACTAATATCATTTCTTTCTGTACAATTTGTTATTCTTAAGGGACTTGGTCCCAGAAAAAAATTATTTTTCTATTCTATTCTATTCTATTTTGAAATAAAGATTTAGTATTATGTGGTGTCCCCTTTCTTGTAATTGTAGATTAAAAAATATTAAAACAGTATGATCTATATATATATTTCAAGTTTTTACTTGGAAGGTCTATTAAGTATCAAATGCATTTAAATTACCATTATAATTTATTAGTGGACAATGGCTGAAATCTCTTTCTCAAAAAACGTATATTTGGAATAACTAAATAAAAATTAGAATAACAAATATATTTGTTAATTTAAATTCAACCATTTAGATTAAAATCCAGTATAAAGATTTAATACATGATGCAGCCTAATTTTAGAGAATATTACATTATATTACATAATAATCTGTAATAATATTACAAAAATGTTTTATTTTTATTCTAGGAAAGCAATTGCATGCCTGTAGAACAGCTGTATCAAGTTTCAAATCAATTGTAGACATTTTAGGAGGCGAAGGTGAAAAGAAAAGAACTGAACAGTTATTATCAAGAATATTTGTAGTTGATGATGTACCTTGTGCGAAATTGAAAATAAAAGGTAAAATCAAACCAAGACCACTTGCTATTTTTGGAACAGGTCAAGCTATAGAAGCTCTAACCATTACATCTAATTCGTCTTTTGTCAGAGCTGCAGAAAGACAGGTAATTAATTTATTTATTTTTTGTCTAGTGTGAGCTGATTCGATTCTTTTATTCCTTAAATGACACACACTTTTTAGATTCTCATAGGTCTGGGCACACAGGTCCCAGTCTGTTGTGAAGTTAGTGATAAATATCATGGTGTTAAGAATGCTGAGTTCTATTGCAGGACATTGTTTTATCTAGGTCACACAGAAGGTGGTCTAGTCTCGACTGTGGCAAAAAGTGGTACTGTTGAACAAAAATACAGAATGGTCGGCGGTCACAAAGCGATAATTCATAAATATTTAGTTTTAAACTATTTTCATCGTGATCTATTAGTTTTGCTGCCTCATCTTTGTTAAATTCATGGTTATTTTCATTTAAATGGATTGGGAATTTGGAATTCTGCATCTTATTATTGCATATTAGTTATTAATTATCTTATTTTTATTTTATTTCTTTTTGGTCTAAGACTTCCATTGAAGTCCTATACTTGCCTGTGTGGGAAGGTCAAGATCAAGATTTATTTATGGGTTCACCACGAAATAAATTTTAACCTTCCCAGATGAGATTCGAGC
Organism: Euschistus heros; assembly: GCA_003667255.2. Classification (NCBI taxonomy): domain Eukaryota; kingdom Metazoa; phylum Arthropoda; class Insecta; order Hemiptera; family Pentatomidae; genus Euschistus; species Euschistus heros. Next base: position 2,048,849 of record RCWM02000058.1, on the reverse strand, counting down.
CCACAACCTTTAGTACCAAGCTGGCTGAGACCCTCCCCTCAACTCCCTTGGCCATCGAGCCTCCTTTATCTTAATGTTAATAATTATCTTAATATTAATAGTCTTATTAATTATTTTAATATTCTATACACCAAATATTTGTCGAAAGGTATATATATTGGTGTATAAATAAACCTGGAAGATCTCAAAAAAAGGGTCGATTAAATGATCAATAAATCGATCAAAAGCCATCGAAAGCACGCCATGGGCATCCCCACCTCTTGCCGATATCAAAAGGCTTCCTGGAATTTCTCGAGCACTTGATCTTCAGAGCTGACCGACTACACACCTTCTTCCCGGTTCGACCCCAGGAAACCAATGAAACAATCAAGATAGGAAGAAGTTATGGGTAAAAGCTCGAGACTATGCAGTACCACAAAATTGGTGATATCAATTTAGTTATTTTAGTTTGGTAATCAGTAAAAGAAGGAATGTTTGTCAATTTTAAAATAATATTTATTATAGTGTAAAGGTTGAGGATGCCCTCCGTGAACCCACCTGAGGTTGATAATATTAATATGATTGAAATTCAAATATAATTGCTTAAAAGGCATAGTTGAATTTTATATTGAACCCATGCTCGGATATTTTGTATCTAATTATAAATTAATTAATATTTTTAAAATAATATAAAAATCGTAATACTATATATATATATATATATATATATATATATATATATATATATATATATATTATATCTCGCCAAATAAAGAATGATAAATGAAGACAGACTTCAAAATTTAGAAAGTTTACATTAGCCTCTACAGAAAGTGTGCCCTTGATAGACGGTATGCTGGTTCAAATGAATTCAACCTTCTAGGGTAAAATATTTTTTTTATTATGCACCTACAAAATAAAGCTTAATTTTTATACTGTGGTTCAAATTGGTCTGTTATCTGTAGGATGAAAGTGAAGAAACCTCCCTTTCTCCCCATGTAATTCTTAAAGGAATAAACAAAATAAAATACTACTCTTTATGTACTAAGATTTTTATTTTCGAGTAAACTGAATTGTAATTTACTGTAAATAATATATTTTAGGGTCTTCATCTGGATGTATTTATTCATGAACCTAGAGCTCTGACTGAAATGAAAGAAATACTTGAAGAAGTGGAGAACTGAGAATTTTAAGTTTATATTTTTTGCTACCGAATCATTGATTTCAAACATTCAGTGGTTGATTGTATCTATACCAAATTCATGCTGACAAAAATTAAAAGTTGGTAGTAACTTTTTTATATACCACCACTTTTAGTTTGATTATTTCTGTCACAGGTGTAATAATTACAAAACTAGCTTTATGTATTCAATGTGTGACTAAAAAAAAAAAATAAAATAAAAAATGAAATTTTTAACTTATTAAATTACATATTTTCTGATTCTACCACAATAATTGTGGAATGAGACAGCAATATTTTCTGAATTTTGCCACATTCTTAAATGCTTTTTTATCCATATGCTTTTATGGAAAATTTTTTTGAGAACTTTTCCTACTGAGTAGTTATTAATACCCTGTTTTAATATAAAAATTACAAATAATTTCCTCTGCGACCTACAGTCAAAATGACCTCCTCTCAATGAATTCTTCATCATTCCTATACTTAAGATTTAGTATTATGTATATTAATATGGTAAGCTATTATGTTGGTAATATATAGTTTTTTTTTTTGTTTGAACTCAATATTTTCTGATACAGTGAGCAGCTAAAGTTTTTGTACACCTACTAAATCCATAAAATACGATTATTTTTACTCTGGTTGTAGAAAACTTATTTTTTTGAAGATTTCACATGCTTCCTCATTTACATGAGAAACACACCTGATAATTAAAAACCCAAAAATATGGATAGTATTAATGTTTTTACTCTGTAAACCAAAAAAAAGGTAAACTGACTGCAGCAAAAGTTTTCTCACAGCATCAAATTATCTCAATTAATCCCTTAAATACTTAAGGTCTGATGTAAAGAAGTTAACTAGTTGTTAATCGTGCCTCCTTCTAGCTATGTTCTATTCAGTTTCTGCTCAAAGAGTGTTTTATAAACAGCCATGGCCGGATATTTAGAATACCTCTATTCAACAGCGATTACATATATTTTTCTTCACATAGCAGCGATATTCGTACATCCAGATTAGTTCAATGACTAATATCCCTCGTTCAACACAATACAAAATCAAATCGCTTAAAACAACGAAAGGCTACATGATAGGGGCCTGGGCTGATCGAGATGGCCGAGAATTTGCTCATGCTGAGATGGGAGGAGTTTGAGATGAGATGAGATATACCTCAAAATAAAGGCCATATACCGGCCAGAAGGATAGCAATGAAAGTAAATTTTGTATTTCGGACCATCTGCAGAACCTAAAACTTTTAAAAGAGACCTAGGAAGAAATGGATTTGGACAGCTATCTTTTTGGCTGATAGTTTGAGGTCAGCATTAACTTTTCTCATCTCAAATTCCTCTCATCTCGGCGCGAGCAAATTCTGGGCCATTCCGATCGGCCCCTATTGGTTTTTTTAATACGTTTGATTATGTATTGGACCATTGAATGAAGTAAACTAATCAATAAACTAATCAGTCTAATACTAATTAGACGTACGAATATCGCTACTATGGGAAGAAAAGTTCATGTAAACGCTGATGAATAGAGGTATTCTAAATATCCATCTGTGGCTGTTTATTAAACACTCTTTGAGTAGAATCTGATGAGAACCTAGCCAAAAAGACATTTTTCAGTAATCAATCTAACCATCCTCCACCAAACTTAGACAATACCTCTCTTCTCACTCTCATTTTTCTGAACCTCTCCCATATCCCTAACCCCTATACAGAAAAGAGTATTGAGAAAATCGTCAGAACAACTCAATTAAATCAACCAAAATAGGAGTTTCCTGTACAACATACTAGAAGTCTCCATTGGTAGTGGGTTTCCAATTTTTAGTTACACTTTTCCATTAACATCTCAGGAAATATTGATTAGTATATTATAATGATTTATAAAATTCAATCAGACAAAAATTGCTACAAAATTGACTAGTAGTAAACTTCTATTTTATAAGTTTTTTTTTTATTCGTTAATGAATTAATAGCAACCCTACAGCTCCCCAAATCATCATCCCAAAATGAGAGTGAGGAGAGGTATTTCTAAGTTTGGTGGAGGATGGTTAGAGTGATTACTGAAAAATTTCCGACATTGCAGAAACATTGACCATTGACATGACATTGCATCACAAAATTCATTTTGTTCAGTTCATTAAACATAATTCAAATCATCAGATTATACTTATAAAAGAAAATAGCTAGTCGAAATACAAAACTTTCAAATGTTAAAATAAATAATACCTCTACATTGTTGTTATTTCTCTGATTATTAATGCACTAGTACCTCATAATTATCAATTTTAATATTAATATATTTCAACACTAATAGTAGGCCTCATAATCAGTGGGTTAAATCTAACTTATTAAACTCAGCATAAGTTTAATAAAGTTTTATCAGAAATCATAATGAACCTGGCTTGTGATTTGTGTAACTTATATAATGCATTTATTTAGATCACATGTTCCTTTCTTTTCTGACCTTTTTTTTTTTCTGCTGCAGGTCTTAATCAATGCAGGATCTTAAAAAGCATAGATTGCTGTTTTTAAAGAGTAGCATAAAAAGTAATTACATGATTGTAATAGAGTTATACACTCCTAAATATTTAGCATTATAAAACCATGGCCCTTCTACCCACCTGACATTTAAAATCAATCATCACTGCATATTTTGAAATAGATCTAGTAACTTAAAGTAGTAATGTAGTGGTTTATTAAATTATGATTGATTAATAAATCACATATATACATTTTAATTTAGTTTTATTTTGCACAATTTTAATCAATTTGTTTTATTAGTTGAGGAAAATCTTCTTAAATCAAACATTAGTTTTGACCATACTTTTGAAAACTGTTAATTGACAAACTATAGCACAGTTTCTTTAAGTCTCCCACTCCTTCTGCATTTCTGTAACAAAAATATATGAAGAAAGATGCACATGTACAGCGAATAACACCCATTTATAGATCTTATTCTGAGAAACTGAAGCAACTTATTTTAGTCTGAGCTAGTAAATTGACTCAACTACATCCTTATTTTTCATTAGTATAAGATTACTTATGAGTACACCTTTGGTATATTGCAAATTGGTACTGAAAATTGAAAAAATTGAAAATATTTTGAATTCAAATAACTTTTCATATATTTTATAGTGATAGTTAGAAAATAATTTTTTTTCCCCAGAGTTAAATGTATGATGTTATATAGTACAAAGATTATAGACTGTTTTGAGGATAAGTACTAAACCCAAATGGGTTGCCCAAGGCCATTGTAGATATCGGGGTATATTTGTTTCTCAAGCAAGAGTAGGCAGGTTTTAAGGATGCCCTAGGGGGAGCCATGAATTATGTGAACCTTAAATCATGAGAGGGAAGGATCCAACAAAATCACATTAAATATCATCTAAGAATGGGATGGGATTCATTAAAAATAACTTGTCTTATTAACCTTCTCAATAGACACACATATATGTCAGATATACATTGGAAATGTTTGTTTAATCATATGCTGTATTGAGATTTCCAGTCTTTTCTACCCTCTTCTTATGACCCAACCCTAGCATAGTTTTGACAGAGGATTCTTTAAGCAAACAGCAATCTAGGAAAATGAGTTTTGTATCTCATTTAATGTAATTTTGTGTTTTTTTTCAGAGTTCTTAAGAAGCTGTGAAAAAACAAAACAAAAAAACATGTGTAATAAAACAAAACGTGTTTATTTTAAAACTAATTTTTAATTTTTTATTTTATAAACCCATGAATTATACTAAGTAAACTATACCATTTAACATATCTGCCTTTTTAAACATGTATATAATATAGATACGGTGATTAAAAAGGCCAGATACAAGTGGTATCTGTGAGATACACCCGTCCGCCCTTGTTGGTTTAGGAGGCCTATTGAAAGGGTAAATCAAGGAATATTATCAGTATTAACACAAAGTCATTGAACATGCATAAAAATAAAGAAGCAAATCTGGAGTGAGGGAAAAGATAAACTCACATCACATCTAATCGCATCTCAACAAAGGGCAGTCCTAATTTTAAGAAATACGCCGGAAGTAATTTTTTGGAAGTTACCCTAGGCAGTTCATATTTCTCAGTAATGAACTAACTAAGAATCTATAGAAACAAATAACAATTCACATAATTAGGTTGTGTGTGCCTAGGGGCTTTCAAAACTTCTCCCATTAATGCACTTCAGGCCTCCGCTGGAGAAATGCCGTTAAACATTAGAAGGACGTGGCTAGCTAAAAAATATAAAAAATGCCTTCTCAAGGTTTATTCGGACTTAAACCACCCGGCTGGGAATGCAATTCCAAAGGCGATGTATTCTGTCAGAAGCTAGAAGAAATTATTAACGAACTTCAACCATTGCTTGAATCACTCCATAATTAAATCTGAAGCTTCTCAGGAATACACAACACCAGCTCCTAAATGTCTAATTAAAATAAATAGTAATCCCAATCTAATTGGTAAAACACAGAATAAATCTCATTATGCATCTGAAACTAGCATTACTGGAAACAATATCACAACGATATCCCGATTACCACCAAATATATTCTGATGCATCAAAAACAACTAGCACTTTGATCGCCGTATTTGACCCCCCGAACAACTAGAAATTCTCTTTTTTAGTCCCATTGAATTTTGGTATCTTCAGCGCAGAACTTTATGCCTTCATTTCATAATATACTATGGAAGAACATACGCAAATAACAATATAGTTGTTCTAACAGATTCAGCCTCGGCATGCCAACATCTAAAATTGATACATCAAACAAAATCATATAATAATGGGGTCACCTGTGGTGTAGTGGTTAGCATAGCAACCTACTAGATCCAAGATCGCGGGTTCGCAGCCCGGCAGATAACCTTAGGATTTTTTAAAGGGAGTAAAAAATCTTTAGCTATGCCGTCCTTCGGAAGGGACGTAAAATGGGGGTCCCGAGCCTGTGCGATGTCACGTACTCGTTAAAGATCCCTATCCTAATTATACCTGGATAGGCAAAATTTAGGACTCCCACCTTAGCATCGTCCAATTAGCCATAGCAGCATAAAGTGACGTTAAACGAAATAAATAAACAAACAAACAAAATCATATAATTACATTTCTATTAAAATTATTTCTATCTTACACATGCCGATAAACAATTATTTCTTCCAATGGGTACCGGGACACTTTGGGCTATCAGGTAATGAAATGGCAGATAGGACAGCCAACCAACGCCAGGCATCACCGGATAAATGGTAAGATCCCAATAACAGACTTAATAAGAAAGATCAAATGTAACACTATCGAAGAATGGCAAAGGGCTACGCAGTGCAGCAAAAGGTAGCATTGACCCTTTGGTTTGTGACTCAAAGGCTAGATCTCGACCGCCCAAGCTTAGTAAAACTTAATCGACTCAAGATTAACCATGGCAGAACTAATAAACACCTCAATTTAATGGCACCAGCTCAAAGTGGCATGTGTCCTAAATGCCAATGCCTGTAAGATCCAAGACAAATTGTGTTTAATTGCAAAAGGTTTGTGAAAGAGAGGATAAGAGCGCTGGGTACACAAACTTTTCACAACGGTTCTGATTTTTTAAAGAAATATGGCCAAAGAAAAGGCCCACAACTTAAAGAAATTTTTATCAGAAACGAAAGTTATCATATAATAGAGGAAGACATACAAAATTCAACAGGGTATAAAATTAGATAGGATAACATTGGCAATATAGGACTTGTGTTAACAAGTCTTGAAGCCAAAAAAAAATCACAGAAACTATATAGTTAATTTGTAAAACATAAAAAAAAAAAAAAAAAAAAAAAAAAAATATATATATATATATGTCAACTAATGGAAAGATACAATGAAGAGAGGTGTTGCTGTAACAATTAAATAGTACTAATATTTTATTGTTTTTTACTTTTAAAATACAAAATCATTGTTCACATTTTAAATTTATTTTTGAAGTTAGTGCCATCAATTTTAACTACTTATTTTTGAATCTTTAAGTAGATCTACCATTTAACAACTGATTTAATCAAATATGTGATTGAGGACTACTAACTAAAACTAAAAACTAACCACTTTTCAGCTGGTGCTTTATTTAGCTAACGGTTTATTTAACTGTACCCAACACTGCTTTAGAATAACCCATTCCTCCTGAACTAGTTACAATGTATCCTGTTCAATAAGTAATGTAACAAAGGAAGAAATATGTTAATACTTACTCTTTATTGTGTCACTTTTTCCGGGATGAATTTGACATGCCTTTGCAACAAGCAGATCAGATTCCATGACATCCCCTTGCATAAATAATGCCTGTGCTTTGTATATCAATGCCTTGAGGTTCTCAGGGTTCCAGTATAAAGCACTGTTAGCATCCAACAGAGCTTTACGAGGATTACTAAGCTTAAGGTATGTCATTGCCCTATTTGTATAAAGTACACAGCTGTCCATCACTATATCTATGGCCTAAATTGAATATTTATTTTTAAATATGAAAGAAAAATCCTTTTAGTTCTATCAAATTAAATCTAATAATACTTTGTTGTAAAATTTCAGTGCTTTTTTATAGTTTCTTTCTCTGAAAGCTTTATTCCCTTCTCTCATGAGTACATCCTTCTTTTCATATTTTTTCTTTTTTTCTTGCTCTTGCAATTTTACAGTCTCCTGCAAATCCATACAAACTTTCCCTGCAAATGATAAATATTTAATTTAAAATAAATAAATAAATAATGTTAAAAAATGGTTTAATATTTATATATATACAAGAATGTAAAACAATTCTGTTATATTAATTTCAGAAAATTCTAAGTGAGTTGGTTTGCAATAGCAAAATGTTTCAAAAATGTATTTTACTATTTAAATTGGTTATCTAAAATTTGGAAATTGCTCAAAAAGGATCTTAATTTTTTGTTGGACAGATTTATTTGGGCAATCATAAGAATCAGGAATATTGCATGTTAACTCAGCTCAAATGGTGATACAATCAATGCACCATCCTGACTTAACATTTCTCAATAAGTTCTTCCAACAAACTCTCCTATTTTACTTGACTTATTTATTTGGCACAAAAGAAATATGTTTTGCTTGATTCCATTTGTTAAAAAACGTTTTAATGTTATAAAAAAAGTTGTAGTTAGTATTACAAAATTATGAAACGTATAAAATTATCGTAATAGTGTAATTATAACGAAATAAATAGTAGATCACTTGTTCTGCAGCACAACAACCCAGTGTTCTCAGCCTCCTCCAACATCTTCCACTTCTTGGATCAAGTTATTCTTCCAAAACAAATCAAGCTATCTTGATTGAGATGAATGGAATCCAAATTAATGTGTAGGCAGTACTTGTTTATCTGTCAGCATGTCTAGTATTCGTCAGTAAAATAATTTTTAAAAAACTTTAGAACACAGAGGAAAAAGACTAATTGGTCGATTTGATGAAGGTGAATCAGTGTTTTTGTTTGGTTTATGTATCTTGGTAATATGAGAATATTCCCGTTGAACTAGGAATTTAGTAGTCCTGAGTATTGCGTTGTAAAGTGTAATTTGAAAGACTATAGCTTTTTTGTGCATTTTCTGACAAAAATCCAATAATTGCAGGAGAAAAAATAAAAACCTATTTACATCTACTGAATGCACTTCTTTTTTTTTTTTTTTTTTTAGTGAAGTTTTGCTAGTCAGTATCATTCTGGAGGGAAAGGAGGTATTGAAAGAGAAGGGATTTAAATGTGGACAGAGATGGAGCATTACGGATATTACAGGGTAGTGAATTTCACAAGGAAGTAGCACGGGAAATGAAGGAGTGGTCAAATGATGTACTCTTATGGGAAGAAGTATACAGGTCAGAGGAGCGAGATCTTGTAGTGCGGGAGGAGACCGAGGATCTGAACTGGAAGATGTTATAGATGTAGGAGGGATTCCGAGAATTGATGGTTTGATAGCGGAAGGAGGCTAGGAAGTAATTTATGCGGGATGAAGGATAAAGCCATTTTAACTCTGTATATAGATGTGTGGGAGGCTTTTGGAACCCTAAAGATAAACCTAACGAAACAGTTCATTAGTCTCCATAGTTTACTCTCGAGTTCCACCATCAAGCCACCGTATGCAACACAGCTGTAGTCAAAATGGGGTAGGACAAGGGAAGAAACCAAGAGTTGAGGAGTAGGTTTCGGAAGGGAGTCCTGGGAAGAATGGAATAGTTTAAGGATGGATATTACCCGTCGAGAAATTTGGGAGATATGAGGTTTCCATGAAAGGGTTTGGTCAAAGGTAATACCAAGGTTTTTGACTGTGGGGTGGAATTGAATAGGTTGGGAGTTCATTGACAGGATCGGGAGGTGGGGAAGGGATCTCAGATGGGTATTAGAACCTATGATAATAGCCTGCGTTTTTTCTACATTTAATTTTACTTTGTTATCAGAGGCCCACTTGCAAATGCTATTAAGGTCTTCTTGGATAAGGGAGAATGATTTTATTAAATCAGAGGGATGGAAGTATAGATATATCTGGAAATCATCCGCGTATAGATGGTAGGAACGATGGTGAATGGAATTTGGTAGATCATTTATGTAGGCACAAAAAAGAGTAGGAGAGACACTGGAACCTTGGGCTACCCCTGATGTCAATGAAAGGGAAGAGGAAAGTGGCTGGTTTGGTATGGATACTATTTGAGTTCTACTATAGAGGAAGGAATGAAACCAGAGGAGAGAGCTTGAGGAAAAAGATAGAGCTTTTAGTTTCGTGAGGAGAATAGAATGGTCTAGGGTGTCAAAGGCTTTAGTAAAATCTAGAAGGATAAGCACAGTTACTTTTCGTTCGTCAAGAGCAGTATGTATGTCATTAGTAATTTTTGTTAAGGCTGTCTGAGTTGAATAACCAGGTCGGAACCCAGATTGGAACGGATTAAGGAGATGAGAGTTTTCTAGGAAATTGGAGATTTGTGATTGAACTAGTCTTTCAAGGGATTTGGACAGATTGGAAAGTATTGATATGGGACGGAAATCATTAAGTGAAGATGGGTTAGATTTCTTTTGTAAGGGTTGTATTTTAGCTTTCTTCCAGGATGAAGGAAAGGTGGAATTTTGCAAAGAATAATTATATATATGTAGGAGGACTGGAAGGATAGTAGGAAGGCAGAGTTTGATTAATTTTAGTGGAATACCATCATGTCCAATAGCTTGCGTTTTACATTGGAAAATGGCATCGATGAGGTCTGAGGGTGTGATATAGGAAAAATAAAAATTAGAGGAGTTAAAAGGAGGACCGCTTGGTGTGTAGCTGGCGGAAAGAGATGAGGAGTTTGATGATGAGGTAGCAAAAAATGAATTCATTTCATTAGGAGTAAAAGAGTATGAAAGCGGAGCATTTGAGGATGTACTAAAGGAAAGTTTTGATAAAATTTTCCATTTTGATTTTGGATCACAGGCACCGGAGATGGCTTCATGAAAATATTGTGATTTAGCTTTCCGAATGGCAGTTTGTGTCTGATTCCGAAGGGATTTAAACAGAGTGTAGTCGTCCTGAAGTCTAGTCCGTCGAAAACGTCTTCGGGCCGCCTCTCGTCTCTTTTGTAGGTTTTTGATTTCTATTGTGATCCAGGGTGCTGGTGGACGTCGGATTAGGATGGTTTTTAGGGGAGCATGTGAGTCGAGGATGGATAAGAGATTGGATGTGAGGATGTCAACCATGTTGTCGATAGTGTGGGAGGAATATATAGAGTCCCAGTCCAGAGCGTCAATATCATTTTGGATTGAGGAAAATGTTAAGGAATCAAGATTGCGATAGGAAACGGTTTTTGGAATGAATGTTGGAGTTTGGATATTGTATGACAGGGATATTAAATCGTGATTAGAAAGAAACGTGATTGGTAACTGGGAAGAGGAAATGAGGTTTTTAGGAGAATTAACTATTAAGAGATCAAGCCATGTATTAGATGTAAATGTGTGGTGGGTAGGAGGGAATGGTACCACATGTAGGTTGAGGGAAAAAAAAAGGTTTTCAAGATAAGACTTGTCAGAGGAATCGGTGAGGAGATTGGTATTGAAATCGCCAGCAATAATAACATATGAGTAGAGAGGAACAATGTTGAATAGAGTGGTTTCGAAGTGGGAGTCAAAAGGAACATTGGGAGGGCGGTAAACTACTACAACTAGGATAGTTTGTGAATGCGTGGTTATTTCGGCAAACAGGAATTCAATGTGGGAATGATCAGATGAAGGGGATAGGCTTAGGACTTTGGTTCAGAAATTATTATGTACAAATATACAAACACCTCCGCCAGTGCGGTTAGTACGATCATGACGCAGCAGATAGTGGTTAGGAAGGGAGACACTGAGGGAAGGTATTGAAGGCTTAAGCCAGGTTTCAGATATTGCAGTGATATGATAAAAATTATCAGAGAAGTACTGATGGAATTCGGTAAAGTGAGCAGGGAGGGATTGGGCGTTAACATGGCAGAGAGTTAGGACGCTAGTCATGACAAGGATGCTGGAAAAGAGAAAGGAAGAAAGAAATAGCGGATTCAGAAGACACTAAGCAATAATATGGTATGAAAAAATAGAAAGTTAGAAGTAAGGGCAGTAAAGAGAAATTAACTAAGAATAATTTAAGTAATAAATGTGAAAAAAGAAACAAACAAGCAATACAGAAAAGTAACGAAGATATAAACGAGAAAAGCAAACATGATGTAATAAGTTGTGCACACTTTAAAATGAGTAATAAAGAAAAGAAAATAATCAATGAACGAAATGTTTTTCTATTGAGGATTTTGAGTGATGCGATAGACCGAGAGGAGAGCCAGATGTCAGAGCAAGGTATGTGGTAACAGGAGTGGATGCTTCATGTGAAGACCTCAAGATCCTTAGCTGCGTTAATAAAAATGACAGGATGGCCATCTTCCCGCCTGCAGCGTACTCTGCCGCCGGAAAACCAAACATACTTCAATTTTCCTGCAGCTTTCTTTTGTCTTGCCATCCCCTATTGGTGGGAGTCATCTCCTCGCTGAGATAGATATAGTGGCAGTCATTTTCCTGCCAACCAATATCGCGCGTCGAGAAGTCTCTTCTCTCTTTTCTGAGTCGAATCAGCTCGTCCCTCACTGATTGCCTCACAAATTTAGCAATGATGACCGGCGGACGTGGGTCATCTTTTCTAGGTCTTCTCCGTTCCACGGTGTCAATATCTTCGGGAGTGAGCTTTAGACCCAGGCCAGCGCCTATGTTCGTAATTAGAGCTACCGTGGTTTCTCCTGGGCGAACCGGGATTCCCCGTATCTCGGCCGATCTACAAAGTTGACCTTGCTCTACCTTATTTAGCCGGGCCTCGAGCTCAGACACTCTTTCCTTAAGAAGAGTATTTTCTCTTAACAGGTCTTCTAAGAATTTCGTTTGTGACTCCAAGGAGGTTTCAATTTTCAATAAACGTTCCGAGTTTTCGAAACTAATCTGGCCCTGTTTATCGAGGGATGATTTTATTTCTTTCATTTCATCTTTTACCTCAGCAATGAAAGTGGTTTTCATTCCCTCGATATCAAGTTTTAGATTTACGAGGGCGCCTAAAATCGTCTTCGTAGAGTCTTGATCAGTTGATGTGGGGTTGGTAGGCCTATCACCTGTCGGGACACTTTTTTTACTTTTTTCGCACTTTTGACAGTGCCAGCCAAATTTTTTTCGACGTATTTAATTTATCTATGTCGCTAGCACTGATGCTGGAACATTTAATGTGGAATATTTCATTACACAACCAGCAAATAATGGTATTTTTGTCATCACGGCTTATCATGATCGTGCAAACTGGACAAACAGCCATTTTAGATAAATGAAAATTAAAAATTAAATAAATGTAAATATATTGAGAGCGTGTAAGTAAATAACGGAATTCTCGTTGTTAATCCTATTAGCTGATAAAGGATTAACTCTAGTAGGACGCTTGTTACGAGCTCTAAATTATACAATGTAATATTATAATTTTAATTACTCACTCCTTTACACTTCACAGCGAAAACAGTGGTTATTTAAATATAAATATTGTCAAGTTTCACTAATAACTGAGCACTATTAGCAACACTAATTTAAGATTGTTTATGTAACGATGTGGACACTACAGACGCTAGAGCCAGACTCCATACCCTCGGACTCCAGTACATACTCTCTTGCAACTAGAAGCCCTTCGATTAAACATAATAAAAGCGAACGTTGTTAATGACCTTGTAAAAGAAATAAATAAACCAGTATTTGAGAATTCGCCTTTGAATTTGAGACAAGAACACATGAGCGGCCCACTTTTCAATAGGCTGAGGAAAACCTGATAGGCCACCGAAAGAAGGTTTAGTTTTCTTGGAACAGCAGAAGCAGGCTGTGTGCATCTATAGTCTCTTATATCGGTCAGCCATACTATCCAACATTTTTTTATAATTAGCAATACCAAAATGATCTATAGTGGGAGAAAAAAAAGATGTAGGGTATAAATAAAAAAAAGTATAATAATTTTAAATCAAAAAAAATAAAAATAAAAACTTCTCTCTGAGAAATAAAAGTAAATTAAGAATCAACCATTATTCGAAATAAGCAAAGTTGAGAGAAAGTAGGGGTTTCAAATGTGTCTTTTTTCATTCAAATCAATATAGTTCCTAAACACAACTTCCTAGTCACAAATTATTATATAACAAAAAATATGTTCCATTTAATTTCTGATATAGAAACTATTGGCTAATGTTCGATCCGACCAACTCCAACATAATTGGAGCGTGCCAAAATGTAAGGTACTTTTTTGAGAGTGAAAAAACGTTGTAACGTGACTTTTTTCATTTAAACTGCTGGGGAGGTGGCTTTTCTCTTTTGAAAAACAATCACTGCCCCAAGTGAGCGGTGGTAAATATAAAAATTACTATCAGCCACACAATGCCCAATCATAAATTAGAGTAGACTAAAAAAGAGAATTTTACCAATTTACTGAATTTAAAAATTGGGAAACCTAAAAAAAAATCAATAAAAAAAAAACAAAACAAAAAAAAAAACAGAAAAACAAAACCATTATAGAGGATCACCACTTGAAAATAATTATTTTTTTAGAAACTGAATACATAAATATATACATACAAAAAATAATTAAAAGAAAAATGGTGAGAAAAAAGAAGAAATTTAAAACCAGAAACAAAAAAAAAATAATCTCCTATAGTGAATACAATTTAAATATATACATGAGTGAGGAACATGGCCGCTACTGCTATGCAGCTAACTAAAGCATCTCCGTGTTTACTCTAGTGATTCTAGTGGTATTAGCTCACCTATCAGCTCAAGACTTTGTGTATATTGTGTATTTACAAACTACAACAATCTGAAGTTTTCCGGCTAGGTGAGTTCCTAGAAACTGATTTATGAAGGTGGTCTTTAAGTGTAGGGCGAGATAGTTGAGCACAGCGTGGGTAGGGTAGTTTCAACCTGCTGGCGGCTGGGACTGGCTATCACTTATATTGGCCTACTTTAAACTATCAGCTTCGGTGGCGTAGCGAGTTGGGCGCTCGTCTACTGTTCCCACCCATCTGAAATCTAAACTCATTTCCATGTAAACTCATTTCCAGACACACCTATCGAAATTGCTAACAGATTTCAGCCATTAATTAACATGCCTTCAGATATCACAGTAGTTCATCCACCAAAACCTCTAACAGATATCAAGCCCCATCCAATCCACGTTACTGGAGTAAATAACTACATTAAATTTTGTCAAGATATTGCCGAATTAATAGGTCAAACCAATTTCGAATGCTTCACCAGATATCACGACATAAAAATAAATACACAGACTAAAGAACATTATAAATCACTGATAGCCCATTTAAAAACTAAAAACATTGAATTTCATTGTTACCAATTAAAAGAGGAGAAGTCCTACAGGGTAGTACTTCGTGGACCTCACTAATCAGTGCCTCCCGATGCCATTAAAAGAGACCTGGAACAGTTAGGCCATAACGTCAGGCTTGCCTCCAACGTGCTCCACCGCTCTGAAAAACATCCAATCCCATTGTTATTTGTGGATCTGGAGCCAGCTGAGAACAATGTGAAAGTTTTCAACATAAAAAGACTCGTGTACTCCGTGGTCAAATTTGAAGTTCCACGAGTGAAGAGAGAAATTGTTCAGTGTACCAGATGCCAAAATCTGGGTCACACGAAGACATATTGCAATCGCCAACCCAGATGTGTCAAATGTACAGGACCACATTTAACAGCAGCTTGCATGAAAACAAGAAATACGCCAGCCTCGTGTGTCCTCTGTGGTGAGAGCCATCCTGCTAACTATAAGGGTTGCCAGGTGTACAAACATAGGCCGAAGCAGAGAGCCACCAACTCCACTACAAATAAAAATTCTGTTCCTCAAACATCCGAAACAATAGTAGCATCCTTCCAGAATCAACAGACCATTCCACTTAACGATAGTTTTCCTAAACACTTTCCACCACTGCCATCAACATCAAAACCTCAACAACATCAGAATCAACAATCCATTGAATCAGCAGCTCAACTAACCGAACCCCAGCCATCAACCTGAGTAGCAGGATCTTCTCAACTTCTTCCTCCAAGCATCGAATTCACGACGGTCTCACGAAGAAACCGTCGGCTACAAAATCAGGCGCCTCAAACATCCCTCCCATCCCGACCTCCCAAAATAATCAATCTTTCCTCAACAACTACCCAACAGACCCCACAACCACTAAACCAACAGACCAACACCCCAATTCAAACTCATGAGCAAACCATACCTCAACAAAATCCTAGCCAAATCCCATTCCAAGTACCATCTTCAAGACAGTTTGACCTTCCGCCTCAAAGATCAGAACCCTATCCTATTTCCTCCCAGGGTTTTGGTGATATCTCATCTATTCTTTCCTCCTTCCCCCGAGAACTTCAAGAAACGATCAGACCCTTAATTACCCTTCTCACAAGAGCACTCTCAGACATCCCGTCTATTTTTCCTCGATGATCCAAAACTCCTTGGCAGTTCTTTTATGGAATGCAAATGGTTTGCTCAATCATAGAAATGAACTAGACTTATTCTTAAGCCTAGTTCAGAATGTAAACAAATGTTTCGGAACGATGTTCAGAAACAATGTTCCCAATGTTTCTGAACAGCTCAAATTTGTTTATGACTTGTTTCGGAACTGTTCAAAAATATTGCGAAACAAAATCAGTGCTATTCCTTGTTTCCCGTTGGAGATGGAAAACACGGGAACATTGGACAAGTTGCGACAAGTCTGGACTTGTTCCTGAGCACAGTTCATTTGTTTACTTACTTCATTTCTTTACAACTCAATAGTGTTGTGATAATAATATTGATTCTTAATGTTTTTTCTAGTTTTCCACATTGCAGTAACCCTGCAATGGGTGCATGTATTTCTACAGCCTAGTCCAGACTGTAAACAAATGTTTCGGAACAGTGTTCAGGAACAATGTTCCCGATGTTTCTGAACAGCTCAAATTTGTTTATCACTTGTTTCGGAACTGTTGCGAAACAAAATCAACTCTGTTCCTTGTTTCCCATTAGAGATGGAAAACACGGGAGCATTGAACAAGTTGCGACAAGTCTGGACGTGTTCCTGAGGACAGATCATTTGTTAACTTACTTCATTTCTTTACAACTCTCAAGTGTTGTGATAATAATATTGATTCCTAGTTTTTTTTTCTAGTTTTCCATATTGCAGTAACCCAGCGATGGGTGCATGTATTTCCTACATTTATTTTATTTTATTAATTCCCCTTATACTGTATCTCAATTAGATTTTAAGGATTTTATTTGTAAAAAAAATTTAATTTATTCAATTATCTATACTATTATATAAAAGGACAAGCCATTTTTCTTTGTGATCACTAAGGAGCAAGAAAGAGTGGGTGCTGCATTTGTTGCATTTGAGAAAGATGAATTGTTGTTTACAGGGAGATTCAGCCTTGGACCTTACTGCTCCAATAACCAAGCCGAACTGTTTGCTATCCTTAAAGCCGTATCATTTATTAAAGGCCGTGATATCAATAATGATTACTGTATACACACGGATAGCCAAATCGGCCTTTTTAAAATCAAAAATACAAATATCCATGAATTCCTCGTAGAAGAAATCAGGCGAGAACTGATCTCTTACTACAGTCAAGGATTACAAATATCCTTCAAATGGATAAAATCCCATGCCGGCTTACTAGGAACTGAGCAGGCAGATATAGAATACAAAGGATACAACTCTTCAAATTGTATTCAATAAAGCACCAATTAGTGCAGTTAAGCACATTTTGAAAACAACGACTCGACAAACTTGGAACGAAAGATGGACAAATTCGACAAAAGTAAGACATACTTATGAATTCATTAAAACTTTAGACGACAGAAAAAAAAACATTAAAAAACTGAATTACAAACTTACCCAATTTTTGACAGGACATGGCGGAGCTAAAAGTTACTTACACTGATTTAAACTTATGACAACAGCATTTGTAAGTGCGACAGAAAACAGTGAACAAACTTACGATCATCTTATTTATGACTGCAGAAATTTGAAATGACCCTGATAAAAACTGATATCCGCAGCCCTCTGAACGGAGGCGAATGGCCGCCTTCAAAGAAGGATCTCATAGATAAATATTTTGATGAGTTTGATACATTTGTGGATCATGTTGATTAAATGGAACTCAACAATTGAACAGTTTTATAATTTTGTGACTGGTTTTGACTGGCCACAAAATTCTACCTATATTTGTTTTATAAATTATTTTTATTTATTTATTTTTTAAATTTATTTTATTCTTATTTTTACTTTTTTAATTCATTTATTTACTTTTTTTTGATCCATTTTTCACCTTTTAATTAAAAAAAATGTATTTATTAATTAACTTCCAATTTCATTAACTAATTATTGTTTATATTTCATATTCACTCAACAATAATTTCTATATTATTTTAAGATATTTTTACATTATATATAACTAAACATATTTGTACAAATATTAATGATAATATACGTTATGTCGAGAGATGGTACTTAGATTTAAAATTTTTGTTGGACATTAAAACATATTATGTTGTAGTTTTCGATATGCGTTCGTCCAGGCGGTGTCGTGTTCTTAATCTAGATTGTTTTCGCTATATTTGTGGCGAATATATATTTGAAAAATATCGAAAACCAATATCAGACTTCGTAAAAACTGCATATCATCAATATTTCAAAATAGATTTGTACAATTAGGACAAGCCATGGGTTCCTCATATTGTTAGCCAAAAATTTATTGTGTGTCTACGGTTATGGTCCAGCTGGAAAAGAGATGCAGTGAAGTTCGTAACTTCCATGATTTGGCGAGAACCTCAAAACCGTCGTGACGTCTGCTACTTCTGCGTTGTGTAAATAAACGGAATTAACCGTGGAAATCGTAGTAAGTGGTCATATTTTAACTTATCTTCTGCTCAACGATCTCAATTAAAATCGCGAGAGGTACTACTTGGCACATCTAAATCCTCTGATGGTCCAAATCTATGAATGCGAAAAAAATATATGAAGTGATGACTCTGATCCAGATTACAAATGTTGCCTTTCAGAACCTCAACCATTTAATAAGAAATAACTGAATGACTTAGTGATCGATTTAAACTTACCGATAGAATCTTTAGAATTTTTTACATCTCGTTTAAAAGAATAAAAATTGCTTAATCCCGAAACCAACATTACTTTTTATAGTATCCGAGAAAAGAATATGTTACCGTATTTTTCTCATGAGAAGGATTTAGACTTTCGTAACGATGTTGGTGGCATTTTCCAACAGATAGGATCAATAAACTAAGAGCTTAAGGATTGCTGTATTTTTATGGACAGTTGCGAAAGAAGTTTAAAGTGTGTTTTGCTCCATAGCAGTAACAAGTACGGATCCTATTGCACATTCGACGATATCAATCCAAACGATACTGTACACGTTGATGAAATTGAAGAAAATAGTGGAGAAAGGAGAGATTTAAGCTCAGGAAGCACTAAATTTCTAACACCTAAATTGTCCACTAAAAAGGCAAAAAATGATGATGCAGCCATTAAGGAAGCATTTTAGTGTATGAAGACACTCACTGATAGTGTTTCCAAAAGAGACAACTTCTCCGTATATGGAGAACATGTTGGAAACAAATTACGGAGCTGTGGTAGGAGTGATTTTGAAGTTGCTATAGCCCAGAATCATATAGACAATATTTTATTTAATTTGACAATGGACCGATATGTGCAGAACACAAATCAAGTTAAACTCACCAGAACAATGAGCCTACATCATCACGCTGAGGGATGTTAATACTGTACCTATCTTCTCCATGGTAGAACATGAGACGATACTGAAGAGAATCATACACTTGATAGAATTCACTGATTCTAATCAGTTTTTTGTCCCTGCTGTGGAGAACAATGTCTCGCTTTTCAAACACCTGGCCAACAATCAAGACAGCAACTTCGTTAGCGGTAGGAGTATTGTAACGTCCTTAGTGAGCATTTGAAGGCTTTTTGTCAGCACTGATAACTACCTGGAAATCTTGTAGATCTTTGGGAACAGACTCAACAGCAGCTCTGAAGTCCTTGATATACTCGTTATGTTCATGAAGAGTGTTCTGGAGTAGTTGGGGACGAAGCCACTAGTGAAACAATGTTGGTGGGTTGCTCGTAAGGAATATGTACATCGAACTGGCATTACATGTCATCACTAGAGAACATAAGTCTTTTAACCTCCTCTTTAACATAAGTCTTTTAATAGTTTCTCGTCACGAAACAACTAAAACTTGTAAGGGTCCACCTCTGCAGCAACCATGAGTTCACAGAAAGTACCATATTACAAGGTTTCGACATCGATCGTATTTTTGTTTGTTTACAACTATGAGGAACTTAATTTTTGGTCAAAGTATACGGCTTAAACATCTAACCTATTTTTTAACTTATAGCTTATCTATGACAATTATTCTTTTATTAATCACCCTATAAAAATTGTAATCGCGTTTTTCGAGAATTAGCGCGATCCAGGCCGATTTTTTAAAATTCCTTTCTTAGCGAAAATTCCTTTCTTTTTTCACCTACGGCCCTAGAGGAAGCTACGTATCGAATTTCACTCCAATCCGTTCGGTGATTTCTAAGATTTCGTGTTAAATGAGTGAGTGGTATTTGACAAATATATAGTAGATAATATGTAAATAGTTTTAAATGAAATTTATAATAAATAATATGTAAATAATTCGAATAAATTTTAAATAAATGTTTCCTTACCTTCACATATTGTGTTAATGAAGTTAATGTTTCCTTACCTTCACATATTGTGTTAATGAAGTTATGAGGGCCTCACACACTTCAGGAACAATTTCTGATATAGATTGCTTCGATATTTTAAATGTGTACGTAAGACTTGTATAGGAATCGCCGCTGGCAAGAAACCAAAGAGTGACAGCTAGCCTATTCGAGACTGGAATTGGTAGTCCAAATGTAGTATTTTTTCAGGATATTTTCCCTCTAATAATAACTATCAATTCTTCAAAATAACTTGGGGACATCCTTGTAAAATTTCTGAAACCTGCCCCATCTTCAAATTTTAGGTCCCTCATAAGGTCATTGCCATAACTGGTGCCTTCCATTAATGCTTTTCGTATCCACCACCTTCTTTTCCTTATTCTATTCCTTTGCCTGTATAGTAAAAGAAATAAATTGACAGCACAAATTCCTGCAGTAGCCTCACTCGACATGTTCAAAAACACTGGCTCAGGTCTGGACGCGAAACATTGTTTCGGAACAAATTTTCTGAACCGTTTATAAACAATTTGGGAACATGTTCAAAAATGTTCCGAAATATTTGTTTACAGTCTGGATTAGGCTTTACACAACAAAAACATTCAAGATGCCCTTATTACCGAGGCCCACTTGACGCCTATCTCCTATTTCCACATCAAAGACTACATCACTTACAGAACTGACCACCCCGACAAAACAGCCCACGGCGGTACTTGTATTCTTATCCATAGATCACTAACCCACACCCTGATTCCTCTCTCTCCAACTGACACCATTCAGTCTACCGCACTAATCCTATCCTCCCTTCCATTAAACCTTACTCTTTCAACTGTATATTGTCCTCCAGGAAATAGCCTTTCCCAAAATATTCTACAATCCTTATTCCAATCCTTTGGGCGGCGCTTCATTGCAGGTGGAGACTACAACGCTAAACACCAGCGATGGGGCTGTAGATCATCCAATTCCCGAGGTAGTGTACTTTCCCGTGTATCATCCTTAAACAATTACCATATCCTTTCTCCTAACAATTCTACCTACTGGCCTACATCCCTATAAAAACGCCCAGATATTCTGGACATATTCGTTACCTCTCAAATACCTATTTCCCAAACTACAATAGATTCCTTAGATGACCTTTCCTCTGACCATAGCCCAGTTTTGCTTACCCTACATTCTACTCCTATGATCAAACCTTCTCCTCCATCCTTAATAACTGGACGCGTGGACTGGGACAAATTCCATTCGGCTTTAGAAAACCATATTGACCTCAAAATTCCACTAAAAACTTGTCAACAAATAGATGCGGCAATAGAACATCTTACTAAATCAATACAAACCTGCATAACAGAAAACACTTCACAAAATAGAATTAAAATTTCTGAAAGTTTTTTACCACAAAATATTCGCGTTTTATTAGTAGAGAAACATCGAGCTAGGGCCAAATGGCATAGAACTCGATATCCATCTGACAAAACCTATTATAAAAAAATTTACTAACAAACTGAAATCAGAGCTTAAAAAACTAAAATTTGAAAATTTACAAAAACAAACTGAACAACTAACTGCTTCCGACAAATCATTATGGCACACTACCAAAAGACTGTTAAAATTCAAATCCTTCAATCATCCTCTTCTTACTGCAGCTCAATCCTGGACCAAATCTGATACAGAAAAATCGCAGGTATTTGGTGAACAATTACACGATATTTTTAAACCTCATCCTGATATCCTAAATCCTAACCATGTAGAATTTATTGAAGCAGAGCTGGCTATTCCTCTCCAAATGACCATTCCTCCTAAAGCCTTCCACCCTTCAGATATAATAGCCATAATCCGAAGATTTCCCTAACAAACATGACCTTATCACCTCAAGAATCCTCAAATGTCTTCCCAGAAAAGCAGTACAGCAGCAGCATAAATAAAGCAGTACTCCTAACTTACATTTATAACGCTATCCTCCGTACAACATATTTTCCCGATTCCTGGAAATTATCAATTATAAAAATGATCCCAAAACCTAAAAAACCGCCAGAAAATCCTTCCTCGTACCGAACTATTTCTCTCCTTCCTATCATGGGCAAAATCCTTGAAAAGCTCCTTTTAAAACGCCTTTATCCCTTCCTTGACTCCCATCACATTATTCCTGATCACCAGTTTGGGTTTCGTCAGTTTCGCTCCACTACCCAGCAGTGCCATCGTGTGGCATGTTATCTCATCTGCATTGGAGCGCAAGATGTACTGCACAGGTGTCTTTCTTGACGTTGAACAGGCCTTTGACGGGGTATGGCATCCTGGACTGCTCTATAAACTTCGCCAATTCCTTCCATCTACATATTTCCTCATCCACCGTTACTACCTCTCTGATAGAGTATTTAAAGTTAACCACAATGCTACATACTCATCCTTCTTTCCTCAGACCGCTGGTATTCCTCAAGGAGGTATTCTGGTTCCCATTCTTTATACCGTTTATACAGCTGATATTCCAACTCATACTAATACTATCATCACAACCTTTGCTGATGACACCAGCGTGTTATCAGTCAATGATGATCCATTTTCTGCTTCCCAGACACTCCAGTCACATATTACTTCCCTTGAAGAATGGTGTCATAACTGGATAGTCAAGATAAATCCTAGCAAATCCCAACAAATAACCTTTACCCTCCGTCGAAAACCTACCTCATCCTGTCCTCCAGTATCCTTTAATGGTGTACCGCTAATTAATGTGGAACAAATACGATACCTTGGATTTCATCTGGACAAGAGACTTACCTGGAACCCTCATACAAGATTGAAAAGACAAGAAGCTGCACGTAGATTTCGACTGCTACAACACTTACTTAACAAACGTTCAAATCTCCCGATTCACTATAAGAAACTTTTCTATATGACGATTATCAGACATATTTGGACTTACGGTATAGAATTGTGGGGATCCACTAAACCATCGAATTCTTCCCGCTTCCAATCACTCCAATCCAAAATCCTTCGAAAAATCTTTAATGCTCCTTACTTTGTCACAAATGAATTAATCCATAATGACCTTAATATCCCATATGTCGCCGACTTGGCACGAACCAGATACCTCTCCTTTCATAATAAACTTAACACTCATCCAAATCCACTTGTTGCACAGCTCTAGCTTCCCATTCCATCCCTGGTAATCCTCCGAGGCGTCTGAATAGAAGATGGCCTCGTGATCTTCTTTTATAAATATTTATTAGAGTACTACCAATGGGTAGTTCCTCTACAAGTCTTAATCATGTTATCATATTGCATTGTATACAGCATATTTACTGGATGTATTTTCTAATACAGTTGTAAATTCCAATTAATAAAAGAATAAAAAAAATATATATACATAATGGAAAATACATTGTGGTGAGAAAAGTAATATAAACTAGAAATAAAAAAAATCTCCTATAATTATTTGTAGAAATTGAAATTTCTAATTAACAAAAAAAATTTTTTACAACTATTTGGAGAATTAAATGAATTTTAGAGGATAACAATTTGAATTTTACTATGGTGGTGTCTGGTTCAAGTTACGTACAAAAAATAGGGTTTAAATACTTGATAGCTGTCTTCGCTGGTGGAAGTCCCCTCAACATTCGACGGGTTTTCTATAAAAAGGCAGGGGAGAGAAAAGATTGCGCAGAGGTAAGAGAAGGTACTTAGTCCAGTAAAATAAGGATTTGCCGAAGAAAAAACTGCGGAACTTTTATTCTTAATGGATCTTTATGTTTTTTGGGGTGCTGAATCTGAATCTGAAGTTTGATACCATGGCAACCATCGACTTCATATTCAAAATCGCAAAAAACCCCGTTATTTTTGTTTTTTTATCTATAACACGATAACGAAGCTTTTTTCGAAGAAAGTCTTCAAATATTAATTGTAGCTGGAACTAGTACCTACATAATGAAAAATAAAAATAAATCCGAAATCGGACAATTTTTCGCGAAATTACTTAATTGGAAAAAAATGGAGAAATCGGCCAACTTGCCGTCAGTCCCACATCTCCACCAAAACACGTTTGTTGTACTCTTTTGGCTATAACTCATGTACATTTGGTTTTGATTAAAACTTCATTTATAGATTCTTATAGTAAATTTAATCAGCTTTAAGATGTAAAAAAATAATGTTGTATCGGACAAATAGTTTCAGAGTTATAGCCAAAAGAGTACGACAAACGTGTTTTGGCGGAGCTGTGGGACTGACGGGAAGTTGGCCGATTTCTCCATTTTTTTCCAATAACGTAACTTCGCGTAAAATGGTAGGATTTCGTTTTTTTCATTATGTAGGTACTAGTTCCAGCTACAATTAATATTTGAAGACTTTCTTCGAAAAAAGCTTCGTTATCGTGTTATAGATAAAAAAACAAAAATAACGTTTTTTGTTTGGCGTTTTTTTGCGATTTTGAATATGAAGCCGATGTTTGCCGTGGTAGCAAACTTCAGATTCAGCACCCCAAAAAACATAAAGATCCGTAGGGAATAAAAGTTCCGCAGTTTTTTCTTGAATACGGCCTTTAAGAGCCTTAGTTTACTGGACTAACTGCCTGGCGGTGAGTAAAGAAGATCGCTCTCGACGAGTATAAAAAACGTTGTGCGTAAATAGCGCTTCTAATTTTCTTCCAGGGAGGTCTGTCTCAGAGTGAACCTTGGTGCCTCTTATCTCCCGAGGCGTACGTAAATACGTAATTTGAACCCAAATATTTGTAATTTAAACCATAAACATACTTATAAACGTACTATTATAACTATTAGACAATGTTTATTATTATCAATTAAAACACCTTCTCTTTTTTCACTACGGGAGATGTAATAATAATTAAAATTAAAAAAAAAATAAAATGAAGAAATGAATTATCGGGCCTTTAACACAAACCATTATAGCTCCTAAACGGTAAATCCTAGCGACAAATGTTATCAAACAAAAAATATTTTATATTAAAGTTGGGAAAGGAAAACTCGTCTAATTTTCAATCCGAGCCACACTAACAGAGTTCAAGCATCAGAGCACCAACAGGCGGGCCAAAATGTTACATTTTTGAATGTGAATAAAATTTTATACCAAAAACCTATAGAACCCCATCTAGAATTGAATCCATATCAGAAAATTATTTTTTACTTCTCATAATTTATAATTACAAATTATTCAATTTAAAAATAATATTATTGGACTGTTTGAAAAATGTTGGGGACTTTTATATTTTCTTTGATTAATATAATCTATCCATTGATTGATATAAACTGTTTGATAAATTATTAAATTAGTATGCTCTTTTTTCTACAGCTCACAAAATTTTATTCCATTGGGGTTAAATAATAAAGCGTGAGGTCCTTCTGTCGGTTCATGGTCGTAATATAAAAAATAAATTCCTCCCCTGAACAAATACGATCGTGTCGGGGATTGAAATTTATAAAACTGTTTCTCATATACCCGTACTTCAATTTCAACCCCAAGTTCAAGTTTTTTTTTAAATCAAATGAAGTAAAGAATAGTTAGATTTACGAGACAGCTGACTTTGAAATTTCTTGCCAGTCACGGTTGTAACTACGTTCACGAAATAACAAACCTCCATAAATCTATACACAACTATAGTGGTGTTCAAAAAGTTATGTAAAAATTCAGTCTCGCAAAAAATAATTTTTCACATTTTCTTCACTTGAGAACTGTGGGAATTAAATAATGTGTGCAGATCATAGTAATGAAATACTCGGAAAATCAGTACCACAACCCTAAGATACATTTGTTTAGGTATTCAAAAATAATGCAATAAAAAAACAATTTTGTTTCCAATTTTGCTCACTGTGTGGTGCTTGTTCGAATCCAGTATGGGCGGGTTGACTTTTGTTTTGTGGAATTAATCTCAAACTTTTACATGCATTACCACTAAGTACTCCATAACTTTTGGTATCATCTCTCATTTTTTTCTACTTTAACCACGGATGCGTAGTATATGAAGGACTGTCTGGTGATCTCTAAATGAGATGTAAAAGACTAATGAACTGTTTTATCAAATTTATTTCCGGAATCCCTAGATATTCTCACAGGTATTCTGAAATTAGGTGGCTTTACCCTGATTTCCGACATCAATACTTTCTAGGGTCACTCATAGTTTAATCCATGGAAACAAAAACCCACATATATTCATGATCTCCTTACTCTGCGCTCCTACATCCACCTCTTAAACACTAGGACCCAACCCATCAACCTGTACATTCCTGCTTACCGAAATGCATCATTCAAAAAATCCTTTATTATCCTTTATTCCTTCCTCTTTGTGGAATTCATTGCACATCTCAATCTAATTTCCTTTAAACATCATATTTTTCTTTATCTCCTGAATTTTCGAAATCCCGAGAAAATGTTAATTATGAATATTTATGTAATGGATATTATAATAGTTTACGTAAATTTTGTTTTTACAAGATTTCTCATTTATTTTGCAACTCATAATGTAATTATTAATCAATTGTCATAGCCGAACGATTGCCCTATATTTTGAACTCTTGAAGTGTTATTCTAAGGGGCAAAAACTGACAGATAATAAAGTTTACTTTCTTCTTCTTCTTCAAACCTATCTCTTTGAATAGATAAGTTGGTAACCTGTAGGATAGCCCTCCTGCTCTAGTTGTAGAAAAGCAATCATAGTATTTGTTTTCATAAATCTTGTAATAGCTATAAAATACCAATAAAAGCAAAATATACTTAAACAGCTCACCTAAAAAATCCCCACAATTGTCAATTGCAAACATTTTGTCTGGATCCGGCGGCAGCTCACTATTTGGGATTTGAAAAGAAGGGCCTTCAGAACTAACTTGGTAAATCTCTGTAGTATCTTCATCATCATCCATTGTGGGGTATTATTAAGTTAAAATTAGGTTAATGTACTTTAATCAATCTATGACTAACTAGCTACATTCAAAAAATACTGTTAAAACTGTAATCAGCAATCACATGTTTTAATGTTATTTTTATTTATATACTTTATTTTATTAAGAACCGTGAGTGTACTTAATAGAAAAGGTCAATGTCAGTATGTTCATTGGAATGAAAGAGACAAATTGTCTTATTTAATAGATGCGATAAAATCACGAATATCTGTAAATCAAAGTATCGCAATCCTGTAAAATGATACCAGGCGCGAAAACAGGGTCAGTGGAGTGGGGGTTGGTTATTAATACCAAAATAATAATAAAGTAATAAGATATAATTATTGTTAGGGATAATGATGTTATATTTTTATTTGTTGTTATTGTTTGTTGAAGCGTTATGTCCTTAGGTACTACAAATAGGGCAAAAAGGACCAGGTAGGATTCTGACCGTATTTATTTCGCCTCCAATAAGAATGAACAAACATTATAACAAAGGCTTCTACTACTCATGATTAGCTTCAGTTCTTGATTAACTTCAGATGATTCTACGTCTGAATTGTGTTTATTTAATCGTTCCTTTGAAATGTGTAGAAACTAAAACTGGCAAATGACTATCGTACCAATCCAATAATTTCACGCCAAACTCGGACAACTAGAACTTCCCAATGGTACTACCGTCAGTGTGAAAACCTGAGTGAATTTTTTGGAATTACGAGGATTAGTTGGAATTCCAGTGGTCCAAAAGTCCATCACTCCCAACGAGTGGGAAAACAGATGGAATAGTGTTATGGCCCACTCATGAGTGGGTGAATCTTGTGTTGTTTAGAACTTCTGTGGAAAACCACAAAACTTGAGGTCTTCGTCTGTGGTTGAAATGAGAAGTAATTGGTTATATATGATTACTCACCACCTATTAATCCTTTTGTTGAAAGTTTTTTTTCATATATTTTCCTTTCATTATAAATTATGATTATATCACATATATTTAAGTTGATTATTAGTGTTATATTTTAAGTTGAATCTCGTTTATTTTCTTGTTACAGCAAATAATTTTGTGAATTGTAAATACAAATTATATAAGAAATAAAGAAATTAAAAAAACAAAAAAACAAAACAATTAATCCTATCTTATAATAGAAAAAATAAAATAAATAGGAGCAACTCGTCATCCATCAATATTCTTCTAGTGTGGGGTTGATATTGGAATGAAAGAAACCAAATGGACTGGAGCTATCGTCGATGAGGTCCTCGAGTCCTTTTTGCTAGGGCTGTCTACACTGATAATTGTGAGAACTGTAATCTTTCCGGAATGACTAACAATTTTATATAATAAAGTCTTATAAGAATGTTGTTGAAGTTTTGTGTGAGTTGTTATTGATAACCAAACAGTCTTCACCCTAATAACTTTAAACACGCCACTCCATCGTCCATGAACGATCGTCAGTGGCCACATTTTTCACCGCAGTTGGATAGCATGGTTTCAAAGAACTTCCTTTATTAATTATGATTGATGAATTAATTGCTACTTCTATTGGGATTATTTTTATTAAAATACTAGTTTCGAATGCTAAATATTTAATATTCGAATGTTAAATTCCTAAACCAAGTCGTTAAGGATTGGGACAGCTATCAATCCAAGTTAAATTCGAAACTGCTGATACCAATGCAACTAAAAACCGAAGAAGAAATCGAAAAAGCAGTTGATATATTTACCAAAGCTGTACAGGAATCTACATGGGCCTCATCCGTTCCTAGAATGAACAAAAGAGGTTCTCTACCGAGTTTCCCCCAGTACATCAGGGACCTGATCACAGCAAAGAGAAGGGCGCGAAAGGTATGGCATACAGACAGACTTCCTTCAGACAGACGAACATTTAATAAATTGAATAACGAACTGAAAAGACAAATTATGAAAATCAAACAGACCAAATACGATTACTACTTATCCAATATCACGACAGACGACGGAAGCTTATGGAGGCACACTAAAAAACTTTTAAAGCATTACGAGGTGATAGCGCCTCTCAGAAAAGAAGATCGGTCCTGGGTAGTGTCGGACAAAAAAAAGTCTAAACTCTTTGCTGAACATTTGTCGACTGTTTTTACACCACATACAGACTACCAAGACAATGGACATGACAATTATCTACAAGAAACTCTAGAAGCTCCCCTTCAATTGACATTACCGCCACTGTCTTTCACTCCTTCTGATGTAATGCATGTAATTAGAAAGCTATCACCAAAAAAAGCTCCAGGATTTGACTTAATCACCGTTGACCTTCTCTAGAAAATGCCCCAAAAAGCTATAGTCTTTCTAACTACACTTTACAACGCAATTCTCAGGACTACAAAATTCCCAGTTCAATGGAAATATTCTTATATCACCATGATACATAAACCAAACAAAAACACCGATTCACCTTCTTCCTACCAATCAATTAGCCTACTTCCTTTGTGTTCTAAAGTTTTTGAAAAATTATTTTACCGACGAATACTAGACTTACTGGCAGATAAACAAGTACTGCCTACACATCAATTTGGATTCCGTTCATTTCACTCAACAGTTCATCAACTACACCGTGTAACGGATTTCATATCAATCTCACTCGAGAAAAACTATATGCTACTGGGGCATTTCTAGATGTAGCTCAAGCATTTGACAGAGTTTGGCATGACGGACTTCTTTTTAAATTGAAAAATCTTCTTCCTTTTACCTATTATCTGATCCTTAAATTTTTTCTCTCTGACAGGTTTTTTTTTCTGTCCGACAAGGTTCAGAAATCTCCTCTATTTATCCAGTAAAAGCCGGAGTACCACAGGGGTCAATACTAGCTCCACTTTTATATATTCTTTACACTCACGATATGCCACTTAGCCCTCAAACGTTGACAGCAACATACGCTGATGACACAGCAATATTAACTAGACATGAAGACCCCACAATTGCATCATTAACTCTTCAACACCACTTAACAATACTACAAGACTGGTTCAAACAATGGAAAATAAAACTAAACTACACCAAATCACAGCACATAACCTTTACACTCAGACAAGACTCTTGTCCACCTGTCTTCATCGACAATCAACCCCTACCACAAACAAACGAAATTCATTACTTAGGACTTACATTTGATAGAAGAATGACCTGGGGCCCACACGTAAAACAAAAACGTCTCAGTCTAACCAAGAGATTAAAACTTCTGTATCCAATGTTTAAAACTCCGACAACGACTGTATACATACACTTACTTACTTAAACCCATATGGACATACGCCACACAAATATACGGGACTGCAAAAAATACACACCTTAAAAAAATCCAAATATTCCAATCAAAATTACTCAGACTAATCACGAAATCACCTTGGTACGTTTCAAACCACACACTTCACACTGATTTAGAAATACCCACAGTAAAGGAACATATACATGACCTTTATAGACGATTTCATGACAGACTTCATGGACATAACAACATACTCATTAATGACATGGCCACGACTGACATACCTGGAAATACTCTCAGAAGGCTTAAAAGAAGCTGGATGAGAGATTCGCTCAAATAAATCTCTTAAACCCATGCCAGGAGGAGGTACTATTGAGTGCTAGTCTCCCACACGCATACATGGCCTGTAGTATTTAATTTCACATCACATTCACTGATTGTTACCCTAATAACAGGTGTGAATTAAAATCTGAAAGAGAAAAAAAAATATATATTTTACCGATCGTCCAGTTTTTTCCGTGTATCGGTAAATCAAAGCTATAGAATATATAAGAGCATACCATAATAAGACCCAAAATTCCAATTTCGCTACCCCTCTAAATGAAAATTACCATAAATTTAATAAAGACTCGGGAGTAAAAATAATACATCAAGTCGAAGAATGCCTAAAATTCAATATTTATAAATCATTAGAAATAATAAAGTCTTCTAAAAGAAATCCAGATTTTTGTTTTAATGACCAGATAATCATTTCCAATAACCCCATTTTAAATTTTTGTGCAATAGCAAAGGAAAATCCCAATAAGTCCTAAGGGAAATCTCTTATTAAACCCAAAAAAAATAACCTACCTGCCCCCTCCCCCTTCCCACGATGGATATATTAGGTGAGTACTAATGTTTGATTTCTTGTCTTACATTTTTGAAAACTTTAGTGTATATAATCCATGTAACGTAGTACTGATATGTTGAACATTTTGTACGTTTTACAAAACGGAAGATGAATATTTAGCATTCGAAAATAGTATTCTAATAAAATAATCCCAATAGAAGTGGCAATTAATTCATCAATCCTAATTGTATTGATCCTTCTATACCATTGGTTCCCAAACTGGGGGGCGTGAGGACATGTCAGGGGGGGGCGCGAGATAAGTTGAACATTAAATTAATTATGGTAGTCTTTCTCAAATTCTAAATTTTAAAAGACATAGCACAATGTTCTCAGTTAATTGCTTATGTTCGGTATATTGAAAACTAAAAAATGCAAGACGAGCTACTCTTTTCTACAGAGTTGGAGCCCACGACAAAAGCTATTGATGTTATGAAAGTAGTGTCAGACTTTTTTGACAAACATGAACTCTCTTGGCAAAAACTGATCGGTGTATGTACGGATGACGCGCCTTCAATGCTTGGTTCTCGCCCAGTCTTTGTGCAATTAGTAAGAGAGAATAATGCTGATGTGACTGGGATACATTGTTTTATACATCGACAAGTCTAGGCAACAAAAACCCTTCCAAAAGAACTCAATACTGTTTTAATGTTGTGTATTAAAGTAGTGAATTACATAAAAACAGTGCATTGAATACTCGACTGTTTAAAACTCTTTGTGGAGATTTAGGAAGTGATCACAAAACACTGCTATTTCATACAGAAGTACGGTGGCTCTAAAAAGGAAACATGTTGGCAAGATTATTTGAGCTTCGAGATGAAATAATCACCTTCTTGGAACATCAAAAGCAAAATGAACTAAGCGTGGCCTTCAAAAATCTTGTACCCAAGTAATATTGGGTTATTTGTCAGACATCTTTGACTCGTTGAACAGCCAGAACCTAAACAACTCATTGTGATGCGATCAAATATTGGAACTTTGGAGGCGTAAAATATCAGCGAACCCCTGCAATTATTCAAATTTCCCTAAAGTAGAGTCAATCTTAGAAGATACCCGCTTCAAGGACATTTATGAAGGATCACGTTTGAAAATCCAAATATCAAACCATTTGGAGAGGCTAATTGCAGAGTTCCATAAATGCTTCCCAAGCGCTTGTGAAGATAGTATTTACAGAATGTCAACTGACCCATTCTATGCCAACATAGACTCCCTGCCTGAATCTCTTCAAGAAGATGGTTTGGAAATAAAACATGATTCCTCAGCCAAATACAACTTTGATATAATGGACAAACCTTCATTTTGGTTAAAATATTTCAAACTGTATCCTAGTGTATCACGGGAAGCTCTTCGTTTATATTTGCCTTTTTCAAGCACCCATTTGTGCGAAAAAGCATTTTCAACACTTGTGGCAATTAAAACAAAGTATCGGAATAAACTTGATGTTGCTAGTGACTTGCGTTGTGCACTTACTAAAACTCAGCCACGAATAGGCATACTAGTAAAGAAAATGCAAGCCCATCCATCTCACTTACCAGCCCAATCTATTTTTCTTTTATTAATAATGTTTGTATTTTATGAAAACTGATATTGCTGTATCTTATGGCAGTATAAATAAATGTTTTGTTTTCAATTTAACACTTATTGGTTTTTTTTTGTTCCTAGGCCCATAAAATTTATTGTTATGGGGGGGGGGGGGGCGCGAGAAGCTTTCATTTCATCAAAAGGGGGCGTGGTACAAAAAAGTTTGGGAACCCCTGTTCTATACCATACCATCATGCGTATCTCAAGTGTTCCTTTATTTTATATATATATATATATATATATATATATATATATATATATATATATATATATATATATATATATATAATTAATTTAGGCCTTTAAACTTCAATTTCAAATGTTTCTTAAAGAAAAAAAATATAATTAATTATTGAAAATTTTGACGTACGTTACTGTCTACAGGTCAAGTTTTCAAGTCGCTGTATTAAACCGAGTAAGACGACCTTGATTCTCAAAACATAGTGATTGCCTTAATTCAATTTGAAATACGTTACCATTGTCTTCTTGCATTGAATTCACCACTCCCAATCTAAGTTTTTACAGTAAGTAGTTTTCAACATTACGAATGTTTCAAACCCATTATATTTGAAAAAAAAAATATAGTTAAATAATCTTTTTCTAATTAAACCTACAAAAATTTGACATAAGTTACCATCACGGTAGCGTATGTTAAAATTTTGGTAATGCACGTTTAATTTGTGGTCCCATTTCTTAAATTTATGGTTTAAAAAAAAATCAAAATTATGCAATAAAATCAATTAATTTTGCTATATTTAAATTTATTTTTTTTCTTATACACACACACACTAGCATTTTGTAATGTTTTTGATGTCGTTTAGACTAAAAGTCATTTTCATTTTGAATCATTAATTAATTTGGCTGTTACAGAGGCTCGCACCTATAAAAACATAATAAATACTTTTAAGATTGGTTTTTAAAGACTTTTTGATAAATTCAGTTTTTCTACATGCTTCTCTTAGTCACCATTATGTGTGAACATATTTTTGACATAAGTAACCAGCAATTAAAAATAAATAAATTAATGAATTAATAATATTTTTTTATTAGGATTATTGAAAGGGTCTAGATATTCTTAACAGATGTTAATAACTTTGGTGGGGGAGCAATAATAAAATTCATGAACTTTTTAATAAAGTGAAAAAAAAAATTGGCATCGAACGTTAAATTTTTTTGAAAAAAGAACTTTAATTATTCACACAAAATTTATTACTATACTATGGTAAATTACTTTAAATTAGCAAGCTTTAGAATCCTTTCCAAAACCTGAATAAAAATCATAATTCTGACAAGATGCAAACCCGGTAAAGTACGTCCTATTATAAAAGTATTATTTCTCTTAAAATTCATTAAAAATCAAGGAAGCAAACATGAACAGAACAAGAATAAGTAACTTTTTTTTTGAGGAATTTTGGGTTTTCTAGAAAGCTAAATTGCCATTTTATTTGAAAATGACCCACATACAGTTGACATTATTTCACGATTTATTATAAAATGGATTTAAAAATATTTGCAATTTGAGGCTGATAAAATTTTTCTACGAAAGCTCTACTAACTAGCTTATCTAGCTTTTTACTTCAGAATAAAACACTGCAATTACTAGAAAATCTATTGGAACTAAATTTATCCGAATTCAGGTAGAGTCCTAATCCATATGATATTATGTGACCTGGGTGGTCTTACTTATTTTGTAACTAAAATTCAAGCCTTCTAAAACCTTAATCTCGTTTTTCATTTTTAAACATTTCTTACCCAGGAAGTTAGAGATTCTTACTGCAGAGTGCAATACATAAGTAAATATCTATAATTGAAGGATTTGGTAGATGAAAGAGTTATGTCACATTCAAAAAAATTTACAATTTAGTTCATTGAATGAAGGATTTATGTGCAGAAGTGCTAGGTAGCAAAATCTGAATATTTCAAAACAACTAGAAAAAGGAATATGAAGAAGATGAACGGGCTATGTTACATTTTCCTGCTAAAGAAAAATGTAAAAAAAAAAACTTTTAACATAAATTACTCAATATTGTGATTTGTTACATAACCTCTTCATTAAATAATTTAATAAACCTGTAATTAAAGCCTTCCATATCGTGCTCTTTTATTTATACTTTCTGAACTGAAATGGATAGGAGGTTTAGTCTTGGCTAAACTCCTCCAGTTGTTGCAATGCTGTGTCTCTTCGTTCATATTTGTATACATAAGATCTTACTCGTCCAATTTTTGAGAAATAATCAATTTACGCTTTCCTTCTGGTCTAGTCTCCTGTTACGATTTATCGCTCAGTCTAGTTATACAATCAAGTCACATCAGTTGGCTCTTCTCACCTGTTATTATACATATATATATATATATATATATATATAGCTTAAAATATCGCTTGAAACCTTATATATCGGCTACGAAACATTTTTTCTTGTTCCTGGTGGAGGTAAGTGCTACAATATCGTAAGCCTTTTCTTACTAAAATGAATGGTTTCCGGTATTGTTTACTTCACATAGTGTATTACTTGTTTTATGATAAAAGAGGTACTTAGACTGAAAAATTTCATTTTTACCCAAAAGTTCTCCCTATCTTCCCCCTCTCTGTTTGCAGGGAAATGGGCAACAATGGTTACACCCTTGCGAATTACTAGGCTGTCGCCAGAATTTATACATCATTTTCATTGACAGGCAGTGAATATGGCTGAAGTTTTTTGCATGGTTGCTGATTTAAATGCAAAATTAATTTTAGGCTCAGCTGAAATTTCGCGTATGTGGGTTACGCTGTTGTTGAGGTAACCCATTCACTGTTATATGAACAGTAACTTTTAATGTCAATTTTTAAATGGAATCTATCAATTGTCTTAAAAATTTTGATCCTATCTAGTCATTCTTATATGGTACCTTCTGATGGGAAAAGGAATTAAAAACACAAAAGTTATTAAATAGCAAATAAGTTGATTATTTCACAAAACATCAATCATTTTGAGCTATATTCATCATTTTTCAGTTTAAATCTTCAGCACTCATCCATTTCTGTTCCAATTCTGAAAGCATAATTAGGATTAGTTTGTTTTTCCTTTAAACAAGTAATAATAATATCTATCTACAACCTTACCTTTAATTAAAAAAACTTGATCAGGGTGTGCTGCACATGCTTCTTGAATCGTTTCTTTTGATTTTTCATATTCACCGAGCCTATAATGAGCTTCAGCTTTATACATTAGGCCTTTCAAAGTGTTCGGAGTGATACGTAAAGCCAAATCAGCATCATTTAAAGCTCGTTGGCATAGTCCAAGTCGTAGAAGAGTTAAGGATCTATTTAGATACAGTATGCCTCTATCCCTCAAGGCGTCAAGAGCCTAAAACAGGTTACTACTATAGTTAAAGTGATATCAGTACCAATTATTAAGCCCACACGAGCGATCCACTAGTCCAAATGGCTCCAAGCCAAGCTAAAACCTCACCCTGTGTGTGGGGATGGATGGACTCATGGACTAAACCGGCCTAATTGGAGTTCCAATGAATCCAAAATCCATAGTGTCAAGCCGTCGAGCCAATCTTTGGCTTCACCTTGTGTGGAGAAAACCGACTCCGGGTCGCGCCGAGCCATCTATTGGACGTACCACAGAATACATAAAGGACTAGAAGCGGCATCCAAGCCTAGTAGCCAAGGGTACTGTGTCACCTTAGCGCTCGGTTCATCCCCACCACAGCCACCCCCTGGCACCAAAGTGTTCAGTTTACCTATTTGATTTATTACTTAGTTTTAGTTCTACACTTTCGCATAACTACTGTTGATTCTTGATAGTTGGAAATAACCATATAAATAAATCATAGCCATGAAAATCAAATTATACAATATACTTAAATTATTTTATTCATTGCCAAACTGACATTACAACAACAACATAACTGAAATAATAACAAAAAAAAATGAATGGTAAGTTAAAATAACACGAACAGTTATTATTGGCCACTGAAAAGAATATGCTTATTATAAGTACTTCTAATTTTTTTTATGTGAAGATCGTCATTAATTTTTTTTTTTACATGATGGAAAATTAGAATTGATTATATATTCTGAAAATGTATTTCATTGCATTAAGTTTACCATTTTTCCCACGTTCACGTATTCGTCAACAATGGTGGTCCTTGTTCCAGTCTCATTTATATATTCCATTAGACAGAACTTCTCTGTTCATGAGTTTAAACTTAAAATGTTTATCTTGTCCAAAGGGATGGCGTTCCCACTAGTTGAAGAAGATCCATGAAGTTGCTTGTGGATGAGAATATCTCTAAACGTGTACGTGAATTCTCTGGAGCTGGGATTGTTGTTTCTGCCTCCTTTTGCTCGAATATAAAAAAATAATCTTTCAAGATGATCTTGGCTGATTTTGTAAGTTAGGAAAAACTGGAGCAACTTCTTTTCTTCGACATACATCTTGTAAAACGCTAAGGTGCTTTCTACGCTCAATAAAAACCTTTGAAATCCTAGCTTCCTTCCAGTTTCAAGAATGTTTTTAGTTTACTATATAAATATAAATATAGTTTTTAGGTTTACTATATAAATTTTTACTTCACACAAAAAGTCCTTATTTTTCCTATGTTCAATGGATTCAGGGATCTCTTGAATCTTCTTGAACGCACGTTGCGGGAGTTAAGAACATCGAATAATTTGTTAAAAAGTTTAAAAAAGTGAATAGTTCCCTCACAATTTTCAAAGCCCGGAATTTTTCTCGACAAGCAATACTCTAAAGCGTCTCCAACGGAATCACTCAGCAGTTGAGATGCCAATTTTACTTTCATCTTTTGTTGCTGGTAAAATTCATGAGATTTGGACAATTTGTTTCCAAGTTTCAGTCCTACTTCTAACTGCTAGTCATATAGTTTGTTGAAGAACTCCCACTTAATTTCGTGACCATCCGCATCTATTAGAACTTGGTAATCGTGGATCGTATTACGGACAATCTTCAGCAAGTGACAAGGATCGAAAAATGCCAATAAGTCTGATCCTTCCACCTCAACCTTACATTTTATTGAGTTGGGATCCGAAAAAGTGAAACCCATCAACATTAACACATTGTGTGCCTCGCCATCACAAGTTAAGGAAGTTATTAAGGCACCTACTCTTCGTAACTGTCGCAAGGCAATCGATACCAAGTTTTGTAGCTGTGCAGCTGTTATAGAATTTATGAAAAAATACCCCAAAAGGTATTTTCCATGGACAATTTATACCCACAAGATTGAATACGATAGCTTCCCTTGCTTTAGGAGCTTCGTTACCATCAATAGCATGTCCGAAATCCACATAGCCAAAATACTTCGATCCATCCCGGTCAATCCTTTTTCTAATGGCCATACCATCGAACATTAAGTTATAAATCTTATCTTGGAAATGCTGTTTACATTTTTCTTCAAGTACCTTCAAGACTTCTTCACTGAAACCTGCGGATGCATTTACTGTTGCATACCACCTACCTATAGTACGTCGATGTGGCAAGCATGTATCTAAATTGTCCCGAACGAAATCTTTGGCCTTAGGAGAGAGAAAGTTCAATGTAATTGAAAACGCTTTCAGTCTCTTATCGTAAATCTTCGAAAGTTTGGTGTTATTTGATTTATTTGATTTCGAGACGTTGTTGGCTATACTCGAAGAAGAACGGTTCCCCGCGATTGCCTATGTCGACGATCTGGCTGTCATGGTGTCTGCTAACAGTATAGTCCAATTGAAGCAAGAAGCTGAAAGATGTGCTGGCCTAGTTAGTAGATGGTGCAGTAAACAGAAGATGAAAATGGCGGCTGCAAAAACACAGGCCATTCTTCTGAAAGGAAATAAGTGTAGGCCTAACCCTATTATTAGAATTGAAGGAGAAAGAATACGTCCAACTGAGACTGTCACCTACCTGGGCGTGAAAATAAGAAGAAATTTTGATGTAACGCCTCATTTGGAATACCTTGCCAATAGGACAGCCTTATCATTGAACTGTCTCAGTAGGTAAGGGGGCGCCTTGTGGGGCCTCAGATACCCAGCTACGATGGCGATATATAAAGGAGTGATACTTGGTATCCTACGGTATGCATCTCCCGCCTGGTACCAAAATCTCTCACGCAGACAGATGAGTAGGCTGGCAACAATTCAGCGTAATTCTCTGCTGCGAGTCACCAGGGCGTACCGATCAGTGTCTCATGAGGGGGTCCAGGTCTTAGCAGGAGGGGTACCTCTTGATCTTGTACTGCAAGAAGATGGTTTTAAATTTAAAATGAAAAGGGAAGGCTCGGTGGGACTACCAAATAATCTCCGGTCTCTGATCGACGCAAATCCAAGGAAATGGTTGAAGATAATCCGAGAGTACACGATAGAAGAATGGAACAGGCGGTGGGTAACAACCCCGAAAGGGGCTACTCTTAGAAAATATTTCCCCACTGTTAGGTCACGTCTTCAAGCAACTTGGGTACTCCCGGATTACTGGATCTCACAGTTTCTCACAGGGCACGGGGGCTTTCGAGCCAAGCTCCAGAAACATGGTAAAAATATTGACCCGCTTTGTCCCAGCTGTGGTGTACCGGAAACCGCAGAACATGTGGTAATTTCATGCACTGCCTTTGAGGCATTGAGAGCCAAGCTACAGAGAGAAACAGGGCTGTATGTTCTAACGGAGAGTGATTTCCCTCAACTAGTATCAGCTGACAACTACCCGTATTACAAAAGTTTTGTGTATGGTTGGAAAACTGAAGTGGGGGTAGAGCACTTCAACCTAGGAAGAAGGGGCCACGCCCCAGAAAGAATCCTGGACAGGAATGATGCTGACGACAACCCCATCACCGAATAATGCCTATATAAAATAAAAAAAAAAAAAAAAAAAAAAAAAAAAAAAAAAAAAAAAAAAAAAAAAAAAAAAAAAAAAAAAAAAAAAATATATAGTATGTTGTTATTTTAAATTAGTATGTTATAGTTATTATGTAGTTATTATTATTATTATAGTATGTTATAGTTAGTATAGTAGTTAATTTTAATATAGTATGTTGTATTAGTAGTTTGTATTAGTAGTTGTATTAGTAGTTTGTATTAGTAGTTAAGTTAAGGTATTATAGTATGTTGTATTAAATATAGGTTGTTGTATTAGATATAAGGTATATTGTATTAAACACAAGTATGTAGTTATGTATTTTAAATATTAAATGTTACTTTAAACGTGTAGTGTAATCTTGAAATGTTAAATGTTAAATGTAATATTGAAATGTTCTGTTAAATGTTTAAGAAAATTTATTTTTGCAATGTTAAAAGTAATATTGAAATGTTATGTTAAACTGTTAAAACCAGCAGTGATGGCTACAAGCCATCCCTGCAAAACCCGTGTAGCCGAGAGGCAAGGAAGGGAAATAAATAAAAAAAAAAAAAAGATTTCGAGACGTCGTTTTATGAAGCTGTGATATGTTTCCGAGCATATCCGCATACTCATCGGCAACTAGATCTTTTTTTTTCAGCTCAGCAATAATATTTTTCAGTTGACAGTTTCTCTTTTTCAACCTATTTGCCCGTCGCCTCAAATGTATCAATTTCTTTTTCTTTTCGCTTACAATACTTTGAATGGAGTGGAGGGTATTTTGAGCAGAGTTCAATTCAGCTGAAGTACTTTCAAGCTCTACCAAGCATTTACCAATATTGTCTTCAATTTTTTCTTGTCAGGAGATTTGTTGATTGTTGTAGGACAATTATGTCTTTTTATCGCTCTTCTCTCCTATTTTTTAAAAAAAGTATAAAAGAAACCTTTACGTATTGTGTAATGAAGCCCCCCGCTATTCACGGTAATGAAGCCCCTAAAGCAAGGGAAAGAAGCTTGTTCCTAATACGCCCCACGATTACCAAGTACTTAAAAAAGCAGATGGTCATGAAATTAGGTGGGGGTGCTATTCAACAAACTACATGACTCGCAGTAAGAAGTGGGAATAAAACTTGGCAACAAACGGTCCAAATCTCAGGTGTTCTATCAACAATTAAAACAAAAAATAAAATCGGCACCTCAACTACTGAATGATTCCTTTGGCAACGTTAGAGTATTACTTGACAAGAAAATTGGTTCTTAATTTTTTTTTTTTGTATGCATATTCTCTATTATTATTAATTAGTTATGGGAATAGTGGCTCTATTGTGATAAAAAATAAATAAATAAAAATCCCTTTAAGAAAATAAAACCTATATATTATATAACAAAAATTCACGAACTTGTTTATCCTTTGGTCTCAAATGGTCAGGAAATCCGTCAAATACTGATGGGACTACGCCTTTTTTCAATTTTGTGAGGAAAGGAGAGGATCAGTCCAAGTCGGTTTCCTTAAAATGCTTTGAACATTAGCGACTGGTTTTTGTTGGATTCCAATTCTCTCGTCTGACGGCATTAACCCATTTAACTCGTTAATTTTTATCCGAGGGAAAACTAGGAACAAAAATAAAATATGATATTATTATACAATAAAAAGAATATTTAGAGTTATTGTTTAACTACAGTAATCTTCAATTTTCCGAGCAATGTGCTATGCAAACACAGACTAATCAAATAAAGACAGAGTTTTGATATTTTTTCTTTTTATTTTGTATTTGTATATATATTTTATCTTTCCGTCCAATGTTTCGGGATGAATTCATTTTTCAAGTGTATTACTAACAAATAAAGAAAAATACTTTTGATTGCCACAAAACGTTTTCAAATCATTCGGCTCATCATCAGTGTGTTTAAAGTATCCTCTTAGTAACTCCTATCTCGTTTAAGTTATGTTTTAATTCTTAGAACTTTTACGTTAGTTTTTTACTTTGTATTATTAACGTTGTGAAAATCGAAAATCGTTCTAATCTGAAAAAAATAAAATTTTAAGGATGAATCTACTGTATTTCGTTAGAT
This sequence comes from Euschistus heros, assembly GCA_003667255.2. Taxonomy (NCBI): domain Eukaryota; kingdom Metazoa; phylum Arthropoda; class Insecta; order Hemiptera; family Pentatomidae; genus Euschistus; species Euschistus heros. The sequence goes on along the minus strand of RCWM02000058.1, from coordinate 2,006,976 downwards.
AGCTTAGAAAAATTAAGAACTTAATTAGTGTTTTAAGAAAATTTAACTTACAGATTAAGTTATTGGAGTAATTGGAGGAATAGCATTCTTATTTTGGGCTTTGGTACTGCAACCAAAAGCTACACAACACGGCATTTCACTAGTAACTGTAAAACCTCTTCAAAACATAAACTGAGCGTGGACAACAGCGAGGCCGCCATGTGCAGAGGGGGCGGCTGGAGTGGGGGTAACTTGTGCCACTCTTTCCCTTGCATTGCCGCTTCTACTCCTTTACGTACCGTGTGTGTGGAATCCTCAATCAAAATTACTCCCAGTAGTTTTTGGAATCTTGACGAGTCAAGACATACTGCGCACAAAAGTAATTTAGGAGACTGATTCTAAAGAGTGAACTCCTTTTGTTTCTTTTAATAATACGAATAAAAATGTTTAACCTGGATTTGACCGATCTTGCTCAATCCCTCTTCTTCTAGGGTTGATTTCTCAGAAAAATAGTAAGATGCCGAACTTGTAAAACATTTATCTGAATAACATGGACTATAATTATCTCTAATAATCCGATATTGTATTTAAAATTAGATTTTAAATATTGAAATAAACCCCTTTTGTATTTGTAAATACTAAAAACTAGTTATTTTTGGAAGCATAGTTTTCTTTTCGCGGATTACAAACATATTTTTGAGAAGTATGGCCTAAAAAAACTACAGCAAACGAATGAACGGAACATAAATACCTAATTTGACACGCTTTAACTCAATTGGTGTTTGACACCCTACTCATCAGAAATTTAATGTAAAATATTTTTTGTTAAATAACTTTTGTCGCTACGACCAACCGTTTAGGAGCTATAATGGTTTGAATGAAGAAAGTCTCGTTGGAAATCTCTATTTTTAAGTGTCGGAGCTTTTTTGACACGCTTTATCTTTGTTGGTGTTGATTCGGATCAAAAATTTGCTGAAAGTCAACTATCAAAATTTAAATGACACATATTTTTTATTATAGATCTTTCGACGACACGTCCAGGACCGACGTGTTAAAATTCGCGGAAACTTTTATGAGTATGAAGATGTAGTCGAGAGGGGCTGTCCTCAGGGCTCTGTCCTTGGTCCGGCCCTGTGGAAGTTAGCCTTCAATGATATGTTGGCTATACTCGAAGAAGAACGGTTCCCCGCGATTGCCTATGTCGACGATCTGGCTGTCGTGGTGTCTGCTAACAGTATAGTCCAATTGAAGCAAGAAGCTGAAAGATGTGCTGGCCTAGTTAGTAGATGGTGCAGTAAACAGAAGATGAAAATGGCGGCTGCAAAAACACAGGCCATTCTTCTGAAAGGAAATAAGTGTAGGCCTAACCCTATTATTAGAATTGAAGGAGAAAGAATACGTCCAACTGAGACTGTCACCTACCTGGGTGTGAAAATAAGAAGAAATTTTGATGTAACGCCTCATTTGGAATACCTTGCCAATAGGACGGCCTTATCATTGAACTGTCTCAGTAGGTTAGGGGGCGCCTTGTGGGGCCTCAGATACCCAGCTACGATGGCGATATATAAAGGAGTGATACTTGGTATCCTACGGTATGCATCTCCCGCCTGGTACCAAAATCTCTCACGCAGACAGATGAGTAGGCTGGCAACAATTCAGCGTAATTCTCTGCTGCGAGTCACCAGGGCGTACCGATCAGTGTCTCATGAGGGGGCCCAGGTCTTAGCAGGAGGGGTACATCTTGATCTTGTACTGCAAAAAGATGGTTTTAAATTTAAAATGAAAAGGGAAGGCTCGGTGGGACTACCAAATAATCTCCGGTCTCTGATCGACGCAAATCCAAGGAAATGGTTGGAGATAATCCGAGAGTACACGATAGAAGAATGGAACAGGCGGTGGGTAACAACCCCGAAAGGGGCTACTCTTAGAAAATATTTCCCCACTGTTAGGTCACGTCTTCAAGCAACTTGGGTACTCCCGGATTACTGGATCTCACAGTTTCTCACAGGGCACGGGGGCTTTCGAGCCAAGCTCCAGAAACATGGTAAAAATATTGACCCACTTTGTCCCAGCTGTGGTGTACCGGAAACCGCTGAACATGTGGTAATTTCATGCACTGCCTTTGAGGAATTGAGAGCCAAGCTACAGAGAGAAACAGGACTGTATGTTCTAACGGAGAGTGATTTCCCTCAACTAGTATCAGCTGACAACTACCCGTATTACAAAAGTTTTGTGTATGGTTGGAAAACTGAAGTGGGGGTAGAGCACTTCAACCTAGGAAGAAGGGGCCACGCCCCAGAAAGAATCCTGGACAGGAATGATGCTGACGACAACCCCATCACTGAATAATGCCTATATAAACGTAAAATTAAAAAAAAAAAAAAAAATGATATAGGTATGTTGTTATTTTAAATTAGTATGTTATAGTTATTATGTAGTTATTATTATGTATTATAGTATGTTATAGTTAGTATGTAGTTAATTTTAATATATTATGTTGTATTAAATATAGGTTGTTGTATTAGATATAAGGTATATTGTATTAAACACAAGTATGTAGTTATGTAAAGCGTTTAATGTATTTTAAATATTAAATGTTACTTTAAACGTGTAGTGTAATCTTGAAATGTTAAATGTTAAATGTAATATTGAAATGTTCTGTTAAATGTTTAAGAAAATTTATTCTTGCAATGTTAAAAGTAATATTGAAATGCTATGTTAAACTGTTAAAACCAGCAGTGATGGCTACAAGCCATCCCTGCAAAACCCGTGTAGCCGAGAGGCAAGGAAGGGAAATAAATAAATAAATAAAGATCTTTCGACGAGAAGGGGTCATTAGTGTCGAAAAACTATCTCCAACTTTCGCTCGAATGCGTTAGCAAAGACGGAATATCCTTCCGCTGTCATAAAATCGTTCAATCTTAGAATATATCAAAATAGTATCCTTAAGGTCAACAATGGCGGAATATCCTTCGGATAACTTAAAAACCGTTAAATCCTGATATATTTTAAAACAGTATCTTTAAGGACGAAAACTAATTCTCAGTGGGGAAGTAGAGTGGCCACGGATGTCCTGCGGCCATCAAAAATCCTTTTAAACTGGCTGGAATGGACTAACTGGCTCGAACATGTATGAGGCGCAAAAATGGACTCAAGCCAATCGGACTCGGGCCAAATGGACTCGAGCCGTTAGGATCGCTCGTGTGTGGGGGGCTTTAGATATAACGAAGGGTGCTCAATATCGCCTACGTACTAATATGGCCTATTAACGATAAATCAAATAAAGGCGCTATTTAAAAATAAAGACAAGTTAGCAAGTGATTCCCTATCTAGACAGAATACCTGAGCAAGAGAAGGTTATAGTCAGAATGCTTTTGTGTGTCTGTGGTCACCACATGAAGCGAGGCAACCTAGCTGATCTTATTTTTGAAATAAGTTACGATGCTTCTCCTGAATGTAATACTTGAGATATATTAAAAATGTTTGATCATTTTGAAAGTTAAAAAATTGTCATTTTAGAACATTGCTAAGATCTTATTTTAACTTTGTTCCATGATATTGTTTTGCACGCATTTTTGAAAAAAAAACAACAACGGGTCTATTATTTGCTAGGTAGACCATATAAAGACACTCTTGTTATTTCGATAATGATTTGCCAAACCCATGTTGTTATTAGGTACTGATATTTAATTGCTTGTTTCATTTATTGTTGCTGATTTTTTTCTGTGCAGAAGGCTCCTCCTAAAGAAAATAAAAGAGTTCTATTAACACCCCTAGGATTTTTCATTGAAATTTTATTATTTATACTTGAATAAAGTTTTTTTCATTTGAATCATATTTTTAAATTTCCAATTTTGCGTTTTCCTTGGTAACCGAAAATAAATTTAGTACATAGGCCATATTTGTTCCCCGTGGACCAAATAAGTCCTTAAGGCAACTTTTTACAAGAACGCAAATATATGATACAAGACTTTCTGTGTGATTATGAAATTAAATCATTAACCTATGCTGTGGGCAAATTTGATGCAAATTGATTTGATAGCTTCCGAGCTATTGTACAATCCTTTAAACCTTGATGGCCATAATAGGGCAGCCTACCTTTTGGTTCAATAAAAGCCTGCCCTATCAGATTGCCAGTCCTCACTGCTTTTTACGGCTGCCTTCTAGTTTCTGATTCCACTTAGATAACCCACGACGACAAGAATCAATAATTAATATAATTATTAAAAATGAATATGAAATATTAAAAATGATGGCACACAACCATCCAATCCATTTAATTCACAGAACGTTCTTTCAAAGATTGATGATCCCTTTTTCATATCTCTTTAAGATTGTTCTCATTTAAAGGGCATATGCCAGTATAGGGGTCTTATAAAATATCATTTTCGTTCTTCTGGATAAAATTGATCTCCTTAAGGCTACACCTGCTTCATTTCCCGCAGCAATTCTGCTTCTTTCCCTGCTGCTGCTGCAAAAGCGGCAAATGACTCGGCCACACGTGCAGTCGTGTTTTTAGGGAAAACCTGCTTAACCCCTGGCCACACGACCATAAGTTCACGTGTGTTCAGTTCATTTGAGAAATATTAGATTTGTGAAAGATATACAGGGTGTTCAATATTCGAAGGCCACCCTCTTTTTATTCCACATTTTATAAATTTTGAAACGAAACTCTCAGGGTCTTAACTGAGACTAAACTTAATTTTCTTTTCAGGTTATAGTCTGCTTTCCAACGTTCTCCAGTTCTTCTCCAGCGACCCTAACTTTGGAATTTCCAATGGGATGTGGTATTTTTTATGACGGATTTCGATAGAAAATCAAATTTTGAATCGATTTTATACCGCTAATTTTTTTAATCAGGGCACCGTTTAGCCGCAAATCGCGAAAATCATTTTAAGAAAATAAGCAATCTAAAAGTGGTATTGAATGAATAAATTAATGAAAAATTACTGTCTATTGAAAAAAAAACAAAAATTTTTTTTTTTCAATTACAGGAGGTTTTGGCTCCTAATATAGCTAAAACTGGTATTGCGAAAATAAAATTTTGGGGGAAATCTCCCAAGTAGACCTGTTCTCACCGCTCCACAGTGGGACGAAACTATGTTTTTTCTGGACATCGCATTTTGAGCCTCTAAAAATTATAGCATCGACTTCTAATTTCATATGGGTATGTTTTCAAAGGTTTAGAATTTGAATCTAAAGTCAGTTTTTTCCCAACATTTCAGGACTTTGCTCTGTTAACCAATAGTGTGTCTAAAAAAATCTAATTTTCGTTTTTTCGTGTTTTAATTCAAGAGATATTATTTTCTATGTTTTTTGATGTGCTCTATCGAATTTAAAAATCTGCAAATCAATCAGTTTACCGTTGTGTGATTTATACGTGTTTTATGCCTTTTTCATCGATCGGATTTTCTAAAAAAATAAACAATTTGCGGTTTGTCAGAAACCTGATAGGTAAAAATTATTTTAAATATTGTTCCCAACCGAAAACGGAACAATTTAGTTATTTAATAGAAGTAATCAATTATAGCCCACAGGGTCCTACACTATGGTTATTGAAATTTTATCGTTTCGTTCAAATTTATCGTTTAACGATTCGTTTCATTCGTCGTGTCAGTGCCAGCATTCAGACCTATTCCGATATCAATTTTAAGCATTTTTATTGGTGAATACCTGTGGATAACATTTGTGAAGTCCATTTGTTGTAGCAATTTGGACCACTTTTTTGTACAAGTTGAATTATCAAAGTAAATCAAAATATTCTCCAAGGTCGCAAGTGGTCGCAGACCATTTCGATCTTAAGTTACTTTTTACAATCGATATTTTAAATTAAAATGGGTTTCGACTTAAACAAGTATAAACATTTTTTAAAATCAATTTATTGTTGAAATTTTCAAATTTAAATACATTTATTTTTTGAAATTATTATTTTTACAGGTAAACGTTTTATTGCCAATTGTTTTATCATGCTAAAAACTGTGAACAGCAAAAAATTTACATCGGATGTGTTAACAATTTCTAATGCAATATAACAAAACGGGAAATTTGCGAGAACCTTTCAAACAAACAGTATATCGATGTACGTAATAAAATTATGTTTAACGTACTGTTCTTTATCGACAATGACCACAGCAAACATTTAATAAGTGATTCAAGCTACAAATATAAATTTTAGTTTTCAATCAATGTTCAACAAATTACATAGGCTCGTCCCACTGTGCGACATGGGGGTTGAGAACAGAGGCCCTGAAGGTTTTGTATAAAGGCGCAATTTTGCCTATTATTACTTAAGGCATGGAAATATGGCACCCAGGAATTCAGATTAAGAACAACCAGGCAAAGCTGGAAATGGTCCAGAGGCTTACGGCACTCAAAATTATCAAAAGTTTACGGACACTTTCTGACGAAGCCGTTTTTTTTTTTGGGCAAAATGATCCCCATTAGTATCCTAGCTGGCAAAGATGTAGGTAAAATAACCCAATAGTGTTACTGCTGAAATGAAAACACTAAAAAGATATTTGCGGAATTTGCGCTATCTCACATATTTCGCAACCGATTAAGACAAAATTTTTAGGTCATCTATAAGCCTTAAAACTGCATAGTTTAGCCCAAATCCGGAGGTCGCAGGATTTATCCTTAGTGAAATATCTCAAGTTATAGCTGACCTTGGATTTTTTCATTCACATCAGTTTTTGTCCACTAATCTTGGGAGTAAATCCAATGTTATACGCATGGATGAAAAGCAGAATGTTTGCTGATTCTAGTGAGGCTATTATTGTTGTAATCGGTTGAACACAGCAGTTGTTATGGCCGGTAGAAATTGTTAATGAAATCTCAACTTCAAAATTTTAACCTCCTCGAAAGGGGTAAAAAATCAATATTTTTTGATTTTGATAAAATTTCACCTATAAGGGTTTTAGGGTGCGTTAAATCGAGGTTTGAGGTCAGTTGTTCATGAAAAAAAGTTTCCACTGGTTTACAGCGGATTTCCTCGGAATTTTGTCATTTTTTTAGAGTTTTTGAGCTCCCTATAGCCGGGTGGTGTCTTGAGCATAACGAAAGCATTTTTATATCAAATACCTTACACAACTGCAATTAAACGTGAAAGAATCATTTCTCTATCTTGACTGAGAGCTGAGAAAAAGAAAGAACGTGATTTTCATATTTTTTTTTCTCGGCTCCTAATGCCCATTGGCGAATATAACTCTAGTTTTGCACTATTATAGGTCCCTACTACCCACACAAAAATCGGCATTCAAATCTGTGAGTTACAACTGCAAACGCCCCCTTGTAAGATATGTGAAATAATACACTTTACGGAACTCCCTTGTTTCATTGGTCGTAGATCAATCCTTTAATATTTAATTTAATGTAAATTTAATATTGAGAAATCGTTGTGTAGATGAAGAGAAGTTTATAGCTTCAATTAAATTACAACAATAAAGTTTACTGGTTCATTAATAAGCAGTTACCTTATTGTAACAACATAATGCTTTATCGTAATCCCCTGCCCGAAATGCTTTATTTCCCTCCCTCATGTGTCTATCACTTGCTTCTTTGTTAAGCCTTCTCTGTTCTGCTCTCTCAGCGGCATCAGTTTCAACTTGTCTCATGAATGCATCTGAGGACAAACATTTTAGCTATAAAACAAATTTATTATCATAAAATAGTTACAACAACAGTAAATAAATTATGTATAAGATTTTTTAAACAAAAATATACGTATGGAGAAAGCAATGTATCACATTGAATAAGAATTATCTGTTTTACTTCTAGGGTCAAGTGGAGAACAGCGTAACAAAAAAGTCATTTTTATTTTTAGTAAAAATGCCGTTTATTATATCATATTTTAATTATTTACCATTAAATCAACGTTCTTTCACCTTAATATTAGGCTTGAGATAGTATCAAAATTATGGTAAGAAGCTACTTATTTTTTAGTTATCTGAAATCACATATTTATTACAGTGTACCACAGGGGGCACACATAGGGAACATTAAACATATATTAAGCAAAATAAAATATAAAACGTTTAACCTCAATTCTATGACTATTTTTCGTAATCAAAATTAAACATAACAAAATTTATGAAAGAGAACAGTATCGTTTCTTCTTTAATATCATTAGTATTGTGTGCGTCTTCTTTTTCCTATTCTGAACTATTTTCGATGTAACAGGCCTGGAAAATATATATATAATCAAAGGATGCAACGTTCAACACGTTACCTTACATTGTGCCCCACTTCCTACTGTTTGAAAGAAATTAAATTATATTGGTTAGGAATTGCAAGAAACTTTGGTTACAATTCAAATGCCAACTAATTGAAGATCAAAGGGAACATATTAGTTTTCCAACAGGAACCAAACTTTACTTAGCACACGGGTCACAAATGTTTTACAATAGACGTCAATTCGAATATTCTTCCATTTATCCTGCAATTAGACGTCCAATAACAGATTTTTAAGACGAGGGCACATGAGATTGACTAACAAATAAAGATACACCAAAGTCAAATAAAAAAAGACAGATCTAATCATGGTGTTACGCTGTGCCCTTTGTTACACTGTACTCCACTTAACCCTACTTTTAGTCAGTTATTTTTCATATAAACAATAGTTAAACATGTATTTATATTATTAAATTTGTAACCTGGAGTCATGGTACTTGGACCCTCCTGTTTTTCTTTTAATGCATTATAATTTATTACTGTTCTGTCTGCTTTAACATAACTCAGATCATCAATGATTTCTGTGCCCTCTTTAACACGTCCTAGTACCTCTTCAGCTTTCTTAATATTATGTTCCACAGTCTTAATATTGCTTGAAGCCAGTCCTTTTATGATCTTAGCTATAAATGTTATGTTAATTTAATTATTCAACATTCAAATGTAATTTAATATACAAATAATTAAAGTCAAAGAAATATATCACTTTAATTAATAAGTTAGTGAAAGAAACTTTATTCGTAAATAGGGATGGGTATCGATACAAGATATATATATATATAGATATATATATATATATATATATATATATATATATATATATATATATATATATATATATATATATATAGATATATATATTTTTCTTGCGATATATCGGTATATCGTTTTCTCTATATTATAAACATACTACATAGGAATATAACTATATATATTTAAATAAAGCAAGAAAACTTTATAAAATTGGTTTGAAAGAGGAAAAGTTTTTAAATTTTAATGTTTTTATTGCACTTTTTCCTTATATATGTAGGTTGGCAAGGAAATATGTTGCTGCTGTTCAACCTCAGTGTCAACAGAGCGACTATTTTCAAGAGCTGGGAAAACCATCTCACGCACAAGGAATAAACTAAGTAAGTGGAAAATGTTGGGGTAATTATTTCCCTGCAATCGACTGATGACGATATGTGAGAATTAAATTGTTGAACTCATAATATTGATATCTAAGCATATGTACTTTCTGCCTACTGATTAATTCATAATAAACTACTTTCATATTTTGAATATTTGAAATGATTTGGTCCTATTTCAATATTTAAGACACTAAATATGTTTTGTAAGTTATATTGTTAACTGGTAAAATTTCTCACATCAGGGAAGTGGAAATAAGAAAATATCGAATTTATGATAAACTTTTACACATTTTTTTTGTTAGTGTTTTACTGAAATAATATTACAATTTGTCTTACCTTATAAGTAATATAGATGACGAAAAATCCATTTACGCAACATGTACAGTTAAAATTTCTCTTTAGGGAAGTAGAGATAACAGAATATCAATATTAATTTTTAATAAATTTGGTGGAGCTGTGGTTCAATGATTGGAACATTTAAAATGAAATTTCATAGAAAAAAAATAATAAATCTCGATATATCTATATTTTTGGCTTTTTTACCTCAATAACCTTCCCATTAATTTCCAAAACTCTATTAAAAACCTAGGAGTTACCTTTGATCAACATCTATCCTGGAACAACCATAAATATTTAAAAAATCCATAATAATCCTTAAACAACTCTATAGATTTCGAGATTCCTTTCCGCAAAACACCCGTCAACTTTTAGTGTCCTCTCTTATTTTCCCTTGCTTTGTTGCTTTATCGTGTTAGTTTATGGTTGCTTGGTTTATCGTGGTCTCGAGATGAAGCTGAGACTGATGAACTGTTTCATTAGATTTATCTTCGGGATCCCCAGGTGGTCACGTGTTATTTGCTGTTATTCTGAGCTTGGGTGGCTTTTTCCTGAATTCCGAATAACAATAACTTTCTGGGTACTTTGCTATTCCAATCTCAAAAAACCTTCCTTCACGAACTATTAACTCTGCGTTCTTCTATCCACCTTCTAAACACTAGATCCCAACTATTTAACTTGTATACCCCCTCAGATAAAACTGCTTGATTTGAAAAATCCTTTATCATTCCTATGAATTCATGATACCTTCATTTATGATACCTCCTTCTGGAATTCCATACTCACTCCTATTCTTAAAGCTGCTTCTCTTACTTCCTTCTAATAATAAGGAATATTCTTTGAAAATAATTTATTTTTACACCTTTTACATAATCAATCTGCCGGAAATATAAAAAAAAAAATGAAACTCATAGAGAAAATGAAAATGAAGATGAAAACCGAACAGAATTACTAACTAATTTTGAACTCCTTGCGTGTTAGTACCAGGAAATATATTATTAATAAATGTAATGAAACTATTGCTCAAATAACAATCCCTTGAATTTAGACCTACACGCTTTCCCTCACGCTTTCCTGTTTGAGGCTCTTTCCGTACGGAAAGCGTGTATGTGTAAAGGCACCTAATAATCTAGCGAGTAAGCAGAAGTTTTTACTTTATTTTATATATTTACACACACACATAGGTATATATATATATATATATATATATATATATATATATATATATATATATATATATTATTAACTGTTTTAAAATGAATAAAAAAAAAAAAAAAAAAATAAAAAATACAAATATATATATTTGATTAATTAGAAGATATCAGTTCTGCGCATGCGCCAGTATCGTAAGGTAGCATGTTAGATCTATCCGTATAAAGTGTTATTTTAAACAGTGTTTTAAAATAAGACATCATGTGAAAAAAAGTGTGAACAATCTGTTGGAAACTTTGTTTTACTACAGCGTACTAAACGTGAATAAACAGCTTGTTTATAAACTCTTTAAGAGACTATTGTGTTTACGAGTTGCAGGAGACTGGCGTATACTGTGGCCATCTTATCTACTAGCAGTACCCCCTCCAAGGCTGAGCCAGTGCCTCGTCAGTCGTTGCTATAGGAGGTGCAACTGGCGCTTTCCTCAAACTGTTACGTATTGTCATACGTAAACCTCGATATCTCTCTCTCTCTCTCTCTCTCTCTCTCTCTCTCTCTCTCTCTCTCTATATATATATATATATATATATATATATATATATATATATATATATATATATATATATATATATATATATATATATATATAATATAATTTGACTATGGTTGCGTGATATATGACGGGCTCTCGATGGTTCTTGAGGACAGATTAAAACGCATCATGAATTGCTTCATTAGGTTTGTCTTCGGAACATCGAGACGTTCCCATGTTTCGCATCTCTATACTGAGTTAAATTGGCTTTTCCCCTCCTTCCGCAGAAAATACTTTCTAGGCTCCTACCTATTCCAAGTTATCAACACCCGTCACCCTCCCTTTATTTACAGTAACCTGAAATTCAAGTCTGCTATCAAATCACTGCATACAAGATCTCGTCTTTCCGATCTCTATACTCCATCCCACAGAAGTACTGTATTCCAACGTTCCTTCCTTGTCCGATCCTCTAATCTTTGGAATTCCCTCCCCCCCTGTATCCGCAATGCTTCCTCCCTTGGAACATTCAAAACACTACTCTTTCACCATCTTCTTTCCCTCCAACCCGACGCTCTCTAATTATAAGGATATATGTACTATGTATGTAATTGGCTAATTAATTTATTTATTAAGACCGTCAGACATAAAACATTAGCAAAAATTATAGTTTAACTATGATAATGTTTTGATTTCTTGTAATGCTAATTTTGGATTTTCTATCTTTTATTTTTCTTTAAGTTTCTGTTTGTTTTTTTCCTCTCTGCAATTTTGTTTACAATATTAACCTCTTTTTTGTATATTTATCTTTTCACTCTCTTTTTATTAATAGTTTTTTTTTCTTTCTCTAGTTTTTCTCTGTATTTTTTTTTCATACCAATTTGTATTTAATTTTACCTAAGTTGTTTTATTTTTAAAAGCCTCTCGGCCAGTTTATGATCTTACTTTGTGATATTCAATGTTATTCTTAAGGGACTTTGTCCCAGAATAAAGTTTTTTCTTTCTATTCTATTCTATTCTATTCTATATATATATATATATATATATATATATATATATATATATATATATATATATATATATATATATTTCATTCTTTTTGTTTTTTCCTCTTAATAATATTTATATGAGCGCGATTTTAGCATGCGATATTTCCATATGGTAATGTCCAGTAAAAAGACGAACCCTAAAAGATCAAGAAGTTTAGGAAATACTCCCAGGAGCTCCCCAGCAAAACAGAAACGCTCTAATAGAATCACTCCTCCCGTCACACCAGAGAACTCAATAGATATGGAATCACTACCAGGCCCTTCAACCCAAGTTTTTACCGACGAGTCGCCATTTTTTACACCAAACCCTTACCAAGTTTTAACAAACACATCAGAGACAATAGAGACCAATATCACCCCAAAAGAAATTAAGCCCCCACCCATCTTTGTTAGAAATATCAAAAAAAATGAGCTCCTTTCCGTGCAATTAAATCAAATAGTCGGAACTGGAAAATATACATTTCATAGCCGGACTAATGACACAAAGATTATGCCAGACTCGCCAGAAACGTACAGGAAAATAGTGAAGTATCTGTCAGATACCAAGGCAGACTTCCACACCTACCAACTTCAACAGGAGAGAGCACTTAGAGTGGTAATCCGGCATTTGCACCCATCTACACCAGCCGATGTCATCGAACAAGAACTGACTACTATGGGCTTTAGGGTCAGGCAAGTTATAAATGTTCAAAGAGACAATAAAGACCAGTCGGGTACATCCAACAAAATAGCTTTGTCTCTATTTTTCGTCGACCTTGATAGAACACCTGGGGTTGAAGAAATTTATAACATCAATAGACTTTACTACACAAGCGTAGCCATAGAAAAACCATATCCTAAGCGGGAAATAGTCCAGTGCCACAATTGTCAGGCGTATGGCTACACAAAACGGTATTGCCATCACGTACCACGGCTGTGTAAAGTGTGGTGAACAGCACAAATCAGAAGAGTGCAATAAATCTAGGCAAACACCTGCAGTTTGTGAATTATGTCATCAAGGGCACCCAGCCAATTATAAGGGGTGTCAAACATATAAAACAATAAAATTAAAACTACAGATAACCTCTAGTAGGGAAGAGCCGTCCAAACCAAGACAGCCATCCAAAAAAAGTTAACACAGCAGTGAGCTTTTCAGAAATGTTAAGAGGCCCAGAACCAACATCATCCTCCCAGAACCAACAACATCCTCAGGCACTGCAGCAAGCTGAACCTGCCTCTTATCAACCCCAAACTCCATATTCTTCCGTTACCCCTCCAAAGCAAAATACCTTTACCACCAACCCAAATTACATCCCATACATCCCTCCTCCTCCAAATTCCTCTAACCTCACCAACATACTCTCGTCTTTCCTCACTGAGTTCAAATCCATAGTTACCCCTCTAATAACCCTACTTTCTACTGCTCTATCACACTTTGTAATTCCACCACCTAGAAATCCCTAAATGTCACCATTTAAGACCCTTACGATCCTCCTATGGAACGCAAATGGTGTTCGAAACCACACTCACGAACTAACTACTTTATTACACGACAGACAGATCGACGTAGCCTTGATTACCGAAACAAGACTAACCAACAAACGACTACTTAACATATCTCAGTACGAAATATATCGGACTGACCACCCAGATGGAACAGCTCATGCTGGATCCGCTGTAATCATCCACCAATCCCTCGCCCACTTCCTATTTCCCCTACCAGTTCATGATTTCCTTCAATCCTCTGCTGTAAAAATCCAAACACCTTTCTTTCCTATAACTATTGTGTCAGCGTGTTCCCCTCCTAACAAACCCATTTCCGTATCCCACTACTCTTCCTTTTTAAATTCCTTAGGACAACACTTTATTTTAGGAGCAGACCTAAATGCCAAACACCAGCAATGGGGAGCCAGAACAACCAACTCCCGTGGGCGAACACTGCTGTCTGCACTAAATTCTTGTCCTTGCAAAATCCTCCCACATATTGGCCTACCGATCCTAATCGTAATCCTGATCTCCTTGACTTTTTTATCCACAAAGGGCTAGAGCCACTTAATCATTCCATTACCCGCCTAGACGACTTATCATCAGACCATAGCCCATTAATCTTAAGCCTATCCGTATCACCGATTCCCAAATCACCCTTCCCTTCTTTTATCAGAGGTCCAGTAAATTGGAAGCACTTCCAACAAATCCTAACCTCTCTCTCTCTCTCTCTCTCTCTCTCTCTCTCTCTCTCTCTCTCTCTCTCTCTCTCTCTCTCTCTCTCTCTCTCTCTCTCTCTCTCTCTCTCTCTCTCTCTCTCTCTCTCTCTCTCTCTCTCTCTCTCTCTCTCTCTCTCTCTCTCTCTCTCTCTCTCTCTCTCTCTCTCTCTCTCTTTCTCTCTCTCTCTCCTCTCTCTCCTCTCTCTCTCTCTCTCTCATACTCTCTCTCTCTCTCTCTCTCTCTCCTCTCTCCTCTCTCTCTCTCTCTCTCTCTCTCTCCTCTCTCTCTCTCTCTCTCTCTCTCTCTCTCTCTCTCTCTCTCTCTCTCTCTCTCTCTCTCTCTCTCTCCCTCTCAATCAAATTATACATTTTCACCATGAAAAAATTATAAAATTGAAGATAACCTGTAACAATATTTATTTATTATTTTTTTTTTAGTAACATTTCGGAAAATGTTTAGTTTATAAAGCATTCAGAACTAGTTATGGATGGTTCAAAAAATGGATAGGTTTCTTTGTTCATGAAAAAAAAAAAAATTTAATATATTCAAAAAACATTGCATGGAATAAATGATGTCTACTAGAAAAGAATATTGGTTGGATCCATTATTCCAGATATAAATTAAGACCTCAGCTATATGTGCAAAGTGTTTCAGGTAATATTTTTCGGATTGCAGAGTGAATTTAAGCAGTGGGCTTGGACAAAGGGCAAAAGCTGTTTTTCAAGACCTTGACTTAGTAATCATAAAAAAATTGTTTGAAAATATAATTAAAAATATCCTACATATTTATAATGTAGTAAGAGGTGTATAGTTAGGAAAAAAAAAATTCTTTTTATTATTTTTCATAAAAATAAAAATTTAAGTATTCATAGTACTCACTTTCTACTCCCATAAGTCGTGAATACTAAAAATATCTTTGCTTAGTTTTAACCAACTATTTTTGTTGGTTGAAACTATTATGGACATAGATTGCTAACTCTAATATCATTGCTCAGCTTGCATTGTAGATTTCTTAGCACATTAGTTGTGAAAGCCTCAAATCGGTGTATGATTACTAACATCCAGCTGTTCTATGTATGCTTTAGCCAATATTTTTGGTATACAACAAAAATATAATAATACCTTTGCAAGGAAACAGGCAAAACAAAAATCATCTATTTGCACAAATTATTATCAACAAGATGATTATTATTGGCGATGAATAATGTTACAAATGAATATTGAAGTGTCATTAGCATCAGTTTATAACTAATAAAAACCTGCTAGATTATTTGGGGTGCAACAGTGTGACTGTTCTGCTTGATAAATAGAATTCAAAATGTGTAAATGTGCCTGGTGCATTAGGTAAGTCACCTAAAACTATTTTAAAAGAAATTCATCACAATCCAGAAACAGATTTGAGTAAAACAGAACGCACTGTTTTTACACCATAAATAAAATAATTTTAAATAAATTTTGTTTTTGCAAATTTATATTTCAGAAACTAAAATTTCCAAAATTAACCTAATAATATAAACTATAATCATTGAGATGTAGATGAATGTTTCAAAGGTTAGTTCAACCACTGAACAAAACCTGCAAGAATAGTCCCTTATAGTAGTTGGGAACTTCTGAACCTAAGATCAGAAGACTATTGATTTACAAGGGCTATTGCATTGTACTATATAAAGCTCTTTATCATACTGAAATTTCTTTAAAAAAATATTTTTCCTTCCATTAATGTGTGATTTTTTATATTAATTTTTATGCTTACAATATTTTTCACCCATAGATTTCTAGTAACTTTATCCCTTTCTGCTTAATGTCAATAAAGAAAATCCAGTAACTCCTCAATTTATGGCTAGTATTTAGTGTAACAATGCAAAACATGGAAAAAAAGATAATACATTTTTTTATTAAACAGTCCTATGTAAAAATTTTAGCTGTAACATAGCTGGAACAAGAAAAGAAACTTCTCATCTTCTTTTCCAATTAGTATTGTAATTATTGTTAAGTTGAAGTTAGATTTTTATTGAATAGATGATTTATTTCTACTTTCTAGTTGAGATTTTCTTTAACCTTAACTGATGAGTGATAAATTTTGTAATAAATATAATACTTTAACTTAAGAGTTTATACTGAGCCTGAACAGTTAACCTGCTTGATCAGTCCTAGCTACAAAACTGTTCCAGGAATCTTCATCTGCTGGGTCCATAACTGCAGAAATTGTTTCTTACTGGAAATGAGGTTTACCTAGCAACCACTAAACTAATTTATTTTGTTACTATGAGTACTAATTCAATTGTTACCTATTCAGTGTTTTATCAATTGAATGGAGTGTTAAAGGATATCACTAATTTTTAGAAAGAAAAAACAAACAAACATATATTTAATTCTGTTGTCTACAAAAATGCATTTACAGCTTTGCTTTTTATAAACAAAGTTCAAAAATATAACATACATACAAAACTTATCATTAAGTTCAGTCTTACCTATGAAAAAATTACATTTCTTCTTGTCTCATAATTATATTAAAAAGATATTACCTTCCCTTCCTTCAACTTCTAAACAAACTAACTTAGCAGAATAACCTATTATAACTAAATAAGTTTAAATAATGGCACAAACAAATATTATACAAATAAAGATATTTAAATTTTTTACAGTCTTATATATTTACAGTAAAGTTATTCTATGTGATATTTTTAATAATAGTTATTTACCTTAACTAACACTGTACCAGTATGTTATTTATTATTTAAGTATTAAATTTATGTATATTTATTAAATAAAATACAATATGAACACGCATACATGTATATATATGCATCTTTTACTAACAAACGCATTTTAATACATTTGGTTTACCATTATTCTAAACATTGAAATATATTTGAAACTTATATGTTTATATATATATATATATATATATATATATATATATATATATATATATATATATATATATATATATATAAAATTCATTTATATATTTCTGATATAGTTTAATGATAAACTATCCACTGCATTTGATGCATTTTTTTTTTTTTTTTTTTTTTTTTAAGTTATTGAATACTGTTAAATATTTGGCTGAATTCTAGGACCTTACACACAGTAGGATATTACTGATTTAGCAATAACAGTCTAGCCTCATTTTTAAAGAAATGTAAATAATTTAAAATTATAAATATTTTAGTAAATTATTTACTTTGTTTTTTAATGAGAATTTTTTAGAGAGTGTACTGAATTATTAAAAACATCAACTAATCATATGCAAAGAACCAATTCAATTAAAATACCTTTCCAGTAGAAAACAAAATTTTAAATATTTCCATTTTTTATACAGATTTAAAATTGCAGGTATTGTATTAAAATGTTTAATTACTACATATGAACATTGAAAATTCAAATGAGGACAGACTGAAAAATCCTATGTTTATTATTTTTTTAAATTAAAAGGCATATCCTATTTCTCTATCTAAATGTTATATTAATTTGATTATGTTTATCTATCTGTATCTGTATCTCTCGGATCCTCCCATTTTATCCCTCCAGGCAATGTTTCATTAACAGCTGTTTCAGGAGTCTGCCCATGATGATGTCTGAGTCTATGTTCTCCTGGCAATTTGATTCCTGAGTATTGAACCTCAGCCTCAGGGAATTCTCTCGTACTAAGTTCAATTACAGGATAAAGTTGGCTGAATGGTTTAATGAACAGTTGAGTGTTGTTATCAAGATTGTCCACCAGTGTACTCGGTATTGGTTGTTGGATATCTGCACATAATTTAAAATGAGGAATAAAATAAATAATTATTAATGATATAACTAGTATATTTTTGACTAATGTAATTGTATAACACATTCATATGTAAAATATTAATATGTTTAGTGCTCAATATATATTGAGAAAATATTTGATCCAGTACTTATTTCATTGTTTTTTTTTTTTTAATTAATACATTTTTCAGTTATTACATAGATTTTAGTAATACCAATCTTATGTTTAGAACCAGATTGTATCCAGCAATACTTTTTTTTAAAAGTGAGCTATAAAGTACAAAGAGGCTTTGATATTCTATAACATTTATTTACTTTGAGTGTTACCAATAGGTAGTTTCTCTATAGGTTTTTTCATATCATTATATTACAGAAGATTTAATAGATGTATATTGTTGTAATATTGTAAATAATTGATAAATGAAAAAAGTATCTAGTTATTTTAAGTACATTTAAATGAATTTTTGTTAATTTTTGGCAATATACAAAAATTATGAACTAGATTCTTTTATATATGTACTAATTTAATGAGATTTATAGTATCAAGCTATGATCCCAACTCAAGCTTAATGAAGTTGTTTATTTTTTCTCTCTTTTTCTTATATATATATAAATTATTATTAATTAGTGATCTATCCAAAGAAGCTTTTGCCAACAAACTTTTTTTAGAAATATGAATATAATTAATATAGACAGAGTAATCATTGTAGAAAGTCAAATGGTCTATTATTTGTTATTAGACAAATATAACATGTGTTAATGACTGTCATAGAGAAGCATAGTAGAGATAAGTATAAAGCGTTATTTATAGGTTACTTACTGGCATCTTTAGAGCAATTCATAGACATGAATATCTTCGAGGCTGGTAAAATAACCCTATCTTCATCTTCGACTTCAACTGATATACCAAAATTTTTTCCTAATTCCTTCCAAGCCTTTACAGCTGCTTTTACATTCCACTCTGTCCAAGCTTCGCCATAGTATGAAATCATCTGGCTGTCCAACAATTTCCTCTTAACTAGAAAAAAAAAATGATTGAATTATTCTTGTTCTGATTTTATGTGGAAGATTTGAGCCTTGTAATTGTAGGTATTATTAACTTTTTAAGTTTGAAAAAAAAATGTATTTAATTTTCTTCCTGTTGATTACTGTGTCTTACGATATATTACAATAATAAAATTTAGTTTTAATTTTAATTATTTAAAAAGTGCTTATATAAAACCTACCTCGATGCTTACGGAGTGCTTTTGTGTACCAGTAAACAGATACTCTTAATTGCTTTTCTTCAATAGGCAACTGAGATCCTGGTGTGGGGAAGTGGATGTAGTGTTTTTTATCAGTGATATCTGCTCTTCCTGGGGCACAGTCTTCCGTCAGTGGCATGGTGGTATTACCCTTTTAAAGTTCATTAATGAAAATAATGTAAAAAATTAATTATAATTCATGATTTTCTTTTAACAGATAGCCTTACTTGTGGAAGCTTGTAAAGCCGGAGCTTGGCCCACTGGATACTGAAGGTTGATCCTTGCCCAGGGGTAGGAAAGCTAAGATTGAAGTGCAGATTCATTTGATGTCCTTTATCCCAAAGTTCTTCATCAGTATTCCGTGGCAACTCACCTGGGTAATAAAAATATATTTCATTCATAAAAAAAATCTAATAAATATAAAGCTCTAATAATGGAACATTGGTTCATGCACTTTTCTTTCTTAAATAACTCATAGCAATGTTATGAATATTTTTGTCTGTAAAATGCTCTTATGTTTTCTAAGGTAGCAAACCAACCAAGCGAACATTTACTAGATGCCCTGTCTTATTTAATAGTTGAGAATTCGGGAATTCAAGAAGAGAAATATTTTTAAGAATGTATTTAAGAACTTTAAAAAAATTTCTGTTTAAACAAAAACTCAGCAGGAAAAAAAAGTATATATATATATTTATTACCCTAAAGTTTTTTTCAAATCTTTCAGTATAGCCTGGAAATAGCTTTTATTATATATGTTGAAAGCACGAGATTTCAGGTGTCCAGTTCCATCAATTAAGAAGAAGCACAAAACTTTTGTATTTTATGTTCATATTATCAATGTTTTTGAGGAACAGACTTTAGACAGTGGGATGAATGTTCAGTGAAGTAAATTTTTGAAGGCGATAAATTTTGTATCATCTCTCAGCTAATACATGAAAATATGTCATGCAATGGATATTAAAGGAGAATAAAGAAATACAACTGTAAATACATTTCATAATGTAATACATAGATAAATCAAATTATTTAGTACTCACAGCTGGGGTAGACACTCTGGAGCTCTGTATAGAAGTCTGAGTTCCATTGTGATACATTCATCTGGTGCTGGATCACATGGAGTATCATCGATTGCTGTACTGTTGGCTGTGGTGTATTTTTCACATCCTTCCGACCAAGGTAGCGTAGCACCTGTTCTCTAATATTTTTGATTCTCTGTTCCTTATCCCTATTAAAAGAATTAGCTGGTTCAAACACATTTTTACTACATATTTCCAAAAAGTAATTTAATTATTCCTCCTTCTGATATTTTAAATATTGAGAAGAAATATTTAACATAAATTTTATATAACTGCTCTTGAATAATAACTAATATAACACACTTCATGTTTACTTTATATTTGTTTTCTTTATTGTACTAGTTATTAATTCTTTTTTATTATAAATGATAGTTTAAAGCCCTAATAAAAATTAAAACCAGAGTTGGGCAAAAATTTAGCTATGATTAAATTTTTCCCAACCCTTATTACAACTGTAGGTTTTACATATTTTATTATTTATATCTTAATTGAAAAAATAATAATTACTTTGCACAAAAGATTGAAAAATTATGAAATTTTAATAAGTGACTATTATTAAAATTGGAATTGTTATAATGTTTCTAAAGGATCTACTGAAGTATAAAATTTCATACATAAAACTTTATGAGTCTAGAAAAATAAAGTTTGAAATTATTCTGAAAAAAATATTTGTTTTATTAATACAAAAATTATTATTTTAAGTAGTTATGACAATAGAGTTGTGAAATTTATCTGAAATATTAAGTTAACATTCTTATTTGAATTCTTCTATGGGTCACTATCTATTTATTCAATTAAATAGACTGTGTTCTTCTTAGATGCATTTATAAACTTGTGTACTTAAATTTTTTTTTAAAATAAAATACAATCGATTTGTTAAGTTTCTTCAGTATCAGGAGATTTATAGTGCAAACTAGGAAAGTGTTAGAAAGCTGTGCAATTAGTTTGATGTTTAGTACACAATCTTATATTACACATGCAATTCATGCAAAAGCAGAGAAGATTACAATTTATATTCATTACAGAATCTACATCATCATAGTTTATTTTAAATTTTTATAATCTCAGCGATATAAATTTAGAAAAATGAAATGCTTGAATTTTAAACTTAGAAATTAATAGAAGCTATTATTTCTTATGAGATAAAACATTTGGTGTTAAAAGTAAATCTAGATAACTCTTTCTCCCAATCCTTGATCTCATAAATATACCTTAAAAAAAGGACGATTCATCATAGATTGTTGTAATTTAAACTTTAAAAAATTGTTATTCCATTTTAAATGCAGGGTTAACATTAGCAAAAAAAAAAATCAGAAAAAAACATGGGTCTGAAATAATTTATAAAAATAACAAAGCATGACCATAAAATGTTTATAAATAAAAAGCATCTTTAAAATTAAAGGATCATTAGTAAATATTTGGGCATGCTTTAATCTCTGAAATAATAGATCATTCATTGATATAAAAAGTATGTATAAAATTAGTACATCAAAAGAGCAGAAAATAAATAAATTAGTGCATTTTCAGAAACACATAACCAAATTTAAGCATACCTTCCACTTAGGCCGTCCCCACTGTAAATAAGCAAAATATAATTATAATACCTTCACCTTTATAGAAAATTATTGACTAATTTAAGCTGTTAAAATATTTAAATATAAAGTCTGATGAATTTAATGTTGGGCTTTTAAGCTATTTCTAATATATGATACTGGCACATTCAAACTTATCAACATATACATACACTATTACATTTAGTCTTTTGGAAAAAGGATATTTAAGTGACATATATTCTAATATTAAGAATATATTCTAATTTTCATTTTCCCATAAACTATGTTTAATCAACTATCTATTACATTACAGAAAGTAAAATTGTCTCCAAGCTGTTTGCAAAATGAAAACTGTATATGAAATATGATATGTCCTTAGTTGATAATATACTAATGTTAATGAGTTGTTTGGAAAAAAAATGCTATAACTATATTATATATAGTGTATACACACGCACAAACACACACACACACACAGACACACACACACACACACACACACACACACTACATACATATATATATATATATATATATATATATATATATATATATATATATATATATATATATATATATATATATATATATATAACATATATCGCTCATTTGCTGCAACAACGACATAACTCAAAAACAAGCTTTCGGCTGTATAATGAACCATTCCACCTATGTAGTTTTAGTCAGTAGACCATTATATTTGAGCTTCAACTATTCAATAAGTGAGAGCAGGATGTGTCGCCATTGTATTGTACAGATCGTCCTGTACATTATTCACAAGACTTCTGCAAAATTGAAGTTTTTGAGTTATGTTCTTGTTGCAGCTATTGAGCGATATGTGTTATGAATGATTTTTGTGTTATGATTTATGAGGAAGTACTGTTTAAACTATTGCATGGTGTATTTAACATGATAAACTGTCAAAGGTTATCATAAACTCTGATTTTAAATCTACACAAACGATATGAAAGATCGCTTCATTAAAATAAAATCTTTTTTTCTCACCAGAGTTAGACAAAATTTAATCATAATTAATTATAAGTCAAATAAGTAGTTACAACTAAAGTTTTCCTGACTCTGGTCCCCATACGAAATCCAAATCTTGGCCATTAATACAATGGAAACATTTGATTTTTTTTTTATCTGCTTTAAGAAAACAATGTCTTAATTATAAAATCTGCTCACAGATTTCTTTTAAATTTAGATTAAATTTATTATTAGATTTATATTAAATTTTGTCCAACTCTGGTGAGAAAAAAACGATTTCATTTAAATGAAGCACTCTTTCATATCCTGAGTTTAGATTCAAAATGAGAAACACAACCTCTGACTTTATAAAGACATTTACCACAATTTCAGCGGATGTGATTATACTCATATGTTTTTGAAATGAAACAGTTATTTCATTCCTGAGAGTTCCCAATAAAAAAAGAAACTACATGACCTTATTAAGAAACCTTTTATAAACATAATACATTAAATCCTCTTTTTTTTTTTCTTTTTTTTTTTATTTTAATGAATGTATTACAATGTAAAAACCTGTTGATTTTTATAGGCATAATAGTAGTAGAAAAATATATAACTTCTTCAATATCTAATTTTATTTATCAAGTACAGCATTACTTAAATAAGAAAAAAAAAATTAAGATTGCAAGGTAAGAATGCAAGAAAATAAATTCTCCTCATAGAATACCAAAGCCAATTTTAAATGTTTAAATGCAGCTATTCTGCTGAAATGAAAAGTAATTTCAAATAACCTTAATACTAGTGCTACAAACTTAATGAACATTTCAATGATTTCCTCATTAATCTAAAGATTTGTAAATAAAATTTAATAGTGTAGAGTTTCCAATGCAAGTGTATGTATATTTTACTCCATTTTAAATCAAGTATAAGCAATATAGCAGTTCAGGAAGTGTCTATAGCTATGATTGTGAAGGATATAGGACAGCTCCAAATAGGTGTGTATGATCACTGTGTTGTACACCGAAAAATACATTACCATGGTATAGGTCATTCAGTAATCAATTTTTATTTATTATATTTTGTAAAAAAAATAAATTTTAATTGGAATAATTTTACATCAAAATAAAAAAATACATATTGGGTATCTCCACTGTGATATCTACTCTCAAGGGTCTACAGGAACTTATGGTACTTTAGCTGAAACAGATAATTGCAAATGGAGAAATAGATTTGTAGCACGGAAATGAGACGTCCAGTCATTCAATAGAAGTTAAATCATTGGAAATACCGAGAAAAACAAAACAAGTAAAAAAAAAAAAAAATCCGTTATGCAGGGCGAGACTTCGTTGGCAAGGGGTCATTTCTTGTAAGTTTTTTAGCGTCTAGCCTCTTTCGGTCGACATTGGGTAAAAAGGTTTTGTTAGAAGTACTCCCGGGTCAAGTACTCGTTACGGGCCATTTTTTATACGAAGACCTTTTTCGGGGGCTGGATGCCCCACGCATCCTCGATTAGACGGTCCCCTTTTTGTATTATTTGTTTTGTTCTTTGCCTCCTTCGAGTTTAAAATAAAACAGGCATTGCCAAAAAGGAACAGTTGGAATCCTCTTTAGTTCTATTATTAAACCCTCATTCACTCTCCTCGGCTTCAATGAATATACCTTCGTTGAATCGCTCAGAATCACTCGAAAAGGGGAAAATTTTAGATATAGCTATCTATTTTAATCAAAAATTTCATATTGATAAATTAGTCCTGGTTAACTAGTTGAAAGAAATGTGAGGAGAATTAGTTTCTTTTTATTATATGTTCCTTTGATTATATACTTGACTTTTATTAAATGTCTACGTTTCCCTTCAGTTTCAGTAAAAACGATTTTTTGATTTAGTGAGGGCAAATAAAGAGTTTTCATGAGTTCTATGATGAATACGATGAACAAATACAAAAAATGTTTAAAAATCCTTTTTTTTATTTTTTTTTATTCTTTTTTTTTACATCTATAAGTATGTAAACTAGGTATACGATCTCGGAAGCTTTATTGTTGCTGAAACAACAAGGGTATCATACTCACTGAGAATAAAAGCTGAGTTGGACAAGATTTACTCGTTATTATTAAGTATTATTTGACTACTAATTTCCTGGAATAAATATCCTAATTTAATCCTAATTAAATTAAATTAAATCTTTGAATTGGTTTACAGTCAGCTAAATTATCAGCTGACTAAAAAATCAACTAAACGATTTAATCATGATTAAATTAGGTGATTGATTCCAGAAAATCATTTTTCAAACAAGCATGGTCCGTCGCGGCTTCGCCCGCTCTCATAAGTTAAGAACATAGATAATTTTAATTAATAATTTATGTTTTATTTATTTATCAATAAAAATTATGTATTGAAATATGCAACTGAGTATTATTTCTTCAATTATATTTTCACACATTGAATTAATTTTTAACCAGGCACCATTGCACGGAGGAAGCTTTTGAAGATTAAGTAAAAGCATAATTTGACATCCAATTTTTAATTTTAGTTTTAGGTTATGTGTTGGTAATCCAGATGGACAGAGTCTTATAAAATTCTTCTGGATAATGGGCTGTATTATCAGTAGTTCCTAACTATAAACGTATATGATAGTATGCCAAACCTTGTTTATAGCACTCAAAATGGTACATTTAAAGTTGTAATATTATAAAATTTATTATTGCTGAACCTTCCTAGAACTTGAAAATAACTTGGTTGAAATTTGGCGCTGATGGGTTCAGTAGTTTGACTATTGTAAGCTATTTTGCGGAATGGTGGTAACCACATTTCGTTCGATTTTCAAATTTCACTGGGATACACAATCGCACCACATATTTAAATTTTTGTTAGTAATTTTGTTAAATATAAGTAAATTTTATTATTAATTTCAAGCTCTAAATTACAACGTACCTTTGTAACTTTTCATGTAGAATAGCGCTCGCCACCTATCGGTCAATTTTAATATCACACTGTTATTCACATATTATCGTATTGTTATTAACAAATTAATTGAAAATCAATCGATTTTATTATTGCTAAACCTTCCTGGAACTATAAATATGGTGTGGTTAAAATTTGGTACAGATTGGTTTATACTTTTATATTAGTTTTTATGGTTAGTGATCACAAACGAAAAATGGCTTGTCCTTTTATATAATAGTTTAAATAATTAGTTATGTATAAACGTTGCCCAACTCTTTCTAGAAGTGGAAAAAAAGAGCTTATATAAATATTATCCAAGAGAGTTTACTTATCAATACGATCTTGTTTTTAATAATATATGATTTTAAAGTTGTGAGATTAAGATAGCTTGATGAAAATAATGTGTTTAGTCTACTAATATTGAGAGCTTTCATGGAATTGTATTTTATACTTCCGAAAGGAATATAGTCAAGTCAGCTGATACTGAAAAAGGAATACACCTAACTTAAGATCAAAACTTACAAGGGGAGGACACACTCAGTCTCTCACGGATCTTGTTGGCAATTTTTTTGGAGGTTCCTGGTCAAAAAATATTAGACACGTATTTTGCCCTTCCGACCAATGGGCCCTAGGAGCCGAGAAAAAAAAAATATCATTAAACTAGGTTTCTGTTCATCGAATTTTACATTTATGTAAATCAAAAGAAAGCTGAGACTCTCCTCTTTCCAGCGATACCAACCAGTGAATTGTGTGGCAAAGTAATGGCGATTTAAAGGTATGCAACCAATAATCGGTTTAAAAATTTCATTTTCCTCGAAGGGGGTGATGATATTTTTTGATTTTGTTGAATAAGCGTTTTTTAATGTGTTTGAGGGTGCTGAATTAGAATCTGATGTCAATTTTCGTCTCAAAAAATCTATAGAGGTAGTTTACTTGAAAAACTAATAATTTTTTTAGAATTTAATTAACCTAAACCAAAATCTATGGAGCAACTGTATTTTTCCTTGAATCCGCATTTAAAACTAAAAATCTTGGTGCAAGAATCATGTCGATATCATTTTTAAAACTCGAGATAAAAAATAAATTAGTTTGATGCTATTTTATTTTTTTTCTCGGCTTCTAGGGCAGGGCCCCTTTGGTCGGAACGGCAAAATATGTGTCTAATATTTTTTGACCAGGAACCTCCAAAACAATTTCCAACAAGATCCATGAGAGACTGAGTGTGACCTCCCCTTGTTAGTGAAATTTTTGTGTTTGATAAATGCAGTAAGTTAATAAAATCCAAGTTTTCGACCTCAAGATGTGAAAAATTGGATAAAGGGAAAACGCTAAACTTTTGACTTTTTTCCCCTATAAATTCTTCCTTCTTAAGTAAGAATGTGATAATTAATTGATTTGGAATTACGTTTTGGGCTCTGCAGTGTGTTAATCCATGTAATTATTGAGAAGAATGAAACCTAAAATAATGACATGGTGAAATTAGTTGGCCCCTTAGTATGGATAAATGTTTCTCATAATAAACTTTTCATTAAATAATTACGTGTTATTTTTTTAATTTTTAGTTACGTACGATTTTTCTCTTTTTTACATCGTCTTTATTTTCAGTTAGTCGAGGAAAACTAGTATGTTTAATTCGTCCATGTTTGTTCTGCAAATTTCATGTTTAAATTCAGACAACTGTATTCCTTTCATAATTATTCCGTTTTGCCTCTTTCTTTAAGATTAATAGGTTTTATTCTTTGTATCCTCTTTTGAAACATCATTTGACGCTTCAGCACACCATTGTTTATTGATATTAAAATTAATTATATATTTTATTTATAAAATAATTTACAGGAAAAATTTACTTGGTCAGATATGCGCTTGGAGTGAAAATCATGTGTGATACATATGGCTAGTAACCCAGTTATTTTTTTTCTAACTGGATATTGATGACCTCTATTATATAAAATATTTTTATTTATTTATTTCACTAGTGTTTTTCATGCTTTTGTTTATTTTTTGTTCTTCAAATCATTCAACTGCTACGTTTGTATTTATTAGCCATTCAATTTATTTCATACAAGTTAAATTGTTAAAATAGCCGTCCCTCTCTAGTCGGTGCAACTTTGATGAATGGGGAAGGTGCCCTAGGAAATCTATAGGGATAGTCTAGACTATGGTATTGATTGACAAATACCTGGCCAACTTCTCTCTCTGTACTTAGCCCTTACTCTCAGTTAGACTAAGAAATTCCAATTAAAAAAAAAAAAAATCATTATAAGCACAGATAAAGTTGATTTTATATGTTCCGCAGCGATGAAGATTCTTTAGTTTCAAAATCAATATTGGGTAAACTTTTTCACAGTTGCAACAAAAAAAGAAATTATCTGTAATAATTTAATGTTAAAAGAAAAAGAAGAAGTGATATTTATTGATTGCATATAAAAGAAATTTTTTATTTTTTAAAATTTTAATTTCCTGAATTATTTACATTAGAAGTATTAAATATAACTCATTTTTAAAATTATTTAAACTTTAAATCAGTTTATAGAAATTAACTCAGTCCCTCAAGCACGTTTGAACTACATAAAAAAGTGTATTTTCGGTTCTCTATCCTTAGGTCGACGTAAGGATCAGGAGATAAGACTAACAAAGAGTTTCTGGCTTTCATTCCATCAAGCTTATAATGTCTATATTAGAAGAACCCGTGACCGTATTCTTTTCAGACGCCTCGGAGAGTTATCTTGAATAGAATGGGAAGTGAGTTGTGATGCTATTGGATTTGAATGGATATGGAGTTTAATATGAAAGGATAGATATCTGGTTTGAGTTGTCAGAAACGCATGGTACATTAAAGTATTTATGGATAAGTTTATTTGTGACAAAGTAAGGAGCATTAAGGATTTTTATAAGGATTGGATACGAGATGAATTGGGTGGTTTCGTGGAGCCTCCACTTAGATTGAATAAGTGCAGGAAGGTTTTGATATCGTTATTAACTCGGCAAAAAAGATATGGTTAAATTTTAGGTGTCTTGTAAAGATAGCTGTCTTCTCCATTTATGGATGTCCATAAAGGTGTCACGACTTGGAAATACGTCGTGTATGTTGTATATGATATTGGTGCGATTACGTGGTTGAGATTAATTTCGGTAGTCATATATGAATCTGTGTCCATTCACATATGGTGAAGTGTAAGATGGTACGCCGCGTGTTTTCCTTAGTTGTGTTAAAATAAAAATAAAAGTTTAACATTTATTTATTATTTTTGTAAATATTATTTAATTTGTTGGCCAATTAAACATATTTTATGGCATAAAAAGAGGAATTCAGATAATTGTTCAATGAAGGTTATAATCATTATTTAATGGTTATAACCATTGGTTATATTAAATTACTTATACAAAAAAATTACTCATAAATGGATTCCAATTTTATTTGATCTAAATAACTAAATTTAAATGAAAAAAAATAAAAATCTTCCTGCATTCTAAATAGTATTTCAAGGACACTGTTTTCAGACCAAAATTCCTGATCGTTTGGCTAAGGACATTATAGTAGGGTGCTCGTCCACTTTACCACTCAATAAAAATTAATGGATAACTGTTATTGACTATAATTATATGTTTATAAGGCAGCCCATCAAATACTGTTGTAGAGGAAATTCCAGAATGAAGAAGTGGACATAGTAATTGCCACATATTCGGGAGGCACTCATTTATTAATCGTCTGAGTCACGACCTTGACATTGTCTGAATCTCTGTCAACTCCCTCCTGCTTCCCGCCCATCTGTAAAGGCTACTGTTGAGATAGTTAATTCATAAAGGGATAGTACTATTGTTTATTTTATTTTTTATCAATAAATATTATCAATTTATTGGTGTATAAAGTTAAGTAAAAGCATAATTGGGCATCCAATTTTTAATTTTAATACATGTGTTGGAAATCCAGATGGATAGATACTATTAAGAAATTCTTGCGGATAATGGACCAATGCTTACAACTGAAGGCCCATAAATAATATTTTTATACACGGTATCAAAAAGCAAAAGATCAACATTGTGATTTGGAGATTTGGCATAAATAATTTTAATGAATTCAATTGGTTGGATTTTAATTTATAACTTTAAAAGCTTGTGACAGTGTGACAAATATCGTTTATGTCACTTAACACTGTTCATTTAAATTCTTACTATAATAAATTTTATCATTATAAATCTTCCTAAAACTATGAGGATGATGTTGAAATTTGGTTCAGATAGATTTCGTAGTTCTACTAAAACTGTTGTAGAATGGCGCCAGCAACATATCGTTTGATTTTTAAATTTCACTGGAATCCACACGACACATCACTTATATAAAGCTTTTTTGATAACAAATTAATAGAATTATGATAGATTTTTTGATTATATTTAATACAAATTTTATTATCAATTTCTAGCTCTATATAACCGCTTATCTTTGTAACCTCTCTAGAATGGCGTTCGCCACCTATCGGTCAATTTTCAAATTTCACTGCGTACCACATATTTATCGCTTTTTTAACACAAATTTAATGGACAATATTTAAATTTTATTATTGCTTAACCTTCCTTGAACTATGAAGATGATGGATGTCGTTAAAGTTAGGTGCAGATTTGTTCACTAGTTTTCACGGTTAGTGAATACAAACGAAAAATGGTTTGTCCTTTTATATAATAGTATAGATTTTTAATATAAATTTTTCGTTTCAACATTTGAGTGAATCGCGTTGTTTCGGTACGCTGTAACAGGAAGGGGTTTCGGTTTACTCTCAACGAAAAAAAATCAAACAATAACATTTATTCCCAGTCTTTTTTTTACTTAAGTATTTTAAAACTCCAAAATCGAATCATTACTGAGATTCTAAGTGGTAAAACGTTTTCATAAATCAGTAATTTTAACGGAACATTTTCAGGAAGTTTTGTTTTCAAATAGGGATAAGTTTAGTTCAAATATTGATCCTCGACTCCACAGATTCTTAAGAAAATCATCTGTATCGAGAATCGATTATTCTTAGGTATCGATCGATACCTCTGACGCTGGCAATAGTTTTATTATAACATCCTAAATTTTATTGCACATATATTAAACTCCCTAATAATTAAAAAAAAAAGCCATTTCGTTAAAGGGTAGGTATTCATAACTTGAAAATGAAGAAATATAATTACAATTTTAAACTACCGATGCTGAAGCATTAGCGAAATGAATACAGCCAGACTGTACCAAATTTTTTTTTATCATTCTGAGTAGAATTTTTTTTATAAGTTAAAAGTTTTAATAACATTTCTGAATCCTTAAGTAATAAATACATCTCAAACGCTTTAGAATATTCATCTTCTTTAATAAAATTGTTTGGAATAGTTTATTTGTTTTTTACATCTCTATATTATAATTATCTTATTTATTATATGTTGTAGAAAATAAATGCTATTTTTCGCTAGGATCTACTGTTTAGGAGCTATATTGGTTTGAATGAAGAAAGTCGTGTTTGAATTCTATTTTCCCTCAACCTTTTTTATTTCAAATAATCATTAAATATTAATTTAATTTAATTATTAATTCAAGTAATTTCATTCTTTTAATTCTAAAATTTAGATTGGGAAAAGCAATAGATTATAGATACATAAATTTATCCATGGTCTATTAATTGTTTTTCCCCAGTCAGGTAAAAATACGAAATGCATTTTTTTTTTTTTTAATATATTTATACGGTTTCTTTTTTTAGCTCTCATATCAATTATTTTTTGTAATATCAATTTATTTTTAGAATGAGGTAGCAGTATCGTGAAACGGGACTTGAATTTTTATATCAGAAACTGTCCGAGAATCGAAAATTTTTAGAAACGATACACAACTGTTTCCAATATTTGGTTACATTTTCTTATATGTCACTTCCATAACATTGTTATTTTAACACCAGTTTTTCTTCTATAAAGTGATGATAAGATATTTGAACTTGTCTTTGCTAATTTTCTCCATAAACCGTGAATTCAGCATATTTACTGTTCCTAATTGGTCTAGCGATTCTTTAGATGTCATGCGATTATCTAACGAGGTTTGATGACCCTAAATGGTACCAGACCAAAATGCTCATCTTTGTTATTTTTATTTTCCTTGACTGTTTACATCCGAGAGCCAGACAGCAAGCTTATTATATTTTTAAAAAAATTATTATCTAGGCGAATTTAATGGAAAAATATAATAGTTTTTAAAACTTTATAATCACATCTTAATTTGTAAACTTCTTGTTTCAGGGTGAATCATCAAATTTATTTAATTAAGAAATATAAAAATGGAATACATTTATTGTAAGATCAATTTTCTCTATACCGTTGAAAATTAATAAAAATAAATTTTGATTCCAATAGAAATTCTATGTGTCGAAATAAGTAAATATTTTAATTTAAAAAAAAAAAAAAGTCGAAAATAAAATCTAAGTTTTACCTATAATGGATTTCTAAAATGTAAGTAATATATATTTTCAGACTTGTTTTTTCCCCCGCTATTACTGTTTTTCTATTACTAAGGAATAGCATAATCATGGATCTCTCTATTTATAATCTACTGCTTCTGATAAGGAAACTGTCGCAAATTCTCAAACCGAGCAACACCAATATGCGGAGACCAATGAAGAAAGTATTTCGCGTGTGAAAGAAGTAAAGGAAAATAATGAAGATGGAGATTGGTATCGGTGACCTGATTAAATTCTCTAGCAAAGATCCCCGCTTCAGAGAATTTTCCAATATTTGGAAGGCAGATATGATTCAACTGCCTTTGAGATTATGGACCATCTGAATTGGAGATATCTTATTTTTTATGTCTTGACTTTTTGAGTATTCCGTCTCGGTCCATTAAATCGAGTTCCTACCGCACATAATTTTGCAGACGCTTAAAAATATTGGAATTGATTTGCGATTGCTGATCGCGTAGACTTAGGTTATCGCTGAATCATTACTGACAACCAGTAAATTAATTTGCAGGGTCTACTAAACTAAACAAAAATGCATATCTGCTTTAATATAAGCGTTTTCTTGAAAAAAAAGAAAATAAAATCTTGAATTGCAGAGACTTTCATTTGTGAATAATTTTAAGGTTTAAGTGTTCTGAAGTATATTAGTAAAATGTGATTAATAAAACGGTTCAGACTTCCGCAAGCGAACAAAACAAAACAGACAAAAAAAAAAAAAAAAAAACAGTAAAAAAATAAAATAAAAGTGTAGAACTATAGTAAATTAACTGGTAATAATAATTAAACAACAGATTCAGCTCAAGATATACAGTTGTGATATTTAAGTCAAAGCTATTTTAGGCTCAGTAATTGTTATGTGTTGTACTTCCATGTATTATAATTATGTTTTGAAATTTTTATTTTGATGTCCGCATATACTTTTTGATAAAAATAAAGTATCTGAATGAGATATTTTAATTGATTAGGAGATTAATGATGCTAGGATAATTATTGCAATATTTAATAAATATTTTTTTTAACTTTTTACAGTGATACAATAAAAAAAAAAAAAAAAAAATAATACGAAGCATATAGTGAATTAATTTTGATTATGAAATATAATTTGAGGTAGTATATAGTGATAATATTAATATATATATATATATATATATATATATATATATATATATATATATATATATATAAAAAAATTATTTATAGATTATGATTTTTAGTTTTTTAATAATCATAATAATGTCAGAAAATGGCTTTGGGCATGAGACGTAGTCCAGTGAAATAATAAAAAATATTATTAAGATAGTAATAAAAATTATGTATTTCACGAAACCATAATTCTTATCGAATCATAATTTAACTTGATTTTGGCTTCTTCCGGCGCACTTCTGATCCTCCTAGCCCTAACATATCTCTAGCTACTGTTGCTGTTTTTTTGGTTTATTTATATTTTTTGATTTGAAAAAAGAACAATTCAATATTTAAGATTACTAAATTTAAATTAGAGATTGACAGAAATTAAAGTAAACCACTTTGAAGAATTAAGTTAGTTTTCGATACTGTTGACAGAGCTGTAATGTTACCAGACCAGAATGCATATATTTTTATTTTCCTGTTTACATCTTAGAGCCAGAAAGCAAGCTAGTTTTTTTTTATTACTTTCTTGACTAAATTAATCAAAAATATAATAGCTTTAAAACATTGATGTTGTTGTTTTTGTTAGTTTATCCGCATTTTTTAATTTGAAAAAATTAACTATTCATTATTTAAGATTGCTTAAATTTAAATAAGAAAATTACATACACAACAGTATTTTAATAAATTAGTTTTCTATATTGTTGACAGAGCCATTATTGATAGGTCATCAAGGAAATCCTGGACAATGCCTACGTGAACGTTTGCACGTCTTCCAGATACAGACAACCAAACTGGATGCCAGTAACCATTTTCCATGTACTTGAAGTTAGATATAAGAATATTTCTAGATACACCCTAATATTTATAATTTTGTAAAAAAATAAATAAATAAATAACAGGAAATAGTTGAGTAATATGGTTCACTATTATCAACATATTGATTTACTTTTTTTCTATTTTATCACTACCTTTATATGTTCTATAAAAATATATGTTCTTTTTAGAGTAACTCGGAAGGGTATTTCATTTATTTAAAAAGAAGATCATTCATTACTTTCCTTTCAAATTTAACTCATCTCTTTTAAATACACTCGTGTCTTAACTAACCGAGTCTTCTATTTTTTTATTTCATTTAATTATGTATTAGGTATTATTTTAAAAAAACAAAAAACATTCGATTGCCGAAGTAGACATTGCTATCTTACTTTACATCTTTGTACCTGCATTTCTACGGTAAGGTTGGAGAATGGGAAAGACGGTCTACTAGGAAACGAATTAACATAAACAATTTCTCATGAAAAAGGGTTTGCTGGGTTGGGGAAGCATTTCAGAATCTGTAATGCTGAACTGATGCAAATTTTTTTGATTTCATTGTTTTTAGACAAAGGAGAGATCATGTTGTGTCAGATAGATCTCGGAACGTAAATAATAGAAAATAAGTGATTTTTTTAAGCTATAAACTTTTTGATTTACATATGTCTCGTAATGTTATTAATTTATATTATTATTGCATACTCATTCAGTATTATTTTGTTATTAAATAGGTATACATATTTAGTCATTTGTCCAAAGTTATTTTTTCTTATGTATTTCACTTAGCTTTTTGGAGTTCCAATTAGTCGAGGATTTGGTTATCCAAGCTTATCTCGGCCCCAATTAGGTTGGTTGATCGAGTCCCAAGTGTATTTTGGTATTGTAAAAATAAATTCGGAAATATTCAACTTGTGTGTAATTACTGGCTTTGTTGAGGTTATTGGCATTTGTAAAAATACTCATCTTAATGCTTCTAAGGTTTTGTACTTAATTTAAAAAGTAATTTAGGTTGCAAATATTTCAGCTTCAAAGAGAAATAACAGGTTTTATGTACTATAATTAAACAGTGTTATACTATCCCGCCGTTTCCTGTAAAGAGGTTTTTAATACTGATTAATGTTTACTTTGAAGTTCTTTGGAAGCACGTGACGTCTATTAAGCTAATCCGGTAGACAGTTTATAGTCGACAAGCAGTCTGGAAGTGTTCGGTCTATTTACAAACCTGGCAATCCCAGTTGGTCCGGCTAAAACTGAACATTCTCTCTAGTTTATATATACATCTAAGGGTCTATTGTTTGGTTCAGCATCTGCCAAAACATTCTGGTATATCTCGCCTCTATGGGTGTTCTAAAGCAGGTCGGTTGAGCCGGATCTTATATGGAAGTGCTATTTAAGGCTACAGGCAGCGGTTGTTCAGAACAAAAGTAAAACTGTAGTTAACTAATAAAGCATAATTTGAATGTATTTTCTTTTTTAACTTTACAAATTCCCGTGAACGTTAACACAACACAATATCCCGACTTCAACGATATCACTTGCTAAGTTTTAATTCCCTTGAACTTTTTATTAAATTACCAATCAGTTATAATAATGGTAGTAATTAATTATCATCCAAAAAGTACTTGGTATAGAAGCATTTCAAAGTGACCTTTAACACCAATTTTAGTCCACACTCGTTCGACATCACGAACCTATATTAGATGTGTCTCTCAATAACCAGACAGTTTCCAGAATTATCTTGAGAGTTGCTATCGAGTTTCTATAGTCAATAATTATTTGTATAAACGATAATAGTTAAAGTAACGTGGATACAAAGAGTATATATGTTCAACTGCATCGTTAAATTTAAATTTTGGAATCTGCAAAATAATTATTATTCGAGTTAAATAAATTCCAAGTCTCAAGAAATAGCCTTTGTTCTGTTCCGAAAAACTACCACATCCTATACTTCCGCTTTCTTTAATGGAACATCGCTACATAGTGTTAAACATATATTGTGTCTTGCATTTTATCTCGACTAGAGGCACACAAGGAACCCTCATACGAGATGATGAGACAACAAGTTGCTTCTCGATTTCGTCTACTCAAAACACTCGACAAACGTTTTAATATCCCGATTCACTTCCAAAGACACACCTTACTAGGTCACAATAAACCAATCTTCAATGACCTTCATAATGTTGTTTGTTGCTTTGGTGCGACCTAGATATGAGCTTACAAAAAACTAAAATTAAATAGATCATATTTGTAAAGAAGAAAAGCTGAATTTTTCCAATGAATTTAAACCTGACATTCACAAATTTTTCATCATAAATTTAATACTTAAGTATGAACTTGATTTGTTCCTAATTTACTTAACATTGTCTTAACTAACTAACACATTGTCAAACTTAATACTGTTTTCAGTAAAAATAAAAACAAATAATTTAGTTGTTTTCATACAAATTGTTTTTCAATGTCAGTATTCTACCCATATTTGATATTTAAATCTAGACCACGAGTGAACTTATAAGCAATCCAAAGGCATGATGGAGATCGGGGCTCAATCGTACCTAATAGACGATATTAAAATAATTGTTTTTAATATTATAATCTATTTATTAAAATTTGCAATTTAAAATTTATAAAAATTCTGTTATATTACAAAGTAAAATCCTTTCTGTAAATGAGATTAAAAAGTTCATAATAACATGTTAATTGCTTTTGAAGTATCCATTAGTACTTCAATAAAAGTTCTATATAAAAAAGTCCTGAAGCCATCTTCTTTTTAGACCCCTAGGAAGGTTGTAGGGTATATAATGGGACGCAAGACGAGAGACTAGTGGATTTGAATGGTTATGGAGTTTACTATGAAAGGGTAAGATATCTTGTTTGGGCTAAATCAGCTACGTTTGTAACATTAAAGTATTTATGGGATAAGTTTATATATGACAAGGAGCATTAAGGATTGAAAGATAGGATACGAGATGAATTAGATGGTCCTTATAGGTCTAATTACTGTCATGCAAATGAGTCTTTCGTAATTAATCGACATCTTAGTGCGTTTGTCTAGTAAATGCTAAAAAAGTCGACAACGGAAGAAGTTTTTTGTCGTTTTAGACGTATGTGGATTCCAACTTTAATATATGTCCAGTTGGAGTCCTAGTGTGTCTGTTTAACAGGGATCATATATCTAAACTATTATATAAAAGGGCAAGCCATTTTTCGTTTGTGATCACTAATCAAGAAAATCACTACTGGACCGTTTAGCAATAATAAAATTTACAATAATAAAAATTTAAATGTACAATGTTGAGTAGCAGAAACTAGGATTGCCAGTCTGTCATATACTTTTATGGTTATAATTTAAAATCCAACTGGCTGAAATCAGTACAAGATTTCCCCGTCCTTTCTGCCCTAGTTGGAGTACATAAGGACGTTAAGCCCCAAAAGACAACAAGTGCAAGATTTTTTATCGATAAACTGTATTTATTTATTTCCCTTCCTTGCCTCTCGGCTACACGGGTTTTGCAGGAATGGCTTGTAGCCATCACTGCTGGTTTTAACAGTTTAACATAACATTTCAATATTACTCTTAACATTGCAAGAATAAATTTTCTTAAACATTTAACAGAACATTTCAATATTACATTTAACATTTAACATTTCAAGATTACACTACTAGCATTTAAAATAACATTTAATATTTAAAATACATTAAACGCTTCACATAACTACATACTTGTGTTTAATACAATATACCTTATATCTAATACAACAACTTATATTTAATACAACATACTATATTAAAATTAAGTACATACTAACTATAACATACTATAATACATAATAATAACTACATAATAACTATAACATACTAAATTTAAATAACAACATACCTATATTAAAATTTTTTTTAATTTTATAGTTTTTACATTTACGTTTATATAGGCTTTATTCGGTGATGGGGTTGTCGTCAGCATCATTTCTGTCCAGGGGTCTTTCTGGGGCGTGGTCCCTTCTTCCTAGGCTGAAGTGGAAATATTTTCTATGAGTAGCCCGGTTCGGGGTTGTCACCCACCGCCTGTTCCATTCTTCTATCGTGTACTCCCGGATAATCTCCAACCATTTCCTTGGATTTGCGTCGATCAGAGACCAGAGGTTATTTGGTAGTCCCACCGAGCCTGCCCTTTTCATTTTAAATTTAAAACCATCTTCTTGCAGTACAAGATCAAGAGGTAACCCTCCTGCTAAGACCTGGATCCCCTCATGAGACACTGATCGGTACGTTGTTTATCGATAAACAAGTAAATTTCAATGATTAACCAAATTATCTAAATTCTTTACTTATGAGAGCGGACAATACTGCGACATGGGAGGCTGAAGTTGTTATTAAAAGAAAAAAAATATATTGGATCGAACGACTCATCCATATTATTTTCCAGTCATGGTCTTGTCCAGTTTTAGTGGTTTTTAATATATATGAAGTTTTTCTTGAAAGCGTCAATGAAGGGTTGGGTATATGAAGATCTGAATATACTTTGTTATGTATAGTATACGGAAGGTGAATAGAAATTGATAATTTCAGAGGAATATTTTTTAGATTACGAATATGATTGTGTTCAGTATCGAAGCGTAATGCTCTCCATCTAGGGATATAAGTACTACGAATGTTCTGTTAGAACGAAAGATAAGAAAGCGGCTAGACTACAAGGCGATAACTACTTTACAAGGGGCACTAAAAATACTTTTGTTTACTCGGAAGGGCATAGTCTTATCGGCTCCCTGAAGCCGCCAGCAGACGGACAGACACGGTTGCTCTTATCACGGTGTAGTCCATGGTCAGGGCTCTGTACTTCAACATACTGCGTGTCAGCATCTATGTCATCTCTCTCTGTAATCTTGACCTCTGTCTGCATTCCACAAAGTTTATACATCCAGTTAAGTATTTACTGTTAATAAAATTGTAAATAAGGGGCACGGAATTTAATATATTTAAATTCAAAAATGCAACAGCTTCTGTACCAAGTTTAATATACAACAAAATATGGTGCCTTTACAGCGTATATCAGTGGATAGGAAATCCCATCATCTGACGAATGGGAAATTAGGATTCAACTAAGTTAATTTATTTATGTACATTCTTAAAATATAAAAATATTAATTAATGATGATATAGTTTAAGTATAAATAATATACTTTTTTTTTTATTGTAATTTTTATTTTAGATTCATCTTTACAGTTTGTTATTTAATATAGGAATTGGAACTATTTTAAAAAAATCAATTATCGAACTTTAAGGACGATTATATTATCAAAAAATAAATTCGATAACATAACAAAACTGAATTAGGAACTCATGACCTACTATGTTTTATTAATCACCAAGTTTTATTAGTTTTGTTTTGTAATAAAAAAATATTAATTTTTTTCTGTCCTTACACAAATACACATTAATCGTTTTTTTTTTTTTGCTTTATATATTTATTCACTTAATAAATTAAAATTTGACAACCAGTGAATGTGTTGTAAGAATGTAAAGGGCTTGAAAGACATGAGGGGAGCAGACAGTGGCATCTCCAGTCTTTATTTTTATTTTATTTTAGTCTAGGAGGTCTCTCATTCAGCTCCTTTTTAGCCTTCTCTAGGTGTTGTCGGGAATATGTGTAGTGGCCATGTCGTTTATAAGTTTATTAGTATGTCCATGTAATTTTTCGTGGGATCGTTTGTAGTAGGTTCGCATGTGTTCTTTAACTGTTGGCATGCGTAGGTGAGTATG
The DNA here is from genome assembly GCA_003667255.2 of Euschistus heros. NCBI lineage: Eukaryota > Metazoa > Arthropoda > Insecta > Hemiptera > Pentatomidae > Euschistus > Euschistus heros. Next base: position 1,966,683 of record RCWM02000058.1, on the reverse strand, counting down.
TAAAGTTATGTTGCTTACGTACCATGGTGCCTTTGTGATTGTTCTGAATGTTTTTGCCTGGAAGATTTGGAGTTTGTTAATATGTGTCTTTTTAGCTGTTCCGTATATCTGAGAAGCATATGTCCAAATAGGTTTCAATAAGTAAGTATAACTATTCATTTTTTGTGTAAGTTGTAGAGTTGAACGTTTGGAGAGGAGTGAATATAAAAGTCTTAGTCTTTGATTGGGCAGTTTACTTTTTTCTTTATATGTGGACCCCATGTCATTCTTCGGTCAAACTTCAGACCTAGGTAGTGTACAGTGTCTGTTTGAAGAATCGGTGTGTTGTCAAGAAAAAAACTGGTGGGCATGTTTCACGTCGAAGAGTAAACTTTGTGTTGCTATTTGTTGTAAGTTATATGAACTTTCCAAATATTAAGCCATTCATGTAATTTTGATAAGTAATGTTGTAGAGTCAGTGAAGCATGAGTTAGATTTTTATCTGTTGTTAAAATTGCTGTGTCGTCTGCATATGTCGCAGTAAGAATGTCAGAGATTACTGGAATGTTGAGTGTGTATATTTATCTATAAGTTGTATATTTCGAACATTTATAAGTTGAGTGTGACCTATTTACCGAGCTAATAGGTCGGTATGATGGGAGGATATTTTTATCTTTCTTAGGTTTGTGAATCATTGTAATATGAATTTAGTAGTCCTTAGTATTGCGTTGTAGATAGTAGTTAAGAACACTACAGCTTTCCTTGGCATTTACGTGAGTACTTTAGCAGTGATCAGATCATAGCAGGGAGATTTCTTTTCGGTAATGTTTTGATTTGTTCGGAAACTTGAGCTGGTGTGAAGAGAGGTGGAGGTAATATCAGTTAAAGGGGTACATCTAAAGTGCTGGGTATATAATTGTCATGCTCAAAGTTATTATAGTTCTGTTTTGTTTATTTCGTTTAACGTCACTTTATGCTGCTCTGGCTAATCGGACGATGCTACGGTGGGAGTCCTAAATTAGCTATGGCTAATCGGACGATGCTACGGTGGGAGTCCTAAATTTTGCCTATCCAGGTATAATTTAGGATAGGGATCTAAACGAGTACCTGACATCGCACAGGCTCGGGACCGCCATTTAACGTCCCTTCCGAAGGACGGCATAGCTAAGGATTTTTTACTCCCTTTAAAAAATCCTAAGGTCATCTGCCGGGCTGCGAACCCGCGATCTTGGGTTTAGTAGGTTGCTATGCTAACCACTACACCACAGGTGACCCCGTTATTATAGTTCGTATGTGGTGTAAACACTGTTGAAAGATGTTTTGCAAAGAGTTCTGATTTTTCTCCATCGGCCACGACTTAAGAGCCATTCTTTCGGAGGGGAGCTTGGACTTCACGATGGCTGGTAAGATTTCTAGTGCACCTCCATAAATTTCCATTATCAGATGTAAGGTTACTAATGTAATTGTCGTAATTCGCTCCTTTAAATTTTAGTATCTGTCGCTTGAGTTCGTTAATATATCTATTAAAAGTTCGTTTGTCTGAGGGAAATCTGTCAGTCTGCCATATGTTCCGACCTCTTTACTTTGCTCTAGTAGTAGAGTTTTTCTGATTTCCTATCCATGGGAACTGATGAAGACCACGCAGCTTCTTGTATGATCTGAGTGAAATATTCTACTGCATCTTCCAGTTCATTCTCAGTCTTGGTAGATAAAGAAATTGAGAGAGAGTCGTACAAAAAGGTTCTAAATGCATTCCAATCAATTTTGCCGTTAGCAAGAGACGGCATTTTTTTTTTGCTTCACAGGGTTCTTCAAATAGTAATAAATGCACAAGGAAAGATCAGAACAAAGATATGAGCTCGTACTTATGATTTATGGTATAGTTCGAAGTCCTCTGGTAATGAAAAAGTTAAGTAAGTCTGGCGTTTTTTGTCTGGAAGTTGGCCAGTAAGTAGGTGAATCAGGTGATATTATATCCAATGAAAGCTCATGGAGGGCACATTTTAGGTTTCTTCCTCGTGGAGTACTCAGTACCGACTGATCCTGCTATGACTGATCTTTGGCGTTGTAGTCGCCTCTTGCAATAAAGCATCTACCAAGACGTCTAAAGAAATCACTGAACATAGTGTGTGTCAGAGCATACCTCGGGGGACGTAATCCTTTGTTGTCGGGTTAATAGTATGATGGCTGTTGCTTGAATGTCTGGTATTACGGGTAATTGTAATGGATTGTTTTGATGAGGATTGCTGTACCTCCGTGAGGTATATTATCTGTTCTATCTGTTATCTGTTCTATATATTTTTAACCTGGGATAACACATTAATTTTAAACTAAAAAAAAATGTTATTAAGATATAAATAAAACCTTTCCCGATCACACTTACAAAACAATAAATAAAAAAAACAAACAATTTAAACAGTCGTTATTAGGTACCTTTTTAACAGACTTCATTAATTATAGATTTTAAAATTACAATCGAATTGGAATAAAAAATTCCCATTAATTTAAAATAATATCATTTTAGACAAATGTGTATGTATTCAATAGTAAGTAACAAATAATATTAATATTATTATTAATTGAAAATAAATAAATTTCTAGTTTTCATTAACATAAAATTTTTATGAAAGCCTGAACTACCTCTTCTTTTGAAATTAAACTACCTCTTCTTGATTTACATGAATGAAATAATTAAATGTCTTTGGTTATTATTATTACTTATTTCATGACAACAACAAATAAACTATCAATACGACTTCCGATGAATTATTAGGATGAAGTGATGTATTATAGATCTGCTATAAATGGTAACCTGTAGGGTAATCCGTCTCTCCTGCTCTAGTTTAAGTGTATGAGGCCGCAGAAAACCAACGAACAGCAATTAAAATAAAAGTACATTATTAAGTCGAAAACTAAGTAAATTGGCCTAATATGTTTCCGTTTCTTAAAAACTCCCAAGTATAAAAAACAAAAAAAAAAACATGAGTCATATTTGGAAGATCCAAACGCAACTAAGACCAGTCTGCACATTATCATCATTCGGAGAGCTTGTATCTCACGTATGTGGTTGTATTTTTTTAAATTTTTTATGAGATATCAGCTGAAACAGAAACATTTTGAGCTTATTTACTTAGATTTAAAAATAAAAATGATTTTCATTTTAATTTAAATTCAATTATTGGAACTGAATTCAATAGAAGAAATAATAAATTCATGTCAGTTATTGAAAACGAATATATTTAAAAAAAAAAATTACAAAAGACTTATTTACATGACAGTAATTAGACCCATTTGGACACACGCAGCTTTGGGGCTCAACTAAATCGTTTGTGGAGTTAAAAATTGTTGCAGAAGCATTTACCATTGAATCTTACCGGGTATTTACCCTTGAATAGGTAAATTCTGAATGACAAAAATGATAAGATATCACTAAATATTCATTGAGAAGGCATGAATGGAAACCGGTTTACAACTTTAAAGCAATGCAAGAAATAATCTTATCGAATGGTCATATCCCTAAGTAATGGCCTTGTTTCAGTTTTCACGATAATGATATCAGAGATATCTAAATCGACTTAACCATTGACTACCGTTCATGTCCGGAAATGACGAATTGCTGTTTACAGTAACTTATCGGGGCCACTACAGCATCGAGAGCGATTACTAAGGATTAATTCAAGTTTATTCTGAATGTCGGATGAATGAGCAACGTGGTGCTTACATCCTCTAACTGCTCAAGAATAAATTGAGGTTCCTTTTTGCGGGCGGAAGGCGTGTCTTATCTTCCTCGTCCGAACAGCTGGTTCTTTCAGCTAAGACCTTTCGTGTCACCGGAGTATTAAAATAAATCATCAATGTCTACATATTAGATTGGAATATCACATATATGCTATCTCCGATTATTTTCATAAATACTATTTAAAAAAAAAAGTTTCGTAAATGTATCTTATCAAATTTAAGAAGATGTACTGAAGTTAACATCAGTTTCAAAATGGATATAGTGTTTTACATATTAATATTTCTCACAATAGGGAAGAGGAAATAAGAAAATATCAATATGTAGAACACTATATCCATTTGATTGATTGATATTTGTGTACATGGATATAGTATTTACATATCGTATTTTTATTATATAGAGAAAACGATATATCGCAAGGTACATACAGATATATCGAAAAAGAAAATATCGATATAAAATAATGATATATCGAAAAAAAAATATGGATATTTCGGTATATTGTTTATCCATAGACATCCCTAGTTATAGTATTATAAATAACTTACATTATCATCATTTTGCATTGAGTAATTTATTTTATGTTCAATATTACTTCTATTTATCCTTCATCTAGCAAAGACTATGACTAAACTGTTGGAATTATTCCGATATGGAATTATTAGAGAAATAATAAAGTGGACGTCCTTCGTAAAGGAAAATACAAAGTTATTAATGAAGACATTCAGTTACAGGCAATAGCGGAAATTATTAACCTAAAACATTTAACTTTTCTGTCAAAATGTCCGCTAACTGAGAATACAAATATTGTTCAACAAAATTATACAGAGTCCAGTCCTCGAACATTGAACAAATTTAATTTTTTAGTTTTACTTTTTCATTCTTAGGTTAGGCCTCTTTAAAGAAAAGATGATTCACCCTCAAATTTCTTGTTTAAATTAAAATTTTTATTTCACTTATTTTCATTGTGATTTAATTTTGTTTACCTAGGCATATTTTTATTTGTACATTACAATATAGACTTCTAACAAACGGATTTATCAATATAAAAAAATATGGTAAATTAAAAATGATTTATAACTATGTTAATAAAAATAATTTTCATTCATCCATTCACGTTACATACGAACTTATTTAAGAGCGCTTTATTAAGGAATTTTCAGTTTTGTGAAATGATTGCCATTGTAATTCTATTGGAAACTGTAAGTGATAGCGTTGTGAATTACGAAACAGATGCTCAACATTCTATGAGAGCATAAAATATCTATAAAGTGATCCAAGATTGCACAATTATGGAAAGTCGTTTTCTTTGCAACGATCCATATTGAACAAAAAATCTAAAGCTTGTATATCAATAAATCTTCAATTTTTAGGACAATGATTGCTAAGTTGATTTTTATACCTGTTTCCGAAGTTTCTTTGTATTTTTTTTTTTTTTTTTACCTTCTATACACATATTTCATTTACTTAAAAATATTTTTAAAATTTTAAGAGTTATTATTCTTTATTATGAAAATTTATCTAAATATATATTTACTTATACAAATGTGAGGGGGAACGGAAAAATGTTTCGTATAAGTGAATACTTCTAATAACTGAATAGTTACAAGGTAATTATTCGTTCGCTGGGGAATGAAAAATTCTTCGTATAACTGAAAGTTTTTTAAAAGTGAGTTTCGTTTAAGTGAGACTCCACAGTATACAGAACCATTTTCTATAAATGTCTACTCATTTTGTAAACAATATATAAACATATTCACCAGCAATAATAATTTTTTAATATTAATTTAGTATACAGTTAAAAAGGGTTGTTTGAAGTTAAATAAAGCTGTATATATTTATATATCCTGAATATTTTTTTAAATATTTGAACATCATTTCCCCGCAGTACATAAGCCTCTATCGAAAATGAATAAGTAAAAATCATATTGTTCCTTATTGAAATTCAATTAACTAATTTTGAATAATGTGATTAAATAAAAATAGAAAAAAAAATCGTCTCCTTTATATTTATTATTGCTTTCAATTCAAATAATGGACAGGTTTGGTATATGTACATTACTAATAAGTGCTTTTAACAAAATATTGATTAATATAATTCAAGCTATGAATTACTAAAAATACTATAATAGAATACTACCGTTTCGACCTATTTTATTCAGGGCTAAATAAACAAAAAAGTAGACGTGACAAAAATTACTGACAGATAAACTAATGTCAAATATATATATAAAACAGCAAACAGTTATTAAATAATAGCATAGATATTATGGTATAGTAAAAAGTACAATAATACAGTGAAAATGTCAACAGAAAAGAACAGATACTCTCTTCTTTTATATATACATATATATATATATATATATATATATATATATATATACATATATATATTAATTAGTAATTTAATAACTTGTTGATAACTTATTAATAACTTATCACTATAATAAATATGTAATTTTTTTATTTTTATTTTATTTTATATAAATATGATATTTTTTAGAATACTAATTACAGACACAGATGACAAGCAGTCTGAGTTAAAATCGCAACGAAACAAAAAGCTTTATGTAAGAGAAGATGAAAGAGCAGACGCTGACTTCGTAATTTTCGAGTTGCCCATATTACGTGATATAGAATATCACAGGAAATGAATATTGCGTGTATTTTTCCCTATTAGAAGTTCATATTTTAGTTGGCTTACTGAAACGTATAAAGTTTCCTATTTTACCTTCCAATATATAAGATTGCTTATTTTATTTTTTTTTATTAAAACTTTTACATCTAAGCTTAAATTACAAAGTTTTGTATGGGCAAAAACTTGAAAATTAATAGTTTGCCATTATTCAAATATTTCGTAGGATCATAATTTTTTTTTATATTTCATGATTTACTACTGCTTTGAGGTCTTCGGTAAGTATATCACTACTGGCAGCAGTGGACTTTATAGTTAATCAGCTGTAATCTCAATGAGAGAATTGTTCACTGTTGAATTGGGCCTCTAGTAACTGCTTATTTTTATTTTTTATTTTTTCTCAATAAGATATCCGTTAATAAACTTCGTTCCGAGACGAGTATCAATTTTCACTTTTAGAAAAAGTTCGTTAGAGAAAAAAATAATAGAATTTTTGAATTTTTGTTTGCTTATATCTTTTTGTAATATTGAATTTTACATTTAGGTTGTACCCCGACAATTTTAATTTATAAATTTTAGAAAATGTTAATTTATAATGCTGTTTTTAAAAAAAAAAAAAACTTATTACATAAACAAACTACATAATTCTTTCTTATGTTTTTATCCATTCATTATTTATTTATTTTTTTTTTTTTGTTGAATAAATCAACTATTTAGATAGAAATAGAACAAGATAGAAATCTTGAAATGCGAGGAAAAGTATAAGTGTTTTCCTATGTCGTCTTTCATATTTTTGGGGTTACTATATTCAAATTGAATTTTTCTCGCTTTAAAATTGCAGATTTGTGAAAAAAAAAAATGCAATAATCCGAACAAAAAGTTATTTTTCCAAATAAAAAAAAAAGAAAGAAAAAAAATGGCAACAAAAACAAAAATAAAATATATGTATATTTTTTCTGTAGGTTTTATTTTCTTTTTTTTTTTTGCAAAGCCAACTATTTAGGTGATGGTTCGCGTTGTAGTTTTATCAGAATAATTTCCTTTCTGAAGTAACAAGCACTCCAAAACAAAGAGAAATCAACTTGTACATTTTTGTCTTGGATGAACTCCTGTTTTCCCCTAGTGGAGCATTTGGCTACTTCACGTAAAAATTCCATAGTTACCATTTAATTGCCCCTAGATTTCAATTAAATATCCCGCTATTTTTGTCCTTTTTTTTTCTTGCTATATTCTTGTTACATTAATTATTATATTAAAATTGTTATGCTAAGCCACGACAGGATGTACAAAAAAAGGAGGACCCTACTTCCATTACTTTCTCAAAAGAAGTAAATCTAGAACTAATGGTTTCATAAAAAATTGATATTATTAAAATTCGAAGGACAGCCTAGAAGGATTTAATTTAATCATACAAATTCCTGTTATGTTTATATTTTTATAAAATTTCTGAATAATCATAATGTAATAATTAATAATAATGTAATAATTGAATAATTTATTACAAACACAAACGGTTTGCATTTTATTTTCAATTTTCTAATAATATTGCTCCACAGAATGAATGATGCTCGTCTAATATAATAAATATATATCATAAAAATAAAAAAAAAAATAAAAAATGTATATATAGTATCTTCTAAAACGGAAGAGAAATTCAATTACAGGCCAGTCTCAGCTCTTAGTTTATTTTAAGTATTACCTATTGGATTTTTTTTTAATTTGTAGGTTTTAAAATTGAGTACTTTATATTTAGTTGTCAGCTAGATACTATGTAACTGACAACTTGATTACCCAGTACTGAAAATGTAAAAGTAAATTTTATTCCTGAAAATGCTAGTATTTGACAGGTTACAGCTATGCTCTGACTTCGCTTACGTTTTAGATTATTCCAAAAATAATTTTCTAAAATATTTAATCTATTTTGAGTTCTGATCTCATTTTAAGGATATAAAGTGATACCGCGGTGGTTGCAGACGATATTGCGAACAAAACAGCTTTAACGCAAGCAAGGCCATGGAACTATCAGGAAAATAGGTGAGGAGCTCGCACTTTAAATTAAACACTGGTGTGGACCTTATTAGAATATTTTTCGGCATGCAAGCGCTCAGAACATCTCCATCAAGGGACGTAGTCCTTACACAATCTTCTTTGTTATCAAGACGGAAATCTCCATCTCTAAAATTTTTTAAGCCATCTTTAAACGTTGCACTTGTTTACACTGCCACAACAGATTTTGGTAATGTTTCTCGTCGTTTCGGCCCCGTTCTGACCATGTTTGAACACACTGAATCGGATTTTAGTTCAAATCACGCTTTGACATCATGGATCTAAAATTAATTATATTTATGCAGTGGCATGCTATAGAGGTTATCAACATTTTTGTTTGGAAGAGGGTTAATAAATGAAGAAAACCATTCAAAGAAATAATTCGTCAACCCTTAAAAGTTTATGATAATAAAAACATGAAATTCTGCTTTAATTTCCGGACAATCCGATATTTAACATCCGCTGCAATCCTTAGTCAGCTACAATGTCCTGCGAATTCCTGTCTTTAAATATCTATATATATAAACCCCTTTTGTCATGGAAATGTCTTTCGGCTGGGGGTCTCTAGTTTTTTTTGTAACTTAAAAAGTTGTTAAAACGTTTTTTTAATCCTCAAAAATGTAACATTTTGACTCGTTCTAGCTCTTTTGTTGCTGAGAACGAAAATTTGACGGCAGTGGCTTTATACAAAATTTAATTGAGAACATTTTTTGACATGTAACATTTGTCGCGTTAAAAATGCCACGTTTGAAACCCACCCCTCTTTTTCTCTTAAAATAATTCGAATAATCATTAATTTTTAATTTAATTTAATTGGTTATTTAAGTACTTTGATCCTCATAATTCTAAAATGTTAATTGGGAAAAGTAATTGATTATAGATAGACACATCCACAATTTATTATTGTTCCCAATTAGGGTGAAATAGAGTTTTTTTCATAATCACTCATTTATCTTCTACTAATTTAAACATAAAAAGCTGCCTGAGGAAAACCTAGGTAATAAGCAATTGAATATGTTTTTTGAAAATTTATTCAAGATGTTTTTTTTTCTATGCTTTAGCTTAGTATCTAGATGGCACCCTTCATAAACCAGATCTACGCAAGAGCCCTGTACATCATTTGCCTTTAGTTTAGCAAAAAGGTATAACAAAATTAATATATAGCGAACTTTACGTGACTAAGAAAGAAACCCCACTGTCTTCGCATTTTTGACAGGTCACATTTTAAATTTATGCTTCAATAAATAAGAATTTAAATAAAAATACATCCTATTATAAGAATTAAGTTTTTACACATGAAACGACATTGCGTTTTATTACTGATCAATTCAAACGTTGATGACAATTTGTAAATAGCTCAAATATATTGAGATCCCGAGAATGAATCAAAGGCACTTGGGCATGTTCCAAGAAGACTGATTGCAGTGTCTGTAATTACTCCATGCAGCAGTCATATGTATTAGATCGGCTTTAACATATTACTTTCTTTTCATTTATTTTGATAGCCATTTAAACCCTAATTATGGTAACCAATAATTGTGTTACACATCAGCAGTAAAAAGAGTATAACACCAGAGTAATGCCGATTGTCCTTATTGTGAAAAAATAAACAGATAATATTATAAATATATAATATTACATATATTTTACTCTGCTAAAATAACAAATAACTGCTACAATAATGCTAATAAAATACAATAAAATATCTAATAAGTAATAAATAATGCAAATAAAATAACTGCTTAAATAATGTAGGATATATGGAATTGTTAGAAACTGTTGAAAAAAAGTTAAACATTAATTTTAGGTTGTGAACTAATTTCTGATCAGTTAGATGAATTCAGTATTAGAAAGAAACTGCTGGTTTTTAAACCATTAAACGTACAAAATGTCTGGAATTCGATGAAAGGCTTTTTCAGCAAACTGAAAAAAGTTTGAAAATCATTCAAAAAATTAAAAAAATTAAACTACTCCTGAAATACCAGCAATTTTATTTATCAAAGAGAGGAAATTACATATTTAAAGAAGGTTGTTAAAGAGAAATCAATATTCTAACGGGGTATCCATTTCTATAAAGCAATGACGCACCTAGCCTTCAAGTGCCTTTAAAACAATTTCACAGTCGACGAGACAGCAACATTTAGCTGCTAACTTGGTTTCTCCCTAATCATTTGAAAGGTCAGGTATTCATTTCATTGCGGTTATTACTGTCCTAGCTCCGATACCGATGATGGAAACGAGTCAAACTCGATTATGTATTATTATTTTCACATTATTATATTATACATTATTCACTCTTTTCATCATTAGATTCTACTACATTTTTTTTTAAATATGGTTAAAAAATTAAAAATTATATTACAGAGAGGAATTAGACAATAAAAAATCACAATACATCACATTCACATAACGATACGGCATGTGTCCGCCTATATTATTTGACAACCAACTGATTCCGCAGACTAATATGTAGAACTAACAAACTATAAACTGATAAATTAAATGCACATTAATACTTGGGACTAATATCTTTTGGGACGATAAAATGTGTCCCTAATATTAAACAGACGACTATAAAACAAGTACCTACGACTTTTTTCTCCCTGATACAACTACAACCCTCCCTGAAAGTAAGACAGCGCTTGAATACATCCCCTTAATGAAACCCATTTGGACTTATGAATCTGCCAAAGGCTGGTATTCGGGCGACATAAGCAATATTCGAGGCTCTTCGTTTATAGCTTCATAGCCGTCTGTATATGCAGCTACGTGTTTTTGTTTTTCTTATGTTTTCTTCCATTTTTCCTAATTTTTTTTTTTTTTTTTTTTTTTTTTTTTTTTTTTTTTTTTTTTTTTTTTTTTTTTTTTTTTTTTTTTTTTTTTTTTTTTTTTTTTTTTTTTTTTTTTTTTTTTTTTTTTTTTTTTTTTTTTTTTTTTTTTTTTTTTTTTTTTTTTTGTTTTTACTTACAAGGAGAGGACACAATCGGTCTCTCACGGATCTTGTTGACAATTTTTTTGGAGGTTCCTGGTCAAAAAATATTAGTATTTTTCCTGGTACACGGATTTTGCCGTTCCGACCAATGGGACCTAGAAGCCGAGAGAAAAAAAATAAAATAGCATTAAACTTATTTATTTTATACCTCGAGTTTAAAAAATGATATCGGCATGTTTCTTGCACCAAAATTTTTATTTTTAATTGCGAATTCAAGGAAAAATACAGCCGCTCCATAGATTTTGGTTTGGTTAATTAAATTATTCAAAAATGATTAGATTTTCAGGTAAACTACCTCTATAATATATTTTTACACAAAAATTGAAGTCAGATTCTAATTCAACACCCTCAAAAACATTGAAAAAGGAAACATTCGAGGGGAATGAAATTTTTAAACCTATTATTGGTAACTTTTCTTTAAATCGCTATTACTTTGTTGCGCGATTCATTTATAGGTATCGATGAAAAGAGGAGAGCCTCAGCTTTCTTTTGATGTATATAAATGCAAAATTCGAGGAACAAAAACCTATTAAAAAAATTGGAAACTCCGAAAAACATTTTGAATTTTAACTTGAGTTTGAAACAAGAGAGGAAAATGATACCAAAATCATTTCAAGCCTACTTCCACCCTATATTTTAACTAAAAATGTGAAATTGATACGTTTTACCGTATAAGGGTAATTTATGCCTACCATTTGGTCAGGCAAATTTTGAACGAATTTTTATTTTTCTATTTAGATGAAATTTCATTGGGGAACAATAAGAATCTGATTTTTAAAAAAAATTAGTTTAAATTTAAAAGAAACATGACTCGGTTCAAATGCTTATTAAAAACTGTTAGTATAGTTAAGAATTTCAGGATTGACTCTTTTGTAAACTTTAAACCAGTTATTTTATAAGTAATAACATACATAAAATAAAAATTCGCATCATCAATGATTAGTATATTTATTTACATAGTTAATTCTTAATTTATTTATAACAGAGTAAAAAAAAACGATTGTTTAAGCGTATTGTTTTATAAATAATGAATAATTTATAAATGTAATATTTTTTACTTTTGAATACGATTTATCACCCGTGTTTCTGTGGAGTTGGAGTATTTATAGTAAAATAAAAAAATAAAACGATAAAAAAAAAAAAAAACGATAAAAAAAAAACAGGGAAAATTAACAATATTGAATTCTGTTGGTATGTTCCGTTTGAATTCTACCAGACAATCTCAGAAAGGGACTACCAACGCCAAGTCAATTAGTTGCCGTCATATCAAACCCTAAATGGTAAAATTCAGTTATAACCGTGTTCGTCTTCCTTTTTACTGTTAGTCAGGTTCTCTACCTCCTTTTTAAACGAATATTCTGCAGTACCCTTATTTATTTTTACTGTTTATTTAAAACATATTTTTTTCCCTATTATTCAAGCTTAACAACAAATATTTTTAATTCAAATTGGACTTTAAAGTTCGATTAATTTTACAGGGAAATTAAAAAATTAATTAATAGCGTTTTTGTTAATTGATTTAACTTTCTGGCAAATACGATCATCGAATCCGTTGTTGATTTTTTTTAAGCCAATCAATAAAAAACATAAGCAATACTTATAAAGGTATCTTTTGAAAATCGATAGGGCATGTTGATACGATGATTTAAATATTTGCTATTAATTTTTTACCTAAAAACCATCACGTCAATGTCGTGCACTATTTGTCGACGTTTTATTCGTAAAAATCTCTCACTGACCAGGAAAACAATAGAACATGGATTTGTCTATCTCTGCTTTTCCAAATTTACATTTTAGAATTAAAAGGTTCAAGTAACTTAATTCATAATTATATTAAAATAAAAATTAATCATTATTCGAAATAAAAAAAGGTGAGAGAAAGTAAGGGGTTTCAAACGTGACTTTTTACATTAAAACCAATATTGCTCCTAAACGGTTTATTTATATTTTAGAATTAAGAGGATCAAATTACTTCAATTAATAATTATATATAATTAAAAATTAATCATTATTCGAAATAAACAAAGTTGAGAGAAAGTAAGGGTTTCAAACGTGACTTTTTTATTCAAACTAATATAGCTCCTAAACGGTAGGTCCTAGTGACAAATGTTTTATAACAAAAAATATTTTCCAATTAATTTCTGTTATGAAAACTTACGGCAAAATTTTTGATTCGAGCAATACAAACAGCGTGTCAAAATGTTACATTTCTGGATGCGAAAAAAAGGTTACATCAAAAAAGTATAAACCTTCAGCAAAAAGTATATCCAAATCAAAATAGTTTACATCTATAAATAATTAAAAACCTGTGTATAGTTATAATCATATGATATCTAAATAAATATTCATGAAATAATCAATTCACACTTCGTCGATTTTCTTTCTTATAGTGCCATTGAATTAGTGGCCGCATATGTCTGTTGATTAGAATCGCAGCATAAGACTTGTTGGAGAGCGCCTACTTGGAATCTTCATAGAAGTCTGAAACGACAGGAAACTGCTCTTGTTACTCGATTACATCAACACTCATTAAGTGAAAATAAAATATTCATTTGGAATTATTTGGACATATGAAGTTGTGCATAGAGGCTTTAATATATTATCAAATGCCTTGTGGTACGATTCTTTTTACAAAATACAGGGAAAAGACCAGAATATATTTAGCGTCCTACAGACAGATATCATTCCATTATAAACCCCTATACCTATTCCGAACCACTGGTTAACATTACTTCCCCCTGGAACTCTGGATGATCCTCTGAAGTATTTGAAAAGAAGATGATTTAGAACCTTATATCACAAACATTGGGATGGATAGTTTATTAATTAAAGAGACAGTAGTATGAAATAAAATATCCCCTCTCAAAATTTCCGGCATATCTCCAACAATTTTAAATGCAACGGACTTCTTTTTTTGATCTATTTCAATAAGATTAAATATATTAATTGGATCCACAATCTGTTAAGAAATATACTAGAAAACTCAATTGTTTTGATACCTGACAGGTAAAAAGATGTCGCCTGTACTAACATACTGATAGTATTGACATATACTCTTTTGTGACATTGATAAATATGCAGTAGAAATAACAATTTTGGATTCTAAATTAAATTACGAATTTCCTTCAGTGCTTAAGACGGCGTTCACTCATCCACAGAGTAGTTATTGAGATAACTAAATAGTTATATGATTAAAGAAGGCTTGAAGATGCAAGTTCAGAACAACCCAAAATTTTATGAAGTTCTTATTTAGTAATTCTTACAAGGAAGCACTTTTACAGGTCATATATAAGAGAAAATCAGTATTGAAAGAAATTCGATGTAAAAATCTAATTGTAAAAAAATTTGATCCTGGCAAATCAGCTTTATATCATCTGTTGGCTTATCAGCATTAAATCGAGCAGTATTTGATAGAGTGATGAACGTACCTTCACCAGCTCGTCTATAAACATAAAAAGTAGTCCATGAATTAGTTATCAGGTGAGAATGACATCTGATTTTACTTCCAAAACTACCCAAAATATCGAACTTGTGATTTTTTTTTTTTTTTAGATCAATTTGTATAATCCTTTGTTTACGTCTTTTAGGACCACCATTTCCAAAACTGATTTAAACAGTTCTGTTGTTGATTAACAGTTTTCGGTAAAACTCAAATAATTGTATATTGTGGTTATATCCGGATCCTGATTAATGTAAAAAGTATTGAGACATGTTTTAAATATTTAATTATAAATAAATAAGTTAAATAGTATTTATCAATATTAATTATCCTATTTAATATATGATCCGGTCTTCAGCGACTTGTTCAGTATTTTTTAAATTTTTTTATTTAGTTTGCTGAATGTGATTTATTTAATTTTCTTTATTATTTCGCATTGGATTTTTTTAGTTTAATAATAATTTTTAGGACCTTCTTTCATAAATATTGGAATGCTATGAATGGAAAGTTTATTGATTAAATAGTCCGCTCAACAAAAAGAAACAAATTTGAAATAATATGTCCCCTCTAAAAATTTCCTGCCTATTTTCAACAATTTTAGATGTATTCATTAAAATAGTTACGGAATCTTTTTTTTTAAACTTATTTTATCACGATTAAATATATTGATAGGATCTCCAATCTGATATGAAATATATTAACGAACTTAATTTTCTTGATACCTGACAGGTGAAAAGATGTCACCTGTACTACCACCATACTGATGATGTTATTAACATCTCTTTCGTGAGATTGAGAACCTTCCACATTCACTGGGCAATGTAGAAAGTATTAAGGATTGTTTTCCGAATTTAAATATAAATAAATAATCCTATTTATCAAAATTAATTATCCTATTCAAGATATGAACCGGTCTCCAGCGACTCCTTTAGTATTTTTTTTTTCGTTTGCTTATCAGATTTGTTTAATTTTTCTTTATTGCTTCGCATAGGTTTTTTTAAAATTTATTTTTCTTACTTTCTTTGATAAATATGTTTTCTATAACTTTGATATTTGCATTCATACATGGTTTAAATAAAACGACGGTACTTCGAAAACTAGTTTTAAGATTACAAATTTAAAAATTATTTTAAAAATATTAATATCGAAATAAAATTTTATAGAAAAAAGAATGTATACATTAACAAAAAACAAAAAAAAATCAACAGTTATATTTTGAAACGATATTATCAGGGTTGGGCAAAATTTAATCATAGCTAAATATTAATCATAACTAATTTCTTAAAATAAATTACCTAATATAATCATGATTAAATTAGGTGATTGATTGCAAGAAATTAGATGTGATTACTATTTTAGTGTGATTATATTTCGCCCAACTCTGGATATTACTAACCTTTTTCATCAAAACGTAATATACAGTATATAGAATATATAAAACTTAATATACACTATAAAATATATTACAGCTAAAATAAGTTATAAACTATAATCTATTTATAGAGGAGTTTAGCGCAGATTTGTTCAAGAAATTCATAAATAAACAACTGCAGACAATTTACTAATTCTAAGCAATAATACCTACTTTTTTCTTAACTACTTAAGATATAGAAGTATTAAAATTTGTAAAATGTTTCTTTATTCATTTGCAAATATATAGACCGTAACTACATTATAGACAATATTAAAAGTATGTATCGCACATTAAATAAAACATTGTCAAACACAAGTGTCAATTTTGAAATATGTTCTCTGTTTCAATGTGCTTACTCTTATTTCGGGAACATATGTCGTTTTACGTGTAATTTAATCGAATTGAATATCTATAAATTTATCAATTATTGTGGTGTTTAAATATTTCCAGTTATAACGTTGTATCTAATATTCGACATACATAATGGCTAGATACTTCGTTCAGTCAGATTTATAAAATATGAGCTATAATTTTCGACTTAAATTGGATATTAATTTAATTAATGAAGGATCTTAAACTATTGTTTTACATTTTCTGCGAGGTAACTCACCTATCCTTCATGGATTTGGTCTCGTTGCCTGGATTGGGGGAGTCACCTTGCATCTCCTCCCAGCTGGAGCCTTCCAGGATGTTGAGCTGGTCCTCGCTAAGCTGGTAGAGGACAGAGGTGAGCTTGTCATGGGTTGGCCTGGCACCAACAGTGGCTGCCAAGATGGCAAGGAGCAATGTCTTCATTGTCTGTAAGTCTGTCGGGGTGTGAATACCGCCGCTTCTCCACGTCTCCTTATATAGCTCCCCACTCCCCTCCGCCAGGGGTGGGGCGTCTCTCCCGCCCCCCGTTCAGCTCCCCTAATCTCTGTAATAATAATTAAATTGTATCTTTCAATGATAAGATGAATAAAATACATATAAAGGGTAGACAAATTTTAAATAGAGACAGATGTATTTACACCATTCAGTGCAATATTTATGTATTGGGATGGCTGCCGATACACGATGTACACTGCCGTTCAAAAGTTTGAGACCACTCTGAGCCAAAATCGGTAAATTTAAAAGTTTAACATCTTTCCATCTCTGTTTACCTTTCTATATTTATGTTTCGTTTTTTTTTAATTTACAAATAAAAACCCTTTTTATATCTTTTGAGTTTTTTCTACAATACATATATTCAGAGATTTTTATATAATATATATATATATATATATATATATATATATATATATATATATATACGCTAGAATAAAAGGGACTTATTTGATAAAAATGTAATTACATTTAAACTGGCTCAACAAAAAATCTTGTTACCTTCATTTAACGCCTCTAGAATATTTGCCTATTTTTTTTTTTAACTCGAATTTCAAAATTTTTAATCCAATGTTTTTCTCTTGGCTAACGAAATCGTTGGTATAAATATGAGAAAACCGTTTGTTTTAAAATATGTATTGAAAACTTAATTATAATTTTTCCCCTTCAAGGCAGAAGAACTTTAAATGTCTAGGCCCAAACTGTATATTGAATCTTATTTAAATCCATTTTTTTTTTTCACTGAATATCAAACTTTTAAATTTATTGAGCTCGTTTCAGGGTGATCTCAAACATTTGACCACCAGTGTTTTAAAAATATCGATATTTTATTTTACCACGACATTCTGATATTGTATCTATATATATATATATATATATATATATTTTTCAAATATTTGACGTATAGATACGTTACTACATATCCTTTTCTCTATATTATAAAAATACAACGTACAACAGCACTATTGGACAAATGAAAGTGTAATGTTGATTCTTTTTTCATGTTGAATTTAAAATATACATTTTTTATTATAATTTTTAAAAAACGTATTAAAATCAAATAAAATGTTGACTTTACGTAAATAAACACAAGTGCGAGATATTCTACAGAGGATTAACCAGAATGCAAACCGAGACAAGTAAATGTGTACCAATATTTAATAATCCCAGGATTTATTTTTTAAAAATTTATTTCATAGTTTTCGTTGTTTTCACATGTTACATACGCATTCAATTGATTTAATTATTTGCGTAATTAATTATCGAGTGTGATCTCAGCTACAGAGAAGATAGGGTTAAAAAGGAGATTCGTTGTATGACTAAGGATGGTGAGATAGCAATTTCACGTATACTTAGGCACTATTCAAATTTAAGTCAGCAGTACTAAAATAAATAAACCTTTCTGAATTGAATATTAAATCGAAAATTAAAAAAAATTAAAAAATCGATTATACCGAATGCACAGCGATCGTCACGTAGCAAAGGCTCTGGGGCATGGCATTTCATGAGCACATCCTTCTGAAGTAAAATTGTTTTTACAGGCGGAAATATATTTTATAAAAGCGAGCCTGTTAACGGATTCTGCTCCATGAAAGAAGGTCAAAAATCGAGTCGTAACTAAATTAAACGTCAAAGGCGAGTGTGAGGCGTCATGGTTTGGGAAACAATAACAGCTTTCGGAGATTTCTCGATTGAAGAGCTTGTTGAAAGGGTAAACAGCCGGAATTATTTTAGGGAAAGGAGGCAGTTGTCAATACTAAATACTGGTTGCATTTCTTCGTAGTACACATCTGACTTAGTATATACATCAACTGCCATATGTTTTATTCATAAACTACAATCAAATTTTAAATATTTGAAAGAGAGCATATGTTGATAAAAGTTGTTAAAAGGTGTTATTTTTCTAAAATTGCTTTTTTTCTGGTAATAACTTTGAAAATGATCATTTATTAGTGAAAAATAAATAGTAGAAGATACCAGTGACCTTCTGAGTAAGTTTTTTTTTTCTTTTTTCTTTTTATTGTGTGATAGGACACTTAAAAAAATAACAGAAGGAGCGTTATCATCAATAAACATTTCTAATATGAAGGCTGCGGATGGTACAGCAGACCATTCAGAATATAACAATACTCAAAATGAACAAGGTGTCTGGGAAATAGTAACAGGTCGTAAGCGTCTCTCAGAAATAGAAAGAGATCCAAGATAGCAAAAGAAGCTCCCATCTATCAGTCCTGTTTACAATAAATTCAGCATTTTAACTGAGAACTCACGAAGTATATCACACCAGCCAGAACAAAATATTTCAACAGCTAGAACTCCACCGATTTTTGTAAAGGGAGTAGAAAACTACCCAGTGTTTGTTGGATTTTTAGAGGAAGTAAGTGTCCCATCTACATTTCACTTAAAACAACAGCAAAAAACATTTGTATCAACCCAGAAACGACTGATTCATATCGTGCTATAGTGAATTCACTTAGAACACAAAATGCCGAATTTCTCATGTTCCAGCTACCCCAAGATGTCCAAGAGCAGTAATAAAAAAACTTACATCATTCAACCCCAAAATCAATTATCATTGATGCCTTAAAAAGTAATGGTTACTAATGTGATATCAAGGTTAAAACTAACTTTACCAATGTTTTTCGTTTATATTACCAAAGAAACTTACAATGATAATATCTACCAAATTAAAAGCATTTTCTACACTCAAGTAATAATTGAAGAGCCACGAAAGAAGAGGATGATACCTTAATGCAATCGGTACCAACAGTACGGTCATACTAAGACATATTGCAGTCATACACCCGAATGTGTAAGATGCGGCCAAACACACGAAAGTTCCTCATGTCAGAAAACGCGGGCTACCCCAGCTACATGTGCGAATTGCCAGGGCGCACATCCAGCGAACTACAGAGGATGTCAACTCTTAAAGGAGTTAAGAAATATGAGAACTTCACGAGTTCTCCATCATCGAAGGTCTCACCCCCAATCTCTCAATCTACCGCTATCTCAATGGGACCACAAGACTCTCCTTCATTGCAACAGCACTCACAGCAGCCTCAGCTCACTCAACTAGTTCCAAGAATGCAGCAGCAAGGACCTCCACACACTTGTTCAGCTCCTGAAGGAAGACAACGACAGAATGTGTTCATGTCAGGTACGAGTAAGAACATTCCTCAGCCGGTAGCTCCTGCTGATAATTACCCTCCCCAAATATTATTACCTCCCAAACGAACAAAGATATACTACCTGAATACAAGATTGGATTTCGCTCACTACACTCAACCATACACCAGCTGCACAGAGTAAGACTATATTTCAGTTGCATTAGAGAAAATATTATACGTTACTGGGGTATTCCTGGATGTAGCTCAAGCATTCGAAAGAGATTAACAGAATGGACTCATATTTAAACTTAAATCATCCCTTCCTTCCACTTTCCATCTTATCCTTCTCTCTTTCCTTTCTGACAGATTTTTCTCTGTTCAACAAGGCTCGTATACCTCTTCTGTACGAACAATAAGGGCTGAAATACGACCGCAGGGATTGATTCTTGCGCCTCTTCTATACATTATTTCCACAAACTACATACCCACTTACCCTAACAAGAAAATAGCAACATACGCAGACGATACTGCAATTCTGACTAGACACTCAGACATTAATTAGGCTTCACTGACTCTCCAACACTATTAACAACAATTACAAGACTGGTTCAACTAATGGAAAATTAAACTCAATAATGACAAATCACAGCACATTACTTTTGCACTTCGACATAATACCGGTCCCATCGTTTACATTAACAATGTTCCAATTAAACATACAGACACTGATCAATACTTAGGCCTATTGTTCGACAGAAGGATGACATGGGGCCCACATGTGAAACAGAAACGCCTAAGCCTTAATAAAAGACTGAGGCTTTTATATCAACTTCTACATAAACGATCTAAATTGAAAATGACGCAAAGACTAAATACGTATACTTACTTATTAATACCTCTATGGACGTACGCTTTACAAATTTACGAAACAGCTAAAAAACACACATCCAAAAAATAAAGACTTTCCACTCAAAAACTTTAAGACTCATTACACTATCACCCTGGTATGTCAATAACAAAACTTTACTCACAGACTTACACATACCCATGATACAAAAGATTTCACGACAAACTTCACGGTCATATCAATAATTTAATACAAAGTATGGCCTCCAGAAGCTTGCCTGATAATACCTAAAGGAGACTAAAAAGGAGTTGGTTGAGGGATCTACTCCGTTAAAACTGATTAAATATCATGTTCCATGTCAGGAGTAAGTACCGCTGGGTACTGTCCTCCCTCATGCCTGATATTGCAATTATCTAGTTTATTTCAATTATCATATCTGTTTGTTGTCTCATGATAAGTGACAGGTGCGAATTGAAAAAATTAAAAAGGAAAAAAAAAATATTTGAAATAATTTTGTTCTTATTTAAATAGAGTTACGAAATAAATTAACTAAAACGATAAAATTAACAGGAATATCATAGTAGCATAGCAGCAATATTTAAAAAAGCATTTAATAAAAAAAAATAAAAAATCGCGATATTACACAAGGTGTATTGATATTGGTGGTCACCGATATATCGTGTACCGATATCTAGAGCTCTATAAATTGTTTATATGCAATATCTGGTGGTACCCCTCCCTAGGTGTAAATGAGTGTACTTAAAAGTTCAATAACAACGTTTCGTACTCAAATAGATATTTTATAAAATATGTAAATTATATATGTATCATAGATTCCAAAAGCGTTTAATAAAAGGGGTACTGCTTAGCACGCCTGCAATGATACTGGGTATGGAGATGGTACAAATATAATCGAAAGGGGAATTGTTGATAGGGAGATGGGGCTCGTGGTAATAGAAGTCAAAACTAAATACACGTACCGCTTATTCGAGCCTGTTAAGAACCTCCTTAAGTAATGATTGAAACTGACCATTGCAGAATGGTATTAATTGGCCAGGCAATCAATTCCACGAACTATTCATAAAACGAGGAAAACACCGAAAGGGCAAGGAGAGGTGCAATGAAATACCATTTAGTGGGTCAGGGAGCTTACATTTGATTCACTGGTGAATTCCGGCTATGCTATAAAGACATACTTCAAAACAGAATTTATATATAAAATTTATGTATAAAACAAATTTATTTCCTGTTAACCAAAATTATACACCTAACCACAAGATTCTAATTAACTTTGATTAATTCAGTTATAATCTATATCCAAGAATTTTAAAAGTTCATGAAAGCACGAAATCTTTGTTTTGAAAGAGAGGAAAATATTCGGTTCATCTGATAGTCACAACTGAAGTATTCATGTAAATATTTTGGTGGAAAAACACCGATTGATGTTTTTCAGTTAAGCCACCATATTATAAATGTCATTTTCCAGTCTTTTAAGGTCCTCAATGAAAAATATTTTACTTTATGCTAAGTGACTAAAATGAAATCAGGCCATATACCTCATAATCTGCCTTTATATTGAGGAAATTTTATGAGTCAAAGGTTAATAAACTCTGCGACCTTCTACATGGATTTGTTTCCCTTTCTTATCGTATCGGCAACACGGTTTTTCCCTGTCGAGAAGGAGGTGACAGAGAAATTGTTTCCTGACAAATTATACCTTCCTTCCAAGGCAGGATTCGAAATCGTGTACTTCTGTTTACTCGGTTGCTAGTTTAAGAAGAATCTAAATCGGCTCTGTTTAGCGTGTGCATGTATTTAGTTTTAGCTTTGTTTACCGCCAGCCCTATCCTTCTCTTAGTATCCATCTGCATGAGCCAGTATTATTCATGGTAGACTTGCTGAATAAAAGCCATTTCCACCTTTATTGCTGTTGTTACATAGTTATATTAATGAAAATATACTCTGAATAGTTGATATGATTCAAATAAAAACAACATATTTGGCTTTACTTACTGTTCCATCATTAATTACACACACCAGAATTTGAAAGGTTCAAGGGCAAATAAAGAAACAAGAAATCACTCCATTAATCTTCAACAAAACTCCAATTTTACCAGTTACCAATTTTGTTATCATTTCATTCATAAAATTTCACATGTTTTCGAACTGAGTTTCTTCACTCAAGGGTTTAATCTATAGCTGGAAAATTTCAAAATTTTGAAAAAATTCAAATCAATATTTCTTTTTGATTTTCCTCGTAATTTCGAGTTTTTATTAATTAATTTTTTTTTATGAACTTTTTTAATATAATAAATAATATTAGTATAAAGAAATCAAATACAATTACACTATAGGTGGGCCCTATCAATCTCAAAGCAGCTCTCAGCTGTGTCACTGGTGGCAACAAAATTCATTGTAGGCTAAAAAACAGCGCTGTGGAACAGCCGCTCAGGATTAGTTTTGATTTTTTAATTTATTTGATTTGTGTTTATTATTTTTGAAATTATAAAAGATTCATGAAATAAATTATTTGTTAATAATTTACTACATAGGAGCACAAGTTATTTTATAAAATTTTCTATTAATTTTGGCTAGAATGATATCTAAAGTTTATTTTTCATAGTTTAGTTAAAAATGTATCATTATACAGGGTGTTCAATATTCGATAGTCACCCCTTTTTTTCCCCACGGTTTTTGAATTTTTGGACGAAACTCTCAGGGTCTTAACTCTGTCAAATAAAGTTTCTTTTCAGGTTATAGTCTGCTTTCCAACCTTCTCAAGTTCTTCTCCAGCGACCCTAACTTTGGAATTTCCAATAGAGTGTGGTATTTTTTATGATGGATTTCGATAGAAAATAAAATTTTAAATCGATTTTATACAGGTAAAATTTTTTATCCGGGGCAACTTTTCGACGCAAATCGCGAAAAATCATTTTAAGAAAATAAGTATTTTTCTATTATGTTAGTTTAAGGATTATAGGAGTGAAGTTTTATTTTCAGTGTTATCAAAAGTACTTTGTACCATATAGATTCAAGAAATTGCTCGGGAATTAGTTATTAGAACTATGGACGGAATAGGATTAAGACGTTTTCGCTATCTGTTTCGGCCTTTGACTATGAGGGGATTAGTCTCTGGACTCCTTAATTCCTTATTGGTATTAAGTGCCAATGTTAGAGTTTATGAAAGATGGTCATAAACTGGAGGGGGGTAGTTCCAAGCAGTCTAGTATTAGGCTTAATCCTATTGCCAGACATAATAAACAATGTATCTGTATAAATAGAGCTGCCGCAGAGCAATAAAGTCAGTTGATTTCCAACAGTTCATGTGCGTTTTAGCTATCCTATTTAAGGTCACTTACCAGGTCTTTTGCACTTGTTCCCCGCATTTCATTTTGAGTTTGTTATCATATGCTTAGGTTACGAGTAACCTTCCCAAACGTAGTAACTTGTCAATGAGAGATCGTTTGATTGTTCCTATTATTAAATAAATAAATTTAAAAAAATATTTAAATATTTTATTAAGAGTTATTATTATAACTTGTCAGGTTATAATTAAACATATGATTGCTAAGCAACAATACCTACCTCATATGTTATCCGTTTCATTGTAATATTCCGTGATATCATTTTTTGTATTATTATTATATTGTTCGATTTAATTCGTCGAATATACCTAGGCTAAATATACCCCCTTCAGTGAACCGTTGGAAACAGTAGAATTTATTTCCGGATTTTCTCTGGAACGGAACGTCCGATTTTCAATCTGTAAAATTCTTTGTGTATTTAATAAACACATAATTTACGCTACGAAGCGATTTTTTAAAATACATCCAATAATTAGGAAAATAAAACGTGAAAATAGGTGTTGAAACTATCTTTATTAAAATATGAGGTTATAGCCAGTTGTAGCAACGTATACTGAAATGAATGACATATTCTAACTAATTACAGCACGCATAAAGCAATGGTAAAGTGAAAGATACGAATTTTGTTTACAAGCGGATGGAATAGGGTCTCTTCCTTACCGAAATTACTCTCACATAAGTATTCAGACATTTTGTTTATGCAATCGGTATCTATAGCAGATATGAGCCTTTTTCACTGAATAGTTATAGCTACAATAATTTGTAAACTTTTATTTTCACTTGAAACATTTGACGGTCCAACAAGTTGAATGTCAACCATAATAATTAAAATATATTAAAGAAAACAAACAAAAAACTTTTACTATAATGTGTTGTACACTTCTTTAAAGATCCGAAAATCCGAAAAATCATGAATTGATAATAGCTGCATTGTTAACTTATAGTTGTGATCAACATGCCTTTTTATAATGTCAACAAAGGAGTTATTGTCTATTTATTTTCAAATACAGAAAAAGTTTTGTTTACTTACTGCAGGAAATCTAACACTATCTGACCCTTTTCGCCGGTAATGTATTAGGGACAAATAATATAAAGTATTCCAAATAAATTTCATAAGTTACCTAGCCGATAAGTACCTATGTAATTTTACATAAATTTACATATATAAATACATATGTTAATTTATTACCTTGTACCTAATATAAATGTAGGTAGCATGTCGGTATATGAAGCCAAGCCCATAGTACAGAAACAAGGTAAAAGATATTCGGGAAAACCCAATAACAATTGAAAATATTTCCTGTTCAGAACAAATTGTATTTTCGTTCAATTTCTATCGTTGTAAAGATAGAACATAACAAAGAAGAACAATCTATTGGACGTATAGAGATTTTTATATAAATGGTTCTAAACCCAAAAAGAATCTCCGCGTATCTGCTGGACGAAGAAAACCTGAACTGAAAAGAAGAGCTGATAATGAAAAAGAGTACGTACCCATATAATATTTATTATGATATAATTTGAATACATAGTGTTGTCGTTTCGCTGAGTTGTTCAAATTCAACTTTGAAAATCAATACTTTCGCATTAGTTGACTGTAAAAATCGTAAAAAAAAAATTAAACAATGAATGATAAATAAAATCAGTTTTATAACTGGCTTCTTAGAAACGTTTTAGAATTATAATAATATAAGGTAATTTCATTGTTCCTAGGTCTCGTGGATATATAATTTTTCTTTTCATACAATAATTCCTGATTAATTGATGATTTAGATAAAGAAAATGTTATTTTTTAATTTTTTTTTCTTTTTTTTTAATGTTCCTCTCTAATTTCTACAATAATGGGGAAACTTGCTTATTCACTAGAAGCCTTTGATGGTCCATCATATCGTATTTCAACCATAATAATTAAAACATATTTAAAAAAAAAAAAACGGGAAAAGTAGTTTTAAAATGTAATTCCCTACTATTGGTTGGATACAGGTATCTACAAAACGGTTATCCTTTTATATTTGTATGATTGGATTTATTTGGTTGTAAATACAAGTAGTGTAAATCAATTGAAGAACGTAATTTTTTCTGATTTCTCATAGCCACATTACATTGT
This sequence comes from Euschistus heros, assembly GCA_003667255.2. Taxonomy (NCBI): domain Eukaryota; kingdom Metazoa; phylum Arthropoda; class Insecta; order Hemiptera; family Pentatomidae; genus Euschistus; species Euschistus heros. The sequence continues at coordinate 1,940,149 of RCWM02000058.1, read as the reverse complement.
AAAAAAGCTCATGAGTTGGCACTATTATAGATGCCGGGACTATAGCGGTAGTCAAAATGAATCAGAGTCAAACAATAATAATCCCTATACAAACATTGTTTTTACGGCATTTATGAAAGGGCTGAACAGCGTATGTTCTTAGCTGCTTGACCAAATAACTCGGAAACCGCTGCTTTTAGCACATTTTTCGTTATTCTCTGTTTTGTCTATTTGTTTTTTCAAGAACCGTACCCAAACAAACCTGGAATCCTGACACTCCAATTCTCTCTAACTCTAATTCATAGAATATCTATTCTTCAAAAAATAGTGATGTTTTTTTTTGTTTTGTTTTTTTACAATTTAATGAACAAAACATTGTGTTCAATTATTTATTAATTTTTTTCAAAGGAGTTTAAATGTACGTATTTAGTGAAGATTTAATTCAAAAGAGGTTTTTCATCAAAGTTTTGGTTCCTACCACTACTAACGTTCGGGTTTAAATTACTTATTTTATTAATATTAAAATAAAAAAGCTTTAGTACTTTTGCTGATTTCAAAAAAAATTGATGGGCTCAAAAAATTATAAAATTTGATACAAGATCATAATGCTTTAATTATATTGTACAGATTAGAAATCTGATGAATTCTAATATCTAGAATAATTTTACAATGTAATGTACAACGTTTTGTCGTAATCATAAATTACTATAGAACTGCCAGTGTGAAATTTCACCAAAACGCTTCATTTGAAGCCCCTTTCCTATGAATCTGGGGTTTTACCTGTATAGCCCAGTTAAATAAGGATTTCATCTCGGAAAGGAAGGAATGAAGCTAAATTTTTGCATATACCTTTGTTTTGGCATTCTAAATAAGGGGTGAAAAGTCACCTTTATCTTCCAACTACTAACGAAGCTGTGAAGTCAAAAATAGTCGCATATTTTATTTATAGAGTGCATAATCTACACCCCTCATTTCAGCACTCTGACTGGGGTCGCACTTCTCCACGAAATCAAGTATTTTCAACATTTTATTTTATAAATTTATAAATTTAATTTATTTATTAATAGATTTTATTCGAAAAAATGAAATTTCAGATCGGACAAACAGTTTTGCACTTACAGTGAAAAATGTTGCAAAAAAAACTTGGATTTCAAAACAGTAAGCGGTTGTTAGCGTGGTATTTTACGGGATTTAATAAAAATTTAATATAAAGGTTTTCATAGTAAATTTAACCAGCTTTCAGATGGAAAAATAATTTGGGATCGAACTATTAGTTTCGGAGTTATAGCTAAGAGAGTGCCGACGGGGAGAAGAGTTTTCGGGGAGAAGTGCGACCCCAGTCAGTGTTGAAATGAGGGATGTAGAGTGCATGAAATACGCGACCATTTTTGACTTCACAGCTTCGTTAGGAGTAGTTGGTAGGTAAAGATACTAAAAGTCTCCGACCCTGTTTTTACAAGTACAGGGGTCTAAGGCCAACTTTTACCTCAATTGGTGACAGGTGTATCGAGTAAAACAAAACTTATAATGAAATGAAAACGAAACTTCAAAAGGGGCGCTGCGGTGAAATTTTCCACCAGAGATATACGGAATGAATGTAGTGATAAACCAAAAAGGACCACTCTGTTCTGTGATAAAATTAAAGCTGGGTCCTCACAGCCCTTTCCCCCCAACTACAACAGCAGGTAGCTTCCTTACTAATTACCCACTATTGTTTTTTTTTGTTTTGTTCTCTTTATTTGTTTAATCCACACCTGTCACTTATCATGTGACAAGCAGATGTGATAAATTGTTGTATACAAGATAATTGGCATGTCAGGCATGAGGGAGGACAGCACCCAGCGGTACTTACTCGTAACATGAACATATATTTAATCAGTTTTAACGGAGTAGATCCCTCAACCAACTCCTTTTTAGTCTCCTTTGGGTATTATCTGGCAAGCTTATGGAGGCCATACTTTGTATTAAATTACTGATATGTCCGTGAAGTTTGTCGTGAAGTCTTTTATATAAAGTCTGGATGTGATCTTGTACCATGAGTAGGTGTAGGTCTGTGTGTAAAGTTTTGTCATTGACATACCAGGGTGATTGTGTAATGAGTCTTAAAGTTTTTGACTGGAAAGTCTGTATTTTTTGGATGTGTGTTTTTTTTTAGCTGTTCCGTAAATTTGTGAGGCGTACGTCCATAGAGGTTTTAATAAGTAAGTATGTGTATTTAGTCTTTGCGTCATTTTCAATTTAGATCGTTTATGTAGAATTGGATATAATAGTCTCAGTCTTTTTTTAAGGCTTAGGCGTTTCTGTTTCACATGTGGGCCCCATGTCATCCTTCTGTCGAACATTAGTCCTAGGTATTGAACAGTGTCAGTCTGTTTAATTGGAACTTTGTTAATGTAAACGTTGGGGCAGGTATTATGTCGAAGTGCAAAAGTTATGTGCTGTGATTTGTCGTTATTTAGTTTAATTTTCCATTTGTTGAACCAGTCTTGTAACTGTTGTAAATAGTGTTGGAGAGTCAGTGAAGCCTGATTGATGTCTGAGTGTCTAGTCAGAATTGTAGTATCATCTGCGTATGTTGCTATTATAGTGTTAGGGTAAGTGGGTATGTCGTGTGTGTAAACAATGTATAGCAGAGGTGCAAGAATCGATCCCTGCGGTACTCCAGCCCTAATTGGTCGAACAGAAGAGGTATACGAACCTTGTCGAACAGAGAAAAAGGAATTCGTCGGAAAGGAAAGAGAGATGGATAAGATAGTAAGTGGAAGGAAGGAATGATTTAAGTTTAAATAGTAGTCCATTGCGCCAAACTCTGTCGAATGCTTGAGCTACATCCAGGAATACCCCAGTAGCATATAATTTTTTCTCCAATGCAACTGAAATGTAGTCTGTGACTCTGTGAAGCTGGTGTATGGTTGAGTGTTGTGAACGAAATCCAAACTGGTGTTCAGGTAGTATGTGTTTGTTTGTTAGTATGTCTAGAAATCGTCTATACAGTAATTTTTCAAAAATTTTTGAGCAAATTGGATGTAAACTAATGGGTCTGTACGAAGAAGGAGAGTTGGGGTCTTTATTTGGATTTTGTATCATTAATACGTGTGAATATTTCCATTGCTATGGGAATTTAGTTGTCCTGAGTATTGCATTAAAGAGTGTTGTAGGAAAGACTGTAGCTTTTCTGGGCATATGCTGGAGTATCTCAGCAGTAATCAAGTCTTGTCCTGGGGATTTTTTTTTGGATAATTTTTGAATTTCTAGAATTACTTCAGATGGCTTAAAGGCTGATGGAGGCAACGTTAGTAGTAAGGTTATCTTGTATGTTAATTTCGTGTTCATTGTCAGTGAGGTCTGTATGAGGTATGAAAACAGTCGATAGATGATCAGCGAAGAGTTCAGACATTTCGCTTTCCGACCCCCAAGTGCCATCTTCTTTTCGGAGTGGTGCTGACACCTCACGATGCTTTAAAAGCTTTTTTGTTTGCCTCCATAAGCTTCCATCGTCAGTATTGAGATTTGTTAAGAATGTATCATAGTTGGTCTGTTTGAATTTTTGGATTTGTCGTTTTAATTCGTTATTTATTTGGTTGTATGTATGTTTGTCCGATGGTAGTCTGTTAGTCAGCCATACCTTACGAGCTCTTCTCTTGATTCTGATCAAATCCCTTATATACTGTGGATAGTTTGGCTGGTAACTTTTCTTTGTTTTGGGAACTGATGAGGACCACGCAGATTCCTGAATGCATTTTGTGAAAACGTCAACAGCGTCCTCTATTTCTTTTCCTGGTTTCAATGAAAGTGGAACTGAGAGTTTTTTATTTAAAATTGTTTCGTAGCAGTCCCAATTAATGTTTCCTTGGATGAGTGTGGGGCGTTCTTCTTTCATACATGGCTCTTCAAACAAGATTAATTGAATAAGGGAGTGATCAGAACAGAGGTCAGAACTAGTTCTAACTGTGTAAGGTACGGACTGTAGTCCTTTAGTGATAAAGAAGTCTAGTAAGTCTGGTGTCTTACGTTTCGATGTAGGCCAGTACGTCGGAGGATTTGGAGTAATAGTGTTTAAAGAAAGCTTATGGAGAGCAGAATGAAGGTTTCTACCTCTTGGAGTAGTTAGCCGTGACCCCCATAGTTGATTATTTGCATTATAGTCACCTCCTGCTATGAAACATCTTCCAAGCTTTTTTAACCTCTTCTGTTCGACCAATCAGGGCTGGAGTACCGCAGGGATCGATTCTTGCACCTCTGCTGTACATTGTTTACACACACGACATACCCACTTACCCTAACACTATAATAGCAACATACGCAGATGATACTACAATTCTGACTAGACACTCAGACATCAATCAGGCTTCACTGACTCTCCAACACTAATTACAACAGTTACAAGACTGGTTCAACAAATGGAAAATTAAACTAAATAACGACAAATCACAGCACATAACTTTTGCACTTCGACATAATACCTGCCCAAACGTTTACATTAACAATGTTCCAATTAAACAGACTGACATTGTTCAATACCTAGGACTAATGTTCGACAGAAGGATGACATGGGGCCCACATGTGAAACAGAAACGCCTAAGCCTTAAAAAAAGACTGAGACTATTATATCCAATTCTACATAAACGATCTAAATTTAAAATGACGCAAAGACTAAATACACATACTTACTTATTAAAACCTCTATGGACGTACGCCTCACAAATTTACGGAACTGCTAAAAAAACACACATCCAAAAAATACAGACTTTCCAGTCAAAAACTTTAAGACTCATTACACAATCACCCTGGTATGTCAATGACAAAACTTTACACACAGACTTACACATACTCATGGTACAAGATCACATCCAGACTTTATATAAAAGACTTCACGACAAACTTCACGGACATATCAGTAATTTAATACAAAGTATGGCCTCCATAAGCTTGCCAGATAATACCCAAAGGAGACTAAAAAGGAGTTGGTTGAGGGATCTACTCCGTTAAAACTGATTAAATATATGTTCATGTTACGAGTAAGGTCCTGGGTTCGAATCCCACCTGGGCGGGTAAAATGTATTTTATAGCGAACCCATGAATAAATCTAGAACTTCCCACCCTCACAAAAAAAGGGCAGTACAGGTCTTGGGCCAAAAAAAAAAAAAAAAAACGCATTAGAATGACAGATTTTAATACATGCCCCATGAATAAATATTTCTATAATCGAGTCTCGATCAACCGATCCTTCCATTTTTTTTTTTTTTTTTAAATGGACCACAAAACATTCGATTGAAAACTGAAAAAAAATGGTGAGAACGGTTTACGACGCACCGTTATCGACAACTTCCTTATTAAAATTATATGCTTTTTGGAGAAGCCTCTTCTTTGCTGGTATAAAGAAGACAGAACCGATTCAACATCACTTGATTTGATGGTTTTTAGACAATAGAAAGATTGTTTAATGGCAGATAGAATGTCGGTAATTAGACAGAAGAAAATTCATGTATTTTATCAAGCCATAAACATTTTTATTTACATAATTGGTTTTCGGAACCTATCTCCGTCCCTAACACCTTAATCAAATTAATTGAAATCACGAAACAAAGCAATAAGGCTTTCTTTTTAAAGTGGTTAAAACTGTTATCCTGTAATATAAGTATTTTAACAGCGATTATCAATATATGGCGAAATTGAAGAATCACGAAAAAGACTTAGAATTGAAGTTACATTGTCCAAAAAAATCAGAATTTTATATTGGGTGCTCGATCGGTTATCCTCCTTAGCCAATAGTTTTTTTGTCAATTTTTAAATTTAGTTTTTTTTTTTTTTTTTTTTTGTAAAACTATATCCTTTCTTGCTGAAATGCATATAATGTTTATTAAATTCAATAAACAATAAATGTGAATTAAATATCCTAAGCTTCCGTACACTTACATGTGTTGATCTACTTAAGATGATGTAGGACAGAACTTTATATGCACGACATTTGAATCATTTTTCTGTGGGCCTCAAACTTTTTTGAAGGAAAAACTTCATGCTCTGACAAACAAAATTACATCCTGAAAAATTTAAAATGCTTTCGACATTTTCATTCAAAAGTTAAAAAAAGTACATAATACAAAGTAAATAAGTTTATTTTAAATCCAGTTTAGCCGTTCCACAAACCCATTTATGTACGTTATTAATTAAAATCGTGAAATAGTAATTTTTTGTTTCTTTGAAGGGTTTTATGATTCAAACAGTTTCAATAGAAGTTTTCATGAAACAGTATTATTGTAGCATTTATATATATATATATATATATATATATATATATATATATATATATATATATATATATGTAATTTTTCTTGAAATAATTCAATATTATTAAATATATTATTTTATTTTTGAAGAGAAAAGATTTGACCCAGTCGGGATTCGAACCCGAGTTTCCACCTCTCTAGCGTGGCGCCTTATCCAACTAGGCCACCGGGGTCGTATCCGAACCAGGCAAATCTTCCCTCTTCAGTGATCCATAACCCCCGGGCACTCGCAAATCGCGATGTGATTCCGGGGATGAATGTTCATATTGAACATTACATTTACCTTGGATCTATTGACAATCCGTCACCGTTATATATATATATGTAATTTTTCTTGAAATAATTCAATATTATTAAATATATTATTTTATTTTTGAAGAGAAAAGATTTGACCCAGTCGGGATTCGAACCCGAGTTTCCACCTCTCTAGCGTGGCGCCTTATCCAACTAGGCCACCGGGGTCGTATCCGAACCAGGCAAATCTTCCCTCTTCAGTGATCCATAACACTCGCGATTTGCGAGTGCCCGGGGGTTATGGATCACTGAAGAGGGAAGATTTGCCTGGTTCGGATACGACCCCGGTGGCCTAGTTGGATAAGGCGCCACGCTAGAGAGGTGGAAACTCGGGTTCGAATCCCGACTGGGTCAAATCTTTTCTCTTCAAAAATAAAATAATATATATATATATATATATATATATATATATATATATATATATACAAGGTGTTCAGAAGATCGTTGGCCAAAAAAGTATCTCGGGTAGGGAGGTTAATTTTGAACATTTATTAAGGCTGAATATCCCAATTTTTAGTAAGATTTTTTTTTCAAGAGATGACACCACTTTTAGGGCAAATTTATTTCCGCCTCATATGTCAACAGAATCATCAATATTAGATCTGTAAACGGATTTGGTAATAAAAACACCATTAAATTCACACTAAGTTTTCCTTTTTTTTTTAGTAATAAAAAACCTACATCATTCAACCCCAAAATCAATTATCATTGATGCCTTAGAAAGTAAAGGTTATGAGGCGACTAATGTTACTAATGAGAGATACCAATCAACGAAAAACATTGGTAAAGGTAGTTTTAACCTTGATATCTCATTAGTAACATTAGTCGCCTCATAACCTTTACTTTCTAAGGCATCAATGATAATTGATTTTGGGGTTGAATGATGTAGGTTTTTTATTACTACTCTTGGACATCTATCTTGGGGTAGCTGGAACGTGTGAAATTCGGCATTTTGTGTCCTAAGTGAATTCACTATAACTCGGTATGATTCCGGCGTCTCTGGGTTGATGCAAATATTTTTTGGTGTGGTTTTTAACTGAAATGTAGATGGGCCACTAACCTGTTCTAAAAACCCAACAAACGCTGGGTAGTTTTCTACTCCTTTTACGAAAATCGGTGGAGGTCTGGCTATAGGAGCACCCTCTTAATCTACCTCTATCTCAATGGGGCCACAAGACTCTCCTTCATCGCAGCAGCACTCACAGCAACCTCAGCTCATTCAACTAGGTCCAAGAATGCAGCAGGACCCACAGCAACCTCAGCCCACTCAACTAGTTTCAAGAATGCAGCAGCAAGGACCTCCACACACTTGTCCAGCTCCTGAAGAAAGACAACAACAGAATGCGTTCATGTCAGGTATGAGGCAGAACATTGCTCAGCCGGTAGTCCCAGCTGATAATTATCCTCCCCAAATATTAAATTTGTTAAATGGTTTAGATAACCTCATCGAACCCCTTTTTAGTTTCCTCCAACAACTTACACAAATCAGACAGGCCTTCAACCCCGCTTATGGACCCTAATTATTTAACTGTGGGTTCCTTGTCCATTCTTCTTTGGAATACGAACGGACTTCTTCAACATAAAACAGAACTTGACATGTACTTACACGAGAAACGTACCGACATCGCTTTTATTACAGAAACCCACCTCACTTCACGTCTTCACGTTCTGACCGGTTGGATATATTTTGTGAGTTATCACTTAAAATACTGAATTTATTGTGAACAGGGGTGATAGATGGGAGGTTATTTGGCTTCTTTTGCTTCCTGGTATCTCTTTCTATTTCTGAGAGACGTTTACGACCCGTAACGATTTCCCAGACACCTTGTTCATTTTGAGAATTGTTTTCTGCAATACTATCCGTAGCATCCATATTAGAAATGTTTGTTGATGATGACGCTGCTTCGGTCATTTTTTTAAGTGTCCTATCACACAATAAAAAAGGGGGGAAAAAAAACTTATTTAGAAGGTCACTAGTATCTTCTACTATCCATTTTTCACTAATAAAAGATCATTTACAAAGTTATTACCAGTAAAAAAAGTAATTTTAGGAAAATATAACCTTTAACGACTTTTATCACTTTAATCACAATATGATGTTAAATCGTATTTTTCAAATTACGATCAACCTATGCAACCGAAAATGAATCTGTTTGCATAATTGTGTTCAATTAACTTATCACTATGTGACTATAACCAGTTTTTTTTTGTTGTTTTTTTAAATCAATAATTCTCCAGATAATTTTTTTAAATTCTAAAGTAATTGAAAAAAAAAAAAAAAAAAAAAAAAAAAAAAAAACTTAGTGTGAATTTAATGGTGTTTTTATAACCAAATCCGTTTACAGATCTAATATTGATGATTCTGTTGACATATGAGGCGGAAATAAATTTGCCCTAAAAGTGGTGTCATCTCTTGAAAAAAAAATCTTACTAAAAATTGGGATATTTAGCCTTAATAAATGTTCAAAATTAACCTCCCTACCCGAGATACTTTTTTGGCCAACGATCTTCTGAACACCTTGTATATATATATATATATATATATATATATATATATATATATATATATATATATATATATATATATATATAAATGCTACAATAATACTGTTTCATGAAAACTTTCATTGAAACTGTTTGAATCATAAAACCCTTCAAAGAAACAAAAAATTACTATTTCACGATTTTAATTAATAACGTACATAAATGGGTTAGTGTGGAACGGCTAAACTGGATTTAAAATAAACTTATTTTCTTTGTATTATGTGTTTTTAAATGTAAATATGTTCACCTTTTTTTAACTTTTGAATGAAAATGTCGAAAGCATTTTAAATTTTTCAGGATGTAATTTTGTTTGTCAGAGCTTGAAGTTTTTCCTTCAAAAAAGTTAGAGACCCACAGAAAAATGATTCAAAGGTCGTGCATATAAAGTTCTGTCCTACATCATCTTAAGTAGATCAACACATGTAAGTGTACGGAAGCTTAGGATATTTAATTCACATTTATTGTTTATTGAATTTAATAAACATTATATGCATTTCAGCAAGAAAGGATATAGTTTTACAAAAAAAACAAAAAACAAAAAACTAAATTTAAAAATTGACAAGAAAAACTATTGGCTAATGAGGATAACCGATCGAGCACCCAATATAAAATTCTGAATTTTTTGGACAATGTAACTTCAATTCTAAGTCTTTTTCGTGATTCTTCAATTTCGCCATACCAGGTATGCAAGTTTAAAATGTCGTTTATTTCTTAAAATATATACACAGTAATTTAAAAAAAAAAAAAAAGTATAATATATTTTATTCAAAGTACTGACCCTCGCTTTCTACACATTTTGTCCATCTCTCGGGCAATATATGGATACCATTCCAAAAGAATGCTTCATCTTTATTTGAAATCCATTCATCGAGCCATTTTCGTACGTTTTCGAAATTGTTGAAGTGTTGCTCCGCCAATGAGTGTCCCATCGATGAGAAGAGGTGATAATCAGAAGGCGCCAGGTCAGGTGAATACGGCGGGTGGGGTAGGAGTTCCCAACCAAGCGAAGAAATCGTTTCCTTAGTCAATTTGGCTGAATGTGCAGGAGCGTTATCATGCTGAAGAATGACTTTGGCGTGCCTGTGAGCCCATTCTGGGCGTTTTTTTTTCGATCAATGCGTGACTCAAATTGATCATTTGTTGTCGGTAGCGCTCGGTATTGACTGTTTCGCCGGGTTTGAGAAGCTCGTAGTAGACTACTCCCTTCTGATCCCACCACACACACAGCATTGTCTTCTTCCCAAAACGATCCGGTCTTGCACTCGATGTGGATGGTTGTCCTGGCGTTACCCATGATTTTTTTTCGTTTGGGATTCTGAAAATAAATCCATTTTTCATCGCCAGTTACAACTCGATGCAAAAAACCCTTTCTTTCGTGGCGTAAAAGCAGCATTTCGCACACAGTTTTTCGTTTTTCCATCTGTCGTTCGTCCAATTCATGTGGAACCCATTTTCCAACCTTTTGAATCTTTCCCATAGCTCTCAGGCGATCGGAAATGGCTTGCCTAGTGACATTCAACTGTTCTGCCATCATTTGTTGGGTTTGGGTATTGTCTTCGTCTAATAAAGATTGCAATTCGAAGTCCTCAAACTTTTTTGGTCGATTTTCTCGTTTTTGATCAGTAACATCAAAATCACCACGTTTGAAACTTTGAAACCAACGTTCACATGTCCTGACGGTTGGAGCAACATCGCCATAAGTCTCAACAAGAATTCGATGACATTCAGATGCCTTTTTCTTTTGATTAAATAAGAAAATCATGACATGCCGCAAATGCTCTTTATTTGGCTTAAAATTAGACATTTTTAACACCAAAGAAAGGTATGATACGTCCACGTAAACGAACAAAATAGCGTTTAGAGATAAGCAAATCCTTCAATAGGCTAAGAGCGCATTCTATTGGAATTAAAACGACATTTTAAACTTGCATACCTGGTATATTGATAATCGCTGTTAAAATACTTATATTACAGGATAACAGTTTTAACCACTTTAAAAAGAAAGCCTTATTGCTTTGTTTCAATTAATTTCAATTAATACATTGATAAAATACATGAATTTTCTTCTGTCTAATTACCGACATTCTATCTGCCATTAAACAATCTTTCTATTGTCTAAAAACCATCAAATCAAATGATGTTGAATCGGTTCTGTCTTCTTTATACCAGCAAAGAAGAGGCTTCTCCAAAAAGCATATAATTTTAATAAGGAAGTTGTCGATAACGGTGCGTCGTAAACCGTTCTCACCATTTTTCAGTCTTCAATCGAATGTTTTGTGGTCCATTTAAAAAAAAAAAAAAAAAATGGAAGGATCGGTTGATCGAGACTCGATTATAGAAATATTTATTCATGGGGCATGTATTAAAATCTGTCATTCTAATGCGGGTTTTTTTTTGGCCCAAGACCTGTACTGCCCTTTTTTTGTGAGGGTGGGAAGTTCTAGATTTATTCTTGGGTTCGCTATAAAATACATTTTAATCCGCCCAGGTGGGATTCGAACCCAGGACCTTCAGAACCAAGCGCGCTGAGACCTCCACGCCCCAGCTCACTTGGCCATCCAGCGCCCCAATACTTTGTTGATTTTTTTCTTTTAAAAGAACTGTTTCTCCTTATGATTTTCTACCTAAGCAAAGTTTATGGAAATTCGGAACCGTTATTAGTATTTGAAGTATATCATAAGTATTTCTAGATATGCCGGGAATTTTATACCAATCTACTTTTGGTAATGATTTTTAACATATTATATTATTGTAAATTTTATTTTAGCATGCTTTTAAATTATAATTTTAGACAAGCTTTAGATAGATCACATTTTTTGAGGATTCCCTGTGTCAACCCAATCAGCTCTGCTCTTTTCCCATTTTCCTCCCTCGTTTTTCCCTATACGATATTTTTATCACTGGATTGGTTTCTAATATAAGCTTTAGATCTTTGGTGATGTTTCAGATGAAGCCCAGATCAAATCTCTTCTTTAAGGAGCGTGAGGGGGCCGAAGTTATTGAGAATCGCACATCATATTTCTAATTCAAAGAATATTAATAAATATTATGGTTTATTGCAATTGTATAAAATAAAAGTGGTTACTGCTATAGTAAGGTGCTCCACCAAATTGGCCCGACCTGCGACGCTTCTCTTTTTGAGTTACACATCTATCGATAGTTCTTTCCGATTACCCCACATGTGACCTTTCACTTCTAAAGTTTCAACTTGGGATGTGCTGTTTGTATTGATATTTCATGGTCTTAAAAGTAAAAAGGTGAAGCAGAAGTTAACAACATGGATTTGGTGTTTTACATATTAATATTTTCTTATTTCTACTTCCCTTACCTGAGAAATTTTCAGTTTAAATATTTTGTGAATGGATTCTTTGTCGTCCATGTTACTTATTGTCCTAAGGTCAGAGAGATTGTAATATTAATTCAATAAAACACATCAATCTAGAAAGAAATGTAAGAGAGTTTATTAGAAGTTTCATATTATCTAATTTCCTCTGTTTGTTATTTCCATTTCCCTAACGTGAGAAACTGTATCAGAAGTTAACATTACTTGTGATTTAGTATTGTATTATTTCAGATTTACTATAATATTGATTCAACATAGTGTTTTATATTTTGAAATTTTCATATTTTCACGTAACTATTTTCTCATTTCTCATTTTAATATGAGAAGGCGTAACAAAAGTTAATATTAGATTGAAAATTGATTAAGTGTTAGTGGGTAAATGATGAAGAATAACATTTCCCCTTGAAAAGTAGAGACTAAAACATAAAAATTAATCGGAACTAGGTAAGTATCGATAAAAGGTATTCTTGGCGCATAAAGGACTCGATAGTAGTACCTAAAAGTGTATACTTTAAGTACGACCCTTTCTAAGTTATATAGCAACATGTATTATAATAAAAACAGTTTATATGAACATAAATCAAAATTAATGTCATTATTAGAAATTATAAAGATAAAAAATATAATGGTATAGTTTCCAATAATTGGAAACATAGGCGATTCTTTGGAGCTATACCAAAAGACAGACGTCCTCCAGGCGTACATGGACTGAGTATATTGGAAAACTGGGGATAGTAAGAGGATCCTCATACCAAAGATGAGAAGACATACAAGACCAGTGTACTAGATGGGGCAGAACTGCAACTCCAAGCTTGACTGCACATAGTAGTTAGAGAATGAAGAAGAAATTATAAAGTTAGGAAAAGAGACGCCCATGAAATCTTACTCAATCGCTCCAAGAGGGAGGGGGTGGGTCCTAATTTAAAGAGAATAACTCAAATAAACGTCCTCCAAGTATTGTAGATCAGCCAGACGCCTGCCAGTGCCCCAACGCTATCAAACTTCTGCTAATGGTAACCATTTTCCGATAAATCACATTTTCTTTTATCAGGCCCGTCATAATGACGGGTGAACCCTATAATTATGTTCCACCTACCGGTCAAAATGACGGGCGTTCTTCTAAAACAGTCTTTTCTGTGCTGTTCAAAATTATAGATTTTAACAATATCATAAGTAGCAGTCAAAATGGCAGGTTGTCCAAGTTTTTTTTAGTTGACAGCCTTTTTTATTCTTTACTTTTTTTATTTTTTACCTTCTTCACTAGTTTTAGGTATATAATTTATTTATTTCTTCAAGAAGGCAGTAAACTTGTTTTTTTATAAATAATTGTTTACTCTTTATTTCAGTGAAGTGTCGGTACCGAAATGTTTGATTCTCAATTCCGGTACCAGTACCAAAAACTCGATTCTAGACAACTCGGTTTAAAAGTCATAATAAAAAAGTAATCTCTATGAGACCTTGAAAATAATATATTTTTTTCAAGAATTAAAGTAGCAAATCGCATTTGTTATCTACAACATATAATATATAAGTTAATTAGAATTCCGGCAATGTACCAAGAAAGAAAAACAAAACATTTTTTTCATTTTTATTTTTCATTAGCAAATTCGTACTTATTCGTAACAATTGCAATAGCAATGCTTGATTTTAAAAATATAATAGTTTTAAATTCTGTAATAAACAGAGTTAATCTAATAGAAGATAAATTGCTTTGTGAATAAAAAGATTTCATTTTGTTGTCATTAAGGAGAAGAATAGATTTACAATAATGAATGAATTATATGAATCAGTCTCTGGAAAGCGACTATGGAGATGATGTGGAAACACCGCCCGAAAAAGAGAAGGTTATGGAAGCGCTCCACAGCATGGAAAATTAAAACGCTCCTGGAGTTGAAAACATACCGGTAGAACTGTTGAAGTACAGTGAAGATGCTCTACAGAATGAGCTGTATGAAATAATATTGGATGTGTGGATTACTGGAAAGATTCCATCGGGTTGGTCTAGGGCTCTGTTATATCCCATCTACAAGAAGGGAGGAAAACTGGAATGCGAAAATTACAGAGGTATATCCTTAAATAACATAGTTTACAAGATTTTGTCAAGATTGATTTGTGGGAGGATGAAAGTGCATATGGAAAGAATCGTGGGAGACTACTAAAGCGGATTTAGGCAAGGAAACAGGCTGAATTTTTTCTTTTAGACAGTTCTTGAAAAAGGCATACGAATTTGAGGTTACGTTACATCATCTCTTCATCGACTATCAGCAGGCATATGATCGTGTAGATAGGATGGAACTTCTGGATGTTTTACGGAAATTCAAGCTTCCAAAGAAGATAGTACGGTGGATATAGACGGTGGATCATTGTAAATGTCAGGTACCCCATGCTATGCCATCAAATATGAAAAGCCTGGAGGAGCTCGTAAACGAGGTGACAAGGCAATTTGTGACAAGGCCCTTGTCCTTGAAGGGCAGTAGTGCCATAAAAAATATAAATAAATAAATTTTTTTTTTTTAATAACAATTTATTGAAATTTACAACTGTACAAAATTTATACATCAAGTAAATGTGCTGTTACCTATTACAATAACGTGACAAAACATGAAAAGTACTACCCATCAGTAGCACTTTAATAAAAATTCTACACTAGAAAGTCTCTGGGCCATCTTCTTTTTAGACGCCTCGGGGGATTATCAGGAATAGTGTGGGAAGCAAGTTGAGAAATTAGGGGATTTGAGTGGTTATGGAGCTAACTACGAAAGGATAGATATCTGGTTTGGGCTAAATCTGCAACATATAGAACATTAAGATTTTATGGATAAGTTTATTGGTGACAAAGTAAGGTGCATTGAGGATTTTTCGAAGGATTGGATACGAGATGAATTGGATGGCTTAATGGAGCCCTAAATAAATTAAAAAAAAAAAATCAACGTTTATATTATTATAATTAAAATTGTTTAAATATAGATTGCCTATTAGGAAAGCAACGATAACATAGTCTTGGATTTAGGTGTTGTGTGGGGTTTTCTATACAATAGATTAAAAGTCTCCATCACGGAGAGAGTTTTGACTTTTTTTACTATTGTTATTAAATATGTGAGGGACCATAAATTTTAGCAAAACTTTATGAATAAAATTTAAGTAAGCGGAATGTCTATTAAAAAAAAAATCGATTCATTTTTTTTTTTTTTATAAAATTAATATAACAATAATTTATAATTATTATGGGAGGCTTTAGTCTAAACTAAAAGTAAATGAAATGAAATGAAATAGAAATAAATTTTATTTTATATAAAAGTATTTCTATTCAGAAATTGTTGTTTTCGGGTGTCAACGAAGAGGATAGTTAGGTTATCCTATATCTTAACACCGTATTCTATCCAGAGTGGGAAAGTTGAGATTCGTTTCAGTTCACCAAGTAAATGTCCACCGGCCTAATCCTGATCGTCCCACACTGTCGTGAGCAAATATAATCATAAAAATAAAAAATTATATTTTGGAGTTGCAAATTTTAAATATTTTTGTAGGTCAAAAAAACACGAGAGGAAGAAGAATGAGGAGCTTTAGTGTTTGATTGAAGAAATAGAAGTCTGATAATGCTCACGCAATTCACTAGGCTTGCCTAGGAGAGGGACTAAAATGGTATTGTGGAGGTGGCCGCAATGTTCGGAGGGCTAGTCATTAATTAAATAAAGTCAGATATGAATGTTTAAATTATTAATTATTTATTTGATTTTAAAGTTTTGAATCCTGTTTTAAAATGTGTGATTATATTAGAGAAAAAAATTATCTCGATTCTTTTATATTAAAAAGTATTTATTATTTATTTATTTATATTTATCGATCTATCTATCGAACATACCTTGAATTGACACACATTTACTGTTAAAAAAATCTATATATCTGTATGTAATCAACGATCTGTAGAATTTATATAATGCGAAGAAGACAGTGAATTATGAAGAAGTATAAATTGGGCCAAAAAACATATCAGTATAAATAAACAAAATTAATATTAATTAAAATTGAAAATTAATAAATTGTTAAAACTACAATTATTGTTAGGTAACTGTAGCTTTTAGCAATGAGTTATGTTGTGACCTGTCTATCCCACTCAGCCTTTCATCCCCCTACCAGACGAAATGTAAAACGAATCCCCGAAATAATCAAAGCGAATTCGACTTCAATGTTGTTTGATTGATTTGTTTTCGCGTGCGTGAAGAAATTTCGCATGCTTACTATGAATAATTTATTATTGGTTTCACAAATCCTAAAGGATACACAAGGCCAAAATGGCATTGATTAACCCCTTAACAGTATTTTTTCCTCATTGGGATCAGTGACACAACAACAGACATCATAACGCTCATGGCAAGCGATGAATTGATACTAACTGGAAATTCTTGAAATAATAAACGTTATAATATAAAACTTCTTAACCAGGTTATATTATAACCTTATATTATATTATAATATAACCTGGTTAAGAAGTTTTTAATTTTGTTTAATTATTTACTGTTTCTTAGTGATAAATGTCCACTTACCTAACTAACAGGTAATTAGGATTTCATAATTATTATAGGATACAATATTAGGTACCTCTTATTTTATTTACTCAGCAGAACTATCTAGATCACATAGCTAATTGGGTAACGTTTGAATGGAATCCTTAGTAATCTGAATATATATTATTGATGATTCTTCAGAGATTGTAGAATATTTCTTGAAACGAATAATCATTGAAAAGTGAAAAAAAACCAACAATAAATGAAGAAATTGATAATATATTATGCAATAAATAAAATGAAAAAAAAAAATAAGAACCTTAAACTATACCTTATCAATCGTCATCTTTTCAACATGTGAGACAACAAGAGCAGCTTTGTTTTTTTTAAATGACACCTGATGCAGTAGTTTTAACAATTCTTTCCGATCACTATTTCTTTTCCCAAATCTCTGAATTTCGTTCTGCCATCCAGGTGATGCATTAATAATTCTTTTACATACTCTTAATATTTCATATAACACTTCAGTAACCACCCAAGTCTCGCTTTCTTTTGCCACAACCGGTCTTATAGTCTTCACTGAGCTGGTCAGGCCTTTTGATTTTAAAAGCTCTATAAGTGCAAATAAATAGCTGTTACCGGCCCTCTAATCTTACCCTAATTTAATAATTTAACTAATCCTTTCTTCCATAAATCTCTTGTGTATTCTATTCGCTGGGTAGGAATAAATTATAGGAATAAGGACCCAAATCAGTCCTAATTTTTTTGTTGGGTACTTCAGTGGATTTAAAATTAACCTGCCTGTGAATGTTATACATTGGAAAATAGAAAATTCTCTAACATGGATTATTATTCACAAAGGAGACATAAAATTTCATAGCGAAATTATTCTCTTTATTAATCTTTTTTTATCGCTCTTCAAGAAACAAGTTTTTATTATTATTCTTTTTTGATTCAGTATTAAATCATATAAAGAATAAAACAAGTAAATACCCTTTACAATCAATAGCCTCTATCAGCAATATTCACCAGCTCTTCAAGCAATAATTTTGTATTTATTAGATAATTTACATTCTAAATGTTATCTTTTTCAATCTTTATCATTGTCTACAGTAAAGTGTAGTCTTTTTTAAATTGCGCGTAAAAGCACAATCCTGTATAAAACAAAAATACCTCGATAAATTAGTAATTATAATAATTATATCAGTAAATATTATAATTAAAATAATAAATTGTTATAAACGAATCACAAATCCTCTGGCCTACACTACATTCAGGTTATGAAGGTTAGAAGAATATAAATTTGTTATGGGTTCCTTTCACACATAAGCTTAACAAGAAACGGGCGGGCTGATGAGCGGGAATGATCCGTATGATATAAAAAATAATTAGGAAATTTAATGTATTAAAGATATGTAAAGAGAAGGAGAAACCTCCTTACATCATAATTCTACCAGGCTGCTACCCTACACTGAAGAAATTAAGCGGAGTAAGAATTGTAAATATTTGTTGCCTGACTCTCTCCACAAGTTTTTAGAATTGCACGAGGAAATTGCCAGTTCCACAGTGATTTAACAAACTACCATATCTTATTTATTAGAATATCGAATATATAAAAGTGAATGCCGCAGAAATAACTATTAAAAGCAAATAACTACAAAAACCTAAGGGTACCAGAAGGCGTTAAAATTAATTGGACTAGTTGATACTCGAAGTAAACTGCATTTCATAATTAACGTACTGTTACGAATTTTAAGTAAATACGTTAAATAGACAAAAAATCGGTAGTTATCGTAAAGAAATGGATAAGGGTTATTCTAAAAAAAAAATTGTCCCTCATAATTAAAGATGGTCACTCTACTACTCTACTACATCTTTTGTAATTTTTATAGGAAATTTCTTCTCCAGAGTATATTTCTGAAGAAAAATGTTTATAAACTACTAAAAATGTCACCAGCTCAATATGACAACAAAAATAAGCATTTTTATTTACAAAAAGCAATATTTTATTTTTGTTATTGATATAAATTAAAAGTGCACATCCTAAAGAACAGAATCCACGTATTTTAAAAAAATAAAAATAGAATATACCGACAGCCAAAAAAGATATATAATGCTGTCTCCGTGATATTACTATAATGTTGGACAAAAGTGTTACTGTTCTTTCTAACGTTGAGATCCAAGAAACTGACTCCAAAAGGGTAGGGGAACTTCCTCCAAAAGTTGCATCGTCTTCTGATTGTAAAACCAGTTACTTCCGGTTCCTTGAGGAGAGAGGTTAACAATGGTAAGTATTTTCATTCAATGTCCTGAGTGTTACCGCTATAAAGTTTCTTTGACTCAATTTTTATTACATCTACAAATAACAATTATATTCTCAAAAAGCCTACTTTGGTTTGCTTCGTTTTTTATTGGTAAAAAAGTATCTAAAAGTTCATCAGCATGGGAAAATGAGGTGAACGTCAGGAGTGTTACCACACGGACGTCATTCCACAGCGAGGTGATGATTTTTATGTAATAAAAAGAGACCACATGGAAAATGGAAACTAAATTACAGAAAACTTAGTAATTCTTGACTAAAAGTTATATTTTACCGACCTTAGAAATAATTTAATTATTAATCCAATAACCAATTCTAAGTAAAATTAGGTGTCTCATGATATAATTTTATTGCAGTACAGAGAAAATTTAAACAATATTGTAGTCTTTAAGAAATTATTTAATTTAGGTAACACCCATGACAAAAAATTCACTTCTGTTGACATAAAAAAATTTAAAAAAACAAAAACAACTTATGATCTCAAAGTATTTTTCAAAAATTCAACATACTTATGAATAAATTATATAAATATACTCGTTCAAGAAAAATAAAGTTTATTTTTTGACATTTTTACTCTATTTTAAATTACCTATTGCGTTGTCAATAAAGTAATCCTGTTCAGAATAACTGATTAGTGCGAGGACATTTTAAAAATCATGTCAACGTAGGGCCAGTGAGGGGAAGGAGTGGGGAGTGAAGAAGACAGTGATGGCATACATTTTCCATTACATTCCCTCTTCCATTATAGTCGATCCTAACAATATCGAAAGGCATGTTGTCTTAGAAGGGATAGTCAATTTTTTATGAGTCATTTAATCATATTTGAAATTAGTGGATAATTTTGTTATCCTTGTCATAATTGCTGAATGATTGGATATGCTTTTGATAATTGCTTGTAACAATAGGCTTGGAAAGCTACTTTAGATAAGATGAGCCCGGAAGACAGAAGACAATCCAATCAGGCGCCCGGCTTCTTGGTTCTCCTAGAGTGCGTGAAAAACAGGTCATAAACCGCGGCGCCAAGAACGAAAGACGCCTAAACCTGTGCGTCAAGATATCATTTCATATTCTGTCGTCGTATTGTCCGTCTTCATGGTCTTCCTACAGTGATAGTGATAAACTTTGTCTGCGTATTCCCTTCTGGAGTATATCTATCTGTCTGGGACCATCTACCTTATAATCACTTTTCCTCTTAACGTGAATTTCCTTATTCACTTTTTTATTTTTTGTTATGATAATTTGGTGCCTCGTCATAAGTTATTAGTCCCAGTTATTTATTGGTAGTTATTATGATTATGACTGCATGATTTGTTGTTTGTTGGGGCTTAACATCCTAGTAAACTCCAACCAGGGCAGGAAGTAAGGGTTATCTTTCAGGTTACTAACCTATTCTGTCGAAGTGGAAGGTCAAGATTCATTCCGTGGGTCTGCCACGAAATAGATTTTAACTCGCATTGGTGGAGATTCGAACCCAAGACTTTTATGATTTAAAAATTCATCAAAATAATGCAATATTTTTTGCAATAATTAAATTGCTATTGATTTCTCTCTCATTTAATTTGATAAATAACATTCGTTAGCATCCACTACCTATAAAGGTTTTACAAACCACTGATTCAAGCGTTTAATAAAACCAACCTTTTGATATTTCGGTGTATATCTATACCATTCCATGTACTGTCATGTACGCATTTATTATATGTTTCTCACGGAAAAGGAGTTTTCGAAACCGTTTAAATTAGAGATAGAAAGATTGATTTAGCCAGGAACTTATACTCTTATACTCATCGCTCTTCATTATTCAGTTTCGATAAATCCTATTGTTTTCTTCTCGAATAACTACAAGTTTCCTCTCTTATATTCCCTTAGATCTGTGTGGCGCTAGGCACTGAGGAAATGTTCAATGTGTTCTTTTTTTCAGATTTGTCGTTGGATCATCCAGGTTTGATCATGTAATGAATGTTTGAGCAGCATCAAAGTAGCTGTATCCTTCTTTTAGTCAACAAACCAACAGTTAATAACCATGTAATTTTAATGTAACCCTTTGGTTACAGTAAAATTATTTAAGTTACACAGGCAATTTAAATTATAAAGCTAGCACGATATAAATATATAAAATACATAAGTTAGAATATATAAATGTACATAATTAAAAATATGGAGGAATATGAATCTACTTACAATGTTGCTGATGGAGATTTTTATTGGTTTGTTCGTCTCTACTCGTACATAGGTGTGTAGAGACGAACAAACTGTAGAACTGTAACAATTCTAGTAAACGACTATGCTTGGGACATTTGGTAAAAAGGTGAGGGGTTGGGGTTACCTGGGCTATATATATGGATACAATACATCATAGTAAGGATATGTAGAATACATTTAACCTATTCTACAGCAAGCAATATTTCCGTCTACCTTTAAAACCTGGAAAAATCCATAGGTTTGGAAAAACCCACGTGACCCTTACCTATATAACCATAAAACAATATATAGATTGATATTTTGTATTTCATAAAAAAGAAAGTTGTGAATTCTATATATATTACTTGTATGATTTTTAAAATTTTCCTCCGTAATATTACATCTATTTTTTATCATACAAAGTTTTTTTTTAAACACCGGTCATGTCCTATTCTAGTGATATTAATGTATTCTGGTGATATTCAATTCTAATATTATATTTATTAGAGCTTGATCTGCAACTAACAATTTTTAGTTTGTAAATACATCTAGACTTTAATTCTAATTCCTTTAATGTGCTATATAGTGTTAATTCAGGGGCACATTATATCTATGTATAACATATATTTGTAATTCTACCTTTTTCATAAATTTGATAGGTATTAATTAAAAGTATTATGACCAATACTGAATTTAAAAATATATTTTGCACATTTTAATCTCAAGTCCAAAGACCTTATTGATTAAACGTTGTATGACCCTAATAGATGAAGAAATGAAAATATGTTTACATGTTTGCTCCCATTGGAACAGAAAAGAAAAAGCTGCATTAGTGCATTTATCATTGCAACTTGACAGTCTAGACTAGATTCATTTATATCCCATGGACTAAAAAACTCTTGAAAAATACATTTCTACAATTCTTTGACTTCTTACTAACCAGAAAGTTTAAGTTAACAAACATCTCATATTAGCAATAATAAACAATATGGTTATCTTTAACTTTAATCTGATTACATTAATTTATACTGATGAGGGAAACTTAAATATTTTTGTTAATACCAGATTGGCTTTTATTGTTATCAATCCATGAATTCAATCTCTACCTTCTGGTGATCAGATTCATAATTCAAAAAGTCATTGATTTTTTATTTTTTTTTATTTATTTTTTTTTTTTAATACTTTATTGATAATTACAACTGTATACAATTAAAACAATAAGTAAATGTGTGGTGAAAATATTTCAATGACATGTCAATAACTTGTGAAGAACTACTCGTTTGTAGCACTTTAATAAATGTTCTACATTTATAGTCTCTATGCCTTCTTTATTTCAGATAGCTCAGAGGGTTATCAGTAATTAAGTGAGAAGCAAGTTGGGGACTAGTGGAATCGAATGTGTTGCCGCTTGTCATAGGGCGGATAGGCATTTGTTTGAGCCAAATCTGCAACATATTGGACATTTAGATCGTTATGGATGTTCATTTGTGATGAAATATGGAGCATTAAGCTTTTTACGAAAGATTTTGGATTGTAAGGATTTCATACGAGAAGGACGAACCGGAAGGTTTAGTAGTGCCCTAAAGCTCAACTCCGTGTGTCCAAATGGGCCTAATTACTGCTATTTAAATAAGTCTTATGTAATTAGTTGGCATCTTTGCACGCTGATTCAGTAAATTCTTGAGTAGTCAAAAACGCAGAGCAGTTTCTTGTCTTTTAAGTGTCGTTTGTGTATTCCAAGCAATACGTTGTCCAGATTTGTGGATATTAAATTGACCACACCCTTTGTCTAAACTAATTGACTAAACCGGTAGGTCCTAGCGACAAATATTATATTATCAAAAATATTCTCCATTAAATTACTTAATAAATTTCCGATCAGAGCAACACCAACAAAGCTAGAGAGTGTCAAAATGCTGCATTTTTAAATATAAAAAAAAACGTTAGACCAAAAAAGTATAGACTTCCAACTAAAATACATATACGTGTCAAAATGTTGGAAACGATTTTAGTTTTTAAAAATTTCGAAACATGTATTTCGATTTTATAAGTTTAATCGAGTGATGATTTGGAGAACTTTCACGTTAGATTGTATGAAATAGGAAATGTTGAGTATCTGAAGGTCATATCGGATATGTAGGCCATTGGGTGTGGCCCGAAAATGAATGGTTGAGATGAGATGCATCCCTTTGGCTTATTTGTTATGTAGGCAAGAATCGGCCGCTGGCTGGCCTCCACATGTGACCACATGTAAATAACAAACACATAGGTTCATTGACACTGCGTAAAACATCTCTTCTACGCACTTTCTTCTAAGGAGTTTGAGTACCGAATCAAAAAGTGCCAAAAGTTTGCAAATAGAACCGTAAATTGACTTGTGGAACTAAAATTGTGTTGAATGAAAATTTGTTTGACTATTTGTAATTCCAACAAGTATTCGACAACCGATAGTTATTTCTATCTTCGCAATTGGAACGAGTTATGCTCAAATTTCAGATGTTATTTTAGTAGCTACTTAAGAGACATAGTCACATTCATATAGTTGACTATCATAATTCATATTTCTTCGAATACCTAGAGTAGAATAGAATAAAATAGAAAGAAAACTGTATTCTGGGACGATTTCCATTACATTGCCGAAGGTAAAATAGTATCTGGCATAGAGATTTTTAAAATAAGACAAGATAAATAAAAGTAAATACAGATTTACTTAATAAGGTAACAGTCGATTAACTTTCTATTCAATAATTTCTGATGTAACATATAGCAAAAGATAAAATTATATGATATTTGTAGGATATGAAACAAATAATAATGAAAGAAAAATTATCAATACAAATGAAAACATTACCTTATGAAAATTGAAAGTTCATAGCTGATATGCTGTAGGTTCTGTTTTATGCCCGATATATAAGAACGTCATTCATAATGAATCATTCATGTAATTAGAGAGCGCCATTCTGGAGTGAGAAAAGGTGCTGGAAGAGGAGTGTTTTGAACGTTCCAAGGGAAGAAGCATTGCGAATGTGAACAGGGAGAGAATCGCGGAGAGTAGACGAGCGGGCAAGAAAGGATCGTTAGGCCCGATTCACACAGAACGGGCGTGGAGCTTTTGTCTCTTCCAGGTTTGTCCTATTAAAAAAAGTCCGCGCCACGTCTCCGCCACGTCCGTTCTGTGTGAATTGGAACGTTTGTTTAATAGGAGTGGCGCGGAAGAGACAAAAGTCCGCGCCACGTCTCTTTGCCGTCTCTCGTGGCGTACAAGAAGGGGCACGCCACTTCCTCGCCACGAGTTTCTTTTTTTCTTTTTTCATTTTAGTTAGCTTTCTTTTTTTGGGTAAGGGTTGAATCGTTGCATACATATATACC
Source organism: Euschistus heros (assembly GCA_003667255.2). Taxonomy (NCBI): domain Eukaryota; kingdom Metazoa; phylum Arthropoda; class Insecta; order Hemiptera; family Pentatomidae; genus Euschistus; species Euschistus heros. The sequence goes on along the minus strand of RCWM02000058.1, from coordinate 1,915,327 downwards.
AACAATTAATAGGGGTTTCAGTAAACATCACTGATTTAATTTTTTTTTTTTTTTTTTTTTTTTTTTTTTTTTGAGGAGAGGGTGAATCGGACATAAAAAACTCAACAGATTTTACCGAAACCCCCCTCCCCAAGAAAATTAAATTGGAGATCCTCCCCCCAAAAAAAAAAAAAAAAAAAAAAAATTAAATGTGATAATTCACCCCTATTAAATTGTTGATATATATGTATGTAACCCCAATATCAAAGTTTATTAATTAATTTTGTCCGAAGAGACAAAAGCGCCACGTCCGCGCCACGTCTCCGCCACGTCCGTTCTGTGTGAATTGGGCCTTAGCATGCAGTAGTGCTGTAGGATGGAGTAAAGAGATCGGAAAGGTGGGATCTTGTAGATTAAACACTTGTATTGTAGTGTTATTTAATATGGTGCTCGAGAGGGTTATGAGGACAGCCAAAGGAAAGTTGGAAGAATGTATTTATAATAATATGACCCAATACCTATCCAATGCTGATGACGTTGTTATAGCAGTAAGAAATAAGAATTCCTTCATAGAGGCATTTTTCGAACGTGAAGAAGCAGCTAGAAGGCAGGGTTCATAATAAACAATACTAAACCAAATTCATGCTTTCTTCTAGAAAATGCTCGACCAGATATTTAACAGGGAGAAACTTAAACTTTGAGAGCGTCAAAAAATTTAAGTATCTCGGTACATTAGTAATAAAAGATAAAGGCGAGAATTAAAAGTGGAAACGAATGCTGTTGGTTGCTCAGGAAAAACTTTGAAACTCAAAATATACCAATTAAACTGAAAATAAGGGTATATAAAACCGTTCTTTGCCCATTTTTTATTTATGGTTGTGAGTGTTGGACATTAACTAAGTACCAAGAGAGACGAATAAGTTCATGGGAGAGAAAGATTCGAAGGAAAATATATAGCCAAATTAAAGGAGGAAATAGTTTCCGCTTAAAAACAAATAATGACCTGAGGAACTTATTCAAGGCAACTTATATAGTTTATTGTATAAAAAAAGGAAGAATAAAATGGTTGGGTCATGTACATAGAGTGAATCCTAAAAGATTCCCAAAACAAATACTATAAGGGCGTCCAGATGGCAAAAGGGGAAGGAGGAGGGCCAACCTGCGATGGCTGGATGATGTGGAGGCTGACCTTCGGTACCGTTCTGTGTGGAGGAACATTGTCGAGGGGGCCAAGGTCCTTCATGGACCATAGCGCCGAAAGATTTAGTTAGTTATTCCATAATACTGTAAATAAAGGGAGGATGAAGGGTGTTGATCACTCGGAAGTGGTGTGTACCAAGGAGTATTCTCTGCGGAAGGAGGTGGAGATCCAACTTAACACGGAAACGATTATTATAAGCAATTCATGATACTAATTCATTTGTTGTCAAGAACTATCGAGAGTCCATTATATGTCATACAGAGATAAATTAGGGGAAAATAGAAAAGGAAGTTTCATTTCATTCATTTGTTAGAAATCATATAACCAACAAGAAATTAACACAGAGTAAAGGGCGCAGTCTCTTACGAAAAATGTTTATAAAAAAATACATGAATACATATCTTTGATCTATGAATATCCTTGAACGCTAAGAAGAGACATTAAAGCTTGTTTGCTAAGAAATGTATTTCTGGCGTTACAAGAGAGTATCAAAGAGATTTGAAGGTTCAAAAGAAAATTGTTAGATTATTGGCTCAAAACATGAATCGTAGCTAAAAAAGAATGATGAGATTTATAAAAATAAAATAAACAAAACATAAATTAATAAAATGAAATAAAATATATTAATAAAGGAATATAAGAATTTCCAGTTGATAGCAAGAATCTTTATTAAATACACCCACACACGCGCACACACACACAAACAGACACACACACACCCATATAAATATATAATAAAATTATTATTACGATGTGTAATATAATATATATGCACTTATAGTCCAGTAAAATAAGGGTTTGCCGAAGAAAAAACTGGGGAACTTTTATTCTCAACGGATCTTTATGTTTTTTGGGGTGCTGAATCCGAATCTGAAGTTTGCTACCACGGCAACCATCGGCTTCATATTCAAAATCGCAAAAAAACGCAAAAAAAAAAAAACCCTTACTTTTGTTTTTTTATCTATAACACGATAACGAAACTTTTTTCGAAGAAAGTCTTCAAATATTAATTGTAGCTGGAACAAGTACATACTTTCGGAGTTATAATGATAAATGTGCCATATATTATAATATCCCAGACAACTAAAGACCCGTACTGTTGTCAAATCCATGGTTTTCGGCACATTTATCATTATAACTCCGAAAGTCTTTGTCCGATTGAAAATTTTTTCTTTCAATCTGAAAGGTGGGTTAATTTACAATTAAATCCTATATATGAAATTTTTATCAAAATTCTTGAAATACACAAGCTATCACACTGAAAATCACTTACTTTTGTAAATTACATGTTTTTTTTTTGCATATTATTCGCTATAACTCTAAATCCATTTGTCCGATCCAAAATTTAATATGTTTATCTAAAAGCTAGTTAAATTTACAATCAGATCCTATATATGTAACTTATAATTAACACCGTGAAATACCCACAAGTCTACTGAACATGTCATAATTTACATATTTTACCAAAACATACAAATTTAGCGTGCTAGCTTGGGTGGTTTACAGGATTTAATATAATCTACATATATAGCATCTGATAGCGAATTTAATCAGCTTTAAAATAGAAATAAGAAATTTGGGGTCGAACAAATATTTGAGGAGTTAGAGCGACATATGTGCCAAAAAACACTTGGATTTTACAACAGTACGTTTTTATTAGCGGGCTGGCATGTACATTTTACGGGGTTTGATTCTTATAGTAAATTTAATCAGCTTTAAGATGAAAAAAATAATGTTGTATTGAACAAATAGTTTCAGAGTTATAGCCAAAAAAGTAAGACAAACGTGTTTTCGCGGAGCTGTGGGAATGACGGCAAGTTGGCCAATTTCTCCATTTTTTCCCAATTACGTAACTTCGCAAAAAATGGTCCGATTTCGGATTTATTTTTTTCATTATGTAGGTACTTGTTCCAGCTACAATTAATATTTGAAAACTTTATTCGAAAAAAGCTTCGTTATCGTGTTACAGATAAAAAAACAAAAATGAAGCCGACGGTTGCCGTGGTAGCAAACTTCAGATTCGGATTCAGCACCCAAAAAAAAACAAAAAGATCCGTTGAGAATAAAAGTTCCGCAGTTTTTTCTTGAAAACGGCCTTTCTTGAAACGGTTTTATTCTTTTCCTTTTTTATAATCCAGAGGCACACGTCTTTCTCCCGCACCTTAGCTATCCTCTTGATGTGTCATTTCAAAAACATGGGACAATTAAATGCTGGTCACCCTTAGAAAGGTAGTAAAAATGTTAAAATTGTAATATTTTATATTTAATATATTTCATTGTTCTCTGTTCGACAAGGTTCATATACCTCTTCTGTACGATCAATTAGGGCTGGAGTACCGCAGGGATCGATTCTTGCGCCTCTGCTATACATTATTTTCACACACGACATACCCACTTACCCTAACACGATAATAGCAACATACGAAGATGATACTGCAATTCTGACTGGACACTCTGAAATCAATCAGGCTTCACTGACTCTCCAAAACTATTTACAAAAATTAAAAGACTGGTTCAACAAATGAAAAATTCAACTCAATAAGGACAAATCGCAGCATGTCACTTTTACACTTAGATGTAATATAATACCTGCCCCATCGTTTACATTAACTATGTCCCAATTAAACTGAAGCCTAATGTTCTACTGAAGGATAACGCCTAAGCCTTAACAAAAGACTAAGACTTGTATATCCACTTCTACATAACCGATCTAAATTTAAAATGAAGCAAAGAATAAATACTTATAATTACTTATTAAAACCTCTATGGACGTACGCCTCACAAATTCACGCAATAGATAAAAAAAAAAACACATCCAAAAAATACAGACTTTCCAGTCAATAACTTTAAGACTCGTTAAACAATCATCTTGGTGCGGATGCCAAAAACATAACATTACACACAGACCTAGGCAAACGGCATAAGATCACATCCAGACACAACATACAAACGATTTCACGACAGACTCTACAACAATTTTTTTACAGCAATTGGCCTCTAGGATCTTGCCAGATAATACCCAAAGGAGACTAAAAAGAAGTTAATTGAGAGATCTACTCTGTTAAAATTGATTAAATATAACACTGGGTACTGTCCTCCCTCATCCCTGACATGCCAATTATCTTGTATACTACAATCATCACATCTGCTTGTTGTCACATGATAAGTTGCAGGTGTGGATTCAGAATTTAAAGATAAAAAAACAATATATCTATATGCTACATATTCAATTAAGAGTATAAGAGTATTTAATTTTACTGTAAGGGGTAGGGATGGGTATCCATACACGATATATCGAGATAACGATATTTATCTGTCGATAATCAGAAATTTTTATATCGATATTTTTTTTCTATTTATCGATACATACCTTGCGGTACATCGTTTCCTCTGAATTATAAAAACACAACTAAAAAAATATATATACTTTAATACTATATATACTTTAAAAAAAGTAACAAAACCTTATAGAATTAGTTTGAATAAGAGAAAATTTTTAGTTTTCAATGTTGTTAATGCAACTTTTCCAATGTCATGCACAGCCACAGCCAAAAGTGTTAGGCACCAACAATTTTCTCACCAAAAATTTCTCTAAGAGTATTAGCTAGCAAAGATTGAGGAATAACCCATTAAAAGGAACAAAATAGTTCCTTTTAATGGGTTATTCCTAGTTAATACTCTTAGAGAAAATTTTGGTGAGAAAATTGTTGGTGCCTAATACTTTTGGCCAAGGCTGTAGTTTGGTACTGTTTCCACTTCAGTGCCAACAGAGTTGAAAAATGTTGTGATCGCTACTTTTTCTACAATCCACTGGTGATCCACATATGTTAATTTAAATTGTTGACATCATAGTATTGATATCTGACTTAGGATATGTATCTAATGCCTACTTTTTAATTCATAATAAATTTCTTTTAAATTTTAAACATTTGATATAATTTTGTTTATATTTAAGCTGTGAAATAAATTAAGGCATCATCGAATCACTGCTCCACATCAGCTTCCGCCCAAAATCCCTTTATATACCAAAATAGAAAACACTAAATCAATGTTGAAAGTAATGTTAACTTCTGTTTCATATTTTTACACATGGAAAGAAGAAATAAGAAAATATCAGTATAACACACTAAACAATGCAATCCAACATAGAATTATAAAAACGTAAGTTTACAGGGGAAGTTATAGGAAAGAGCTGCCGATAATTGGAAAATTCAAAGTGAAGCATCGGAATCGATATGCAAGAGTGATGAGGGTTTGACGAATTCACTGGAGCAGCGGTTCAATGTTACCTGAATTAACTAAAACGACAAAATAAACTGTTTTTCTTTTCTTATCTTTTTAACATTCACTTCCTCTTTTTGCGGTATAGTTTTTTTTCTTCTGATGAAAGCTTACAATTTTGGCACTATAAATTAAATTATTTTTTTATTGTGAATCTGTGACTGCATACCCCAACTACCTGTACCATATCTTCATTAGTTCCACAGTCAACGAATACCTCATCAATATTTATTTTATATAGATTATTATTGCAATTAGTATTATTAGTTTTAGTCAAAGCTGTTACAATTAAAAAAAAAAAATTAATGATGTACATATTCTCCCTAGATCATATTTTATTTTTTTTTTTGGTGGGTAGTAAACTTTATTTCACCGCAGTTGACCAAAAAAAAAAAAAAAAAAAAAAAAAAAAAAAAAGAAAGGGAAATAGAGTAAAATCGATTAGCTAAAAAGAAAATTTCTGTAAAAGATTTACTTTTTGGCTATTGTAATTAGAAAAAAAAAAGTTCACATGGAACTTGAAGACTGTTATAGTAAGCAGTGGAAAGGTACTAGCCGGTGACTCAACCAGGGCTGCAAGGCCAGACTAGCTGCCCTGACAAGAGGCAATAAATAGAGAAGTAGGAAGGGAGCTATGATGAAGTGGCTGGTCTAGGAGGAATGGCACCGGCGATGCACTAACTCGCCATGGAGGTTAGATATTTAAATGAGAATGAAAGGATGTAAGAGGACCAAGGTGAGTGGGGTGGTGGGGGGCACAGACGTCTAGACGGAAGAGTTCAACACCCGTCCTCAGTGGTAATAAAGCCAACCCAGTGCAGCCAATGTTTTGATCTTTTTAGTTACTTTTTTGGCCGGCGGTTGCACTGCCGAAAAAGGGCCCGCGTAGCCCGCTTGCACATTTGCAACATGCACCGGCCGCGGGGACTGCATTCGGCGAACGGGTGCAGCCCCAACTCCCGCCCGACCTCGTCGCTCCACCTCCCTCCTCGCTGGATTTATCTCGATATCTTCCTATCTGCTCTTTGGCCTATTTTATCCGTTCAAAAAGGGGTAAAATTATTATTTCAACAATGTCATCGAGTTTATTGGATGACTCTATAGAAGAAGGCATAAATCATAAAGTCAACTTAAATAAAGCAAATGAAACTATCATAAAGTTCGTGATATTGAACGGATGATCTTGTCTGAATAATTTTTGATGCCATAGAAAATTATTTTTTAAAAAATATATGGTAAACCAGACAGTTATTGACACCCTTAAGAAAATATCCGAAAATAATAATATGATAATGATAGAAAAAATTGTAAAAAAAAGAAAGTTCACAACAACATTGTTACAAGAATGTATTTTCCTAGATTGTGATAACTAATGCAAAATCAGTTACTGCCACTCTAAGGATATCTTTTAAAATACGGTCAGAATTGGAAGTATTTTAACGCAGCTGAGTTGTATGGTTTAGAAGGAAGTTTCTTACATTTATTTTTGGTAATAAATCTTTTAATTTTTAATTTATAAGCTAAAGTATCAACAACTGTCTGTCTAACAATAATTGTCTGGTTTACTTGTCAGCTATTGTAAACAATTTTTATGCTACTTCTTATGTATTTTCATAGGTCAATAAATTTTAATTTACTAGACTGGACAATTTTTTTTTTTTTTTACGATTTTTTACTATCCAATGGCTTTTCTTAACCTCAGTTTCCAATGGCTTCTCTCTATATTCTCCTGTATAAAGTCCATTCCTCTCTTAGGCCACATCCCATCAATTCTCTTCTATTCCTTTCTCCCATACTTTCCTTGGCCTACTTCGTTCCCGTATTCCTTGTATTCTCCATCTATCGACTTGGTTGTCGGACATTCTTTGTAAATGTCTGTACCAATTAGACTTTGATTACCCTATTTTGATTACCAAAATCAAGTCCTCCTTGATGTTCTCGCTGCCAATGGTCCATTTCAGTGGCAAGAAACATCTTACGGAGATAGGCTTTTACTGGCCATGTTTCTGCTCCATATGTCAGTGTATTCAATGCCATACTTTAGAATATATTCCACTTTGTTCTAGGAATGATATTTCTAATTCATAGTATTGCATTTAGCAATGAGTATACTCTTTTTGCCATCTGCCATTCTCTTTTTAAATTTCATATCACAGAAAAAAAAAATCAAATCAAATATAGAATTATTTTGAAAATTAAGTTTAAATTATTAGATTTATTAATAATCCATAATAAATTTAAATGAAATTATCAATAAATTTATATTAAATTTAGGATGAAATGACATACTTAGGTACAGCGTCACATACAGTCACCGTAGAAAACTTCAGAATAAGCCTATTTCTTATGAAAAGCGCATTAGAAATTTTGCAAATCCTAGCCCTGCTCTTTCATATCTTCGTTTGATTTGATAACCATGTGAGGTTTTCTTAGATGGCTTTCGTAAAGTGAAGAAGCTGAGCATTTTCATATATACTGTAAATTCACAAATTCTCCAGACGTTTTACCCCTCAAGGAAGTTAAGTATGTTTGAATCTGAATAGTGGATTTCTGTTTCACCAAGATTTTCATTAATCTAATCAAGTTAACGACAAGGAACATAGCCACTAACGATTTAGCTGCCCAAAAGTATGATTCTGTAGACAAGAAACATTAGCATTATAATCTAGAAAAACGCTAAACAGGAATGCTAACTTTTTTTCGTGATCTGTAGCCCTAGTATTACCGCTCAGATTTTTGAAAATTGAAAAAAAAAAATTGCTCTATCTTTACACAAAGAACTGCCCTTTATTTTCAGTTACTCTAATATTTGTCTTTGTAATCATTTGCCTCTAATTTACTTGTTATATACAATGTATACATTTTTAAATATCAATAAATATTTTAAAAAAAAATTGTTGATATTTCTTTGTGTTACTATTTGTGCACTCGTTCTCCTAAACTGTCTTCTATAATAGGGTAAGAATATATAATAATTTGTTTGTCAATCAGAGTAAACAAAAAAAACTAATGAATAAATCGAAACATTAAAAAAAATTGTTTTATATAAATTTTTTTGTATTTAGCAATATTACGATTATATGGTGTATTTTTTAGATGGTATAATTGTTTTTCAGCGGTGATTGGAGATAAAATTCAATCAATATTTAACAGAAATGTGAAGGTAAGAAAAAACATAAAAAGAAGGAAACTAGTAACATTTGATAAAAATCTAGAATAAATTAATTAATAATAAAATTAATAAATAAAATACCCGTAATTTACCAAATTGATCATACGTGTTAATAAAAAATAATCTAATAGACCGTTTATTTAAAATTCCATAAATGTATGAAATCTCCTTTACAATTTAATATGAACAAAGAGTGCTGAGAATTGTATGGGAACTACTAACCCGCAAGACCAAGAGGCTAGGAACTAATTTATTGCATGTGGATAGTCTACAAACGGCGCTCATTCCTCTTTTACTTTTGGGTACATTGTAATTCGATTGTACAATACCATTTTCAGCAAAACCGTAAATTTAATAAAATTATTCATATATTTTTAAATTGTTATCTTATTTTTCAATAATTATAATTTGTTTCTTTAGTCATTAGGAGACTTAAAATAATGTAACTAATACTAATTAATCCTCAATTCATTGATATAAAAGTAAACATTACAAGGATTAAAGGACATAGGAAACGAATCAGCACAAGATTTGACTGAGACTGCCATGTGAAACAGTTTCCTACCACATACACCTCTTTATATCGTACATTAAGAAATGTATTTTATCTGACATCAAAAACTTTTGGAATCAATAATGGTAACTAGCAACAGAAGTAAGACTTCTACACAAAGTACATATCAGAAACTTTCTCAATTCTTAATTGAACATGGACAAGGCAAAGTTTATTTATTTATTTTTTTAATTTTTTTTTTGAAATTTACAATTGTATATAATATTACATAAAATACATCAATTAAATTTAATGATAATGCTGCAAATGGCATGTCAATTACTTGTAACGAAACTACCCATTGGTATGGCTTATAAAGTTCAATAACATAAAGTAATATAAAATAAATTCTATATTAGAAGGTCTCGAGGCCATCTTCTTTTCTGGCAGCTCGGAGGGGTATCTGAAATAGAATGTGAAGCAAGTTGTGACACTAATGGATTTGAATGGTTATGAAGTGTTCTATGAAAGGATAAGCATCTGGTTTGGGTTAAATGAACAACATATGCTACATCAAGATCTTCATGGTTAAGTTTGTTTGTGACAAAGTATGGGCTTTGAGGAATTTTTAAAGGATTTTGGATTGTAAGGATTGGATAAAAGGCGAATTGGATGGTTTAGTGGAACCCCATAGCTGTACTATGTATTTCCAAATAAATTACTATCCGGTAAATGAGTCTCTCATAATTAATTGAGGTTTGAACGTTTGTCTAGTAAATATTGAATAAATAAAAAACGACGAGCAGTTTCTAGTCGCTTTAGTCTTGTTCAATGCTTATTTGAAACGATTTTATCTGATTAACGCTTATATGCCTCTGTGACAGAAAACACAAGAGATATTTTATCTCATTCTTTATGATTCCCTAATTTTTAACAACATAAAAGTTTACCTAATAAAATAATTTTGATAGGATACATCTTGCCACTTCTAAAAAAGGATCTGTATAAATAATACGATAAGGGGATGAGAAGATTCATTCTAGAAGCTGATATTGAACTTCTTGAAGATTTAAAGAATATAAAATTTTAGGAGACAAAAACTTTGATGTTAACAATTTATTGTTAAAAAACTAAATAAAAAATCTCATTTTCTCCCTGACTTGGAAAAACAATTGATCTTAGATATGTCTATCTATATTGCTTTTATAAGCAGTACATTACAAGTCTCCTATTACTGCTTGTGATTAGAAAACTGCCATCAAATTCTCGATCCTAGCAACATCAACAGAGCCAGATCGTGTCAAAAAATGTTGGCACTTTTTTCATTTTAACCAATACTATTCCTAAATGGGCGGTCCGTGCGACAAATGTTATATTACAAAAAATAGTCTCCAATCAATTCCTGATCAGGAAACTGTCATCAAATATTCGATCCGAGGAACACTAACTGATATGGGCAAATAATATGTTGCCGAGCTACATTTTTGATTACTATGTATCACGTTATACTCTGTTGAATATAAAGTATATTTGTATGCTTATATGAAAATATAAACGTACAAATTATTTTTGATGTAGATTGGCCGTCTCCTATACTAGAATTTCTTATTAGGAATATTATTATCATTATTATACGTACACTAAAAATTACACAAATCGTTCACTCAGAATTATCAAATCTGACGACAAACTTTCACATTTAATATATATAAATCGTTTTGTTCAGTTAATTATTTTGTAATCCTGGCTGTTTACTTTAAGCGAGGAACAAAGTCTTAGTACTGCGTAGAATATTTGGCCCAAAAAAGATGTAGAAACGGGAAAATTAAGGAGATTGCCCAATGCGGAACTGCGCAAGTTAAATCCAGTAAATATAGTTCAGGTAATAGCAGCGCGACGGTTAAAATGGGCCTGTAAAGTTTTTGGGTTAAATAATGACCGAATTCCGAAAAAAGTATCAGTTTTGTGCCGTCGGGTAAACGACCGAGGGGTAGACCAAGACGTAGATGGGGGGGATTGCGCCAGTGCCGACCTGGGGATTATTTGTTTTGAAGGAGTGGGTTGGAGGTGTGCGGTCAACGATTGGTGGTGTGGGCATCGAACCTTCGGGTTTAGTATTTATTTATATATTTATAATTATTTTTTATCTCATTAGCCTACAGAATTGTTTTGTATTCGATTCATAATAACCCTTCGAGACGTCTGGAAAGTCTATGGACCATATAGCATAAAACCTATATTAGTATTAGAGTGTTATAAATGGGTGTTATTGATACATAAGTTTCACATATTTATCTAATGTATATGTTTTATACAGTTATTAATACCAATAAATATGTTTTAAAAAATTGATGTACGAAGAATATGCAGTACGAAGGGATGCAGTCAGGAAGAAATAAAAACTACAAGTAAAAAAAAACTATAACAGAGTGCCAACGTTTCGACCTGCCCTGCATGGCTTCTTCAGAGGTAAAATGAATATATATATATATATATATATATATATATATATATATATATATATATATATATATATATATTTATTTATTTATTTATATAAAAAATATAAATAAAGAAAAAGGAAAAAAAGTTGGGCAGTACACTTGGTCTTCAAAAGGCTATTCTATACCTTTTTTGCTCTTTTATTTCTGGAAATATCCTTATTTCCTGGTGATTAGTCTATTATTTTTCGTAGGCCATTCATTTTGTCCATATATTTTTTTAAGTCTTCGAATGTAGCAAATTCACCCGTTTTTCGGTTTCATGTAAAGGCTGAAGGGAATCTGTCTTTTATATTCAATATTTTCTGTTATGACGTCTTGGGGCCATGTGTCAAAATAATTTGCGAGTATTTATGTTTTCATAATGAGTTCCTTACTAATCTTTTACTAGGAAGCAGTGATGACTAAGAGTAGGACGGATAATTGAATAAGAAAGCAGGTAGCCGATAATAAAAAACAGGAGGAAATGGATTGTTTGGAAACTCGATTCCCAATGAAATTTGTTCTTCAAAGTTGAATCTGGGATTTATGACATTATAAAACATTAATTTCCATAAATATTACAAAAATAAAAATAAATTATTTTTAAATATATGATTTAACTAGAATACCAACTTTCAGTACGTAGTCCAAGCAACGAAGGATTTTCAGAGGACTTAATTCATGTAGAAGCCAATTTTGGCACAGTTGTAGGGGGAGGTGTCCTTAACAACATACTAAAAGTACTGGGGGGTGGGGGTGGAGCTAAGGGTGGGGGGGGCTCTAAAGGTTGGTTTTTTCAGTTTTTCGTTAATAACTCGAAAATTATTGCCTCTAGCGAAAATGTGTTTATATACTAAATTAATTAACATAAAATTGTTTACAAAAAAGGTTCTATACATTTTGGTTCTAGGAACAATGCTTAAGAAGATATAGTGGGGGAAATATGGAAAATGTAAAAAAAAACACGTTTTTATTGTTAGAATTTATATATATATTGTTGAAATTGCAATGTTTATTGCTAAAAATCAATAGTTTATTATTATAATTTGAAAGCTTATTGCTAAAAATAAAATTATTGTTGTTAAGCCAAATATGCTTATTATAGTACAGGGAAATTAGCATTCGAACCTTGATATCGAACCAAAAATAAAAAGATCTGACTATTGCATATTGTTCATCAACCTTAGCTGTAAATGTGGTTAAAAGATTTCTTTGAAACATCTTCAGGTTTGGGCAGGGGAGGGGGGAAGTGTTGAAAATTGTATGTATTTAGCACTCTGATCCAGTAACTCGGAAACCGTTACTTTCAGCAAATTTTGTGTTATATACATTATTAAAGCTAAGCAAATTTGCAATAAATTTGGTTCTATTCGTTTTTTTGTCAGATCGATAGTTTTAGAACTGTGAAGGAAGAAAAATTGGCTAACTTGCAAGTCGCACTTTTCCTCAAAAACGCGTTTGTCGGTACTCTTTTGTCTATAACTCCGAAACTGTTTGTCTAATCTCGAATTTCTTTTTTTCATCTTAAAGCTGGTTAAATTTATCATCAGATACTATATATTTCATTTTAATTAAGTTCCATGAAATATCTATTCCACCTCGCTGAATACCGCGTACTGTTGTAAAATCCTTATTTTTTCGGAACATTTCTCGTTATAACTCTAAAAATATTTGTTCGATTCCAAATTTCTATTTTCCATCTCATAGCTGGTTAAATTTTCTATTAGGTCCTATATATCAAATTATGATAAAATGCCATGTAATACCCTTGCCAGCACGCTAACAACTGCGAGTTGTTAAAAATTTCTAGTTTTTTTTGGCATATTTTCTCTATAACTCCTAAAAAATATGTCCGATTCCAAATTGCTTTATTTCATTTTAAAGCTACTTAAATTATTAATCAGGTCCTATCTATGACTTTTAATTATATTCCATGTAATACCCATGCTAGCACACTAAATGTGTATGTTTTGGCAAAACTTGACATTTTTGAAATGTTGAGTGGGCTGGCGTGGGTGTTTCACGGACTTAAATCAAAATTTGATATATAGGATCTAATTGCAAATTTAACCAGCTTTAAGAATTAAAAAAAAATTCAGGATCGAATAAATATTTTTAGAGTTATAACGAGAAATGTTCCGAAAAAGTAAGGATTTTACAACAGTACACGGAATTTAACGAGGTAGAATGGATATTTCACGGAACTTTATTAAACTTAAATCTATAGAATCTAATAGGAAATTTAACCAGCTTTGAGATGAAAAAAAGAAATTTGGGATCGGACCAATATTTTTGGAGTTGTAGTGAGAAATGAACCAAAAATAAAAGAATTGCACAATAGTATGGGTTTCTCAACGTGTTGGCATGGGTGTTTTACGAGACTTGATCACATTTCACATTCAAAAAAAATTCAAATCGAACAAATAATTTTGGAGTTATAGTCAAAAAAGTGCCGACAAACGTGTTTTCGCGGAAAAGTGCAACTTACCACAAGTTAGCCAATTTTTTCGTCCTCCACAGTTCTATAACTATTGATCTTAGCAAAAAAATAAATAGAACCAAATTTGTTGCAAAATTTCTTATCTTTAAGATACAAAACAAAATGTGCTAAAAGTAACGGTATCCAAGTTATTTAATCAAACAGCTCTGATACTTCCTGGGCTCGATAAGTATCACTTAGTTTAATGTTCTTTATTTTAACTATTTATTATGTATTTAATTAACTAAGGATCTCCAAGGTCTATAAAAGCCTTAAAAATATATATATATATATATATATATATATATATATATATATATATACATACATACACATACATACATACATACATACATACATATACATACATACATACATACATACATACATACATACATACATACATACATACATACATACATACATACATACATACATACATACATACATACATACATACATACATACATACATACATACATACATACATACATACATACATACATACATACATACATACATACATACATACATACATACATACATACATACATACATACATACATACATACATACATACATACATACATACATACATACATACATACATACATACATACATACATACATACATACATACATACATACATACATACATACATACATACATACATACATACATACATACATACATACATACATACATACATACATACATACATACATACATACATACATACATACATACATACATACATACATACATACATACATACATACATACATACATACATACATACATACATACATACATACATACATACATACATACATACATACATACATACATACATACACATACATACATACATACATACATACACATACATACATACATACATACATACATACATACATACATACATACATACATACATACATACATACATACATACATACATACATACATACATACATACATACATACATACATACATACATACATACATACATACATACATACATACATACATACATACATACATACATACATACATACATACATACATACATACATACATACATACACATACATACATACATACATACATACATACATACATACATACATACATACATACATACATACATACATACATACATACATACATACATACATACATACATACATACATACATACATACATACATACATACATACATACATACATACATACATACATACATACATACATACATACATACATACATACATACATACATACATACATACATACATACATACATACATACATACATACATACATACATACATACATACATACATACATACATACATACATACATACATACATACATACATACATACATACATACATACATACATACATACATACATACATACATACATACATACATACATACATACATACATACATACATACATACATACATACATACATATGTAAGCTGTTTTTGATATTTGGAACCAAGGGCGCTAAAAGATTAATTATATAAACCATAAACATTTCATTTTTAACAATAAAAAAAAGGGTTTTTTTTTTTTTTAATTTTCATTTTTCTCGCTCCATATCTCCTTAAGCATTTCTGTTAGCAAAAAAGTGTATAGCACCTATTTTGTAAAGAATTTTATAATTATTAATTTAGTACATAAACACATTTTCGCTAGGGTCAAGAGTCTTCGAGTTATTAACGAAAAACTGAAAAAAACGACATTTAGAGCGCCCCCCCTCCGTTAGCTCCACCCCCACCCCCAGTACTTTTAGTATGTTGTTAAGGACACCTTCCCCTACAACTGTGCCAAAATTGGCTTCTACATGAATTAAGTCCCCTAGTCGGCCTTTTTTGGTCTTCGTTGCTTGGACTAACGACCAAATCTCAGAGTGTTCAAAGTGACCATATAGCATAAAACCTATATTAGAGTGTTATAAATGAATGTTATATCGAAAAAATCTTAATACTTAATTTAAGTATACAAATAAGTATTATTTCTTCAGTGATATTTTCACGCAGAGCTGTAATTTTTAACCTTGTTAAAATTGTACGGATTGATATTTGAAGATAACGTAAAAGTTAAAACTGTACATCTAACTTTTAATTTTAATGTACGAGTTGGTAATCCAGGTGGACAGAGCCTATTAAGAAACTCTTGCGGATAATGGACCGCATTATCAGCGCTTACAACTAAAGGCCCATGAATCATATTTTTACACACTATACCAAAAAGCAGAGGATCGGCACTTTGATTTGGTAGTAATTTTTATTCGGCAGAAATAATTTTATTGATTTCATCCGGTTGGATTTTAATTTCTTACCGCAAAAGTATATGACAGTGTGGCAAACCTCGTTTCTGTCAGTCAACATAGTACATTTTAATTTATATTATTGTAAATTTTATTATGCTTCATTGTTATTCACATATCATCGCTTTATCATTAAAACAATTAATTGAAAATCAATAGATTTTGCTATCGTTAAGCCATCCTGGAACTATAAAGATTTTGTGGTTAAATTTTGGTACAGATTGGTTCAGTAGTTTTCGTGGTTAGTGATCACAAACGAAAAATGGCTTGTCTTTTTATATAGTAGTTTAGGTATAGATATATATATATAAGGAAGTTAAAATACTACTGGCTTACAGATGAACCTTCAAATATTCTTAGAAAGATAAGTCGATGGCCTACAAGCCACTCTTCTACGCCGCAGACAGATGATTCAGTTTCCTTCTAGGAATTCACAGACTAGAGAATGTAAATTATGAAGATGACGGCCGTAGCTTGTTATTATCATACATTTAAGCAGTAGCCGGCCATGGTTTCGGAATCTGGGAGGGGCACTCATTTAATTTATATCTCTCGAGCTCTGTTTAAAATTCACTTATATCTCTGTTCGCCATCTCTTCGATAGAGGAGAGATCTATTATTTTCTTCTCTTCACTGTCGTTAGGCTGCACAGTGGTCACTTTTACTGATCTGGGCGTTCGATAGTATCCTAGTTATAAAACAGCATTAATATTACTCCTAAAATGCTATATGTAGTTATAAAGTGGGTGTCCTTAGGACCACACGCTGGAAGTGTACACTTCTTTGACCGATCTACATTTCCAAATAAATCTAAATATAGCAGGAGAGAAGATTAAGGTGAAATAGTGTTTTTAAATTAATATTCCATTGAAGTTAATCTTATTTTTAGAACAAATAGATATTTATCTCAGAAGCATATATTGCAAATGCCCCTATGTAGCAGTACTATTTTCTTTCAATCTTAATAATTTTCCCTTGTGTAAAACCAGGTTTCTGCCACAAATAATTGCTTTGAAAAATGTCAAATGTAATCAAATAAAAATTGTTTAAGACAACATGGCCTGTCCGACTTTATTAAATAAATGAAATAAAGAGTGGGTTCTCCAAGCCTTAAGGACAATAGGTATAAGACCAGTGTATTTCTGAAACAATAAATCGCAGCACTGAAACATATAATCTTTGGATTATCGTCACTTCCTACCACTATAATTCTTTTGAAATGTTAAAGCAAAAGATGTTCTTTTGAAAATTAAAATACTTTAAAGCAATCAATAAAAAAATAAATAAATAAATTCTTTTGAAATTTAAAAAATGGAGTGAATTCAGCCACGAAAAGTCTAGAGAGCTGCTAATTTTAATTTTTTTTTTTATTATGCTTACTTATTGAATATTTTGATCACTTCTATGATAAAAGGAGAGAAATAATAAAAAAATATATATATATATATATATGAGCTGTAAGGCTAAAATGGCGGAATTAATTCTCTATCTGTAGTCAAACGTCTAATCCCGACAGATCTTGCTTCTTAAAATATCTCTGGAAATCGTATACGACCTTGAAGGTTGGCGTGTCATTCGATCAATCATTGATACATTTAAATTTTAAAGTAATTATATTTCAAAAAATACGCGCGAGTGATCCCAGCGGATAACTATTATAAAATTCAATCATTCCCAATATATCGCTCTTCTTTACGTCATAGTCCAGTAAAATAAAGCTCCAAAAGGCCGTTTTCAAGAAAAAACTGCGGAACTTTTATTCTCAACGGATCTTTTTGTTTTTTGGGGTGCTGAATCCGAATCTGAAGTTTGCTACCACGGCAACCGTCGGCTTCATTTTTATCTATAACACGATAACGAAGCTTTTTTCGAAGAAAGTCATCAAATATTAATTGTAGCTGGAACTAGTACCTACATAATGGAAAAAGAAATCCGAAATCGGACCATTTTTCGCGAAGTTACGTTATTGGGAAAAAATGGAGAAATTGGGCAACTTGCCGTCAGTCCCACAGCTCCGCGAAAACACGTTTGTCGTACTCTTTTGACTATAACTCTGAAACTTTTTGTCCGATACAACATTACTTTTTTCATCTTAAAGCTGATTAAATTTACTATAAGATTCTATGAATAAGGTTTTAATCAAACCCCATAAAATATACATGCCAGCCCGCTAATACAAACGTACTGTTGTAAAATCCAAGTGTTTTTTGGCACATTTGTCGCTCTAACTCCTCAAATATTTGTTCGATCCCATATTTCTTTTTTCAATCTCAAAGCTGATTAAATTCGCTATCAGATGCTATATATGTAAATCCTGTAAACCACCCAAGCTAGCACGCTAAATGCATATGTTTTGGCAAAATATATAAATTATTACATGTTCAGTAGACTGGTATGGGTATTTCACGGTGTTAATTATAAGTTACATATATAGGATCTAATAGTTAATTTAACCAGCCATTAGATAAAAATATTAAACGTTTGGATAGGGCTAATGGATTTGGAGTTATAGCGAATAATGTGCAAAAAAAACATGTATTTTACAAAAGTAAGTGATTTTCAGCGTGATAGCTTGTGTGTTTCAAGAATTTCGATAAAAATTTATATATAGGATCTAATTGTAAATTTAACCGCCTTTCAGAGTGAAAAAAAAAAAACATTTTGAATCGGACAAATACTCGGAGTTATAATGTCCCAGACGCCTAAAAACCTTAGTTGATTAATCCATGGTTTTTGGCACATTTATCATTATAACTCCGAAAGTTGATTCGGCACCCCAAAAAACATAAAGACCCGTTGAGAATAAAAGTTCCGCAGTTTTTTCTTCGGCAAACCCCTATTTTACTGGACTATCATAGATTCTCAACGGAATGAGCTCAGCGGAATTTCCGATGGTATACCGTTTTAAAGAAGATGAACCAGCCCTCATTTCGGCTTCTTCACAAATTAGCAGATAATCATAATAGATTTGTTATAAGAATAACAAAACTATTCTTATAAAGAAATTTAATAAGTTAATGCGATATACCCGACCAATTCACACTAACCTTGAGTTTTCTGGATTAACAAAATTACACATTTTCTATTTTTAAATAAATATTCACAAATTGTAAACGGTATAATTAAATTTGAAAAAAAAAAAATCATTAATGTTGGTACCAAATGAATCATACTTACATATTTTTTTGAGGTTTCATAAGGAAAACAAAAATAAAAACACTTAATACTCTGAATTCACCTATTGCGCTGAAGACAAGAAATTGATGAGCTGAGGGAGTCAAGCTGTGACATATAGAACTTATTTATTATTGTCATGACACTTCCCCAACTGCACATTTCTAATTAAATTATTTCCTAATACATGTCACACAGGTATTTAAGATCATTTTTATACAACTTAAAATTAAATTTAAATTTCTTTGCTCAGATTTTCGATTTTGGATCGGCCAAAAGTGGCCACTCATCTCATGTTTCTATGGATCTTAAATATTTTTTATTTCTAGAAATCAATCATCCTTGTTTTATTACTATCCAAAAGCTTTTCTTCCAACCATAGAATATATATTCAGTGGGAGACTAATTTGTAAAATCCATGAAAATCCAAATTGGTAAACTATAAACAGAAGATAAAGCGTAACTTCATAAAGTGTTTTTCTCGATAGTTATAATTTCGATGAGAATATATCGCGAATGTTAAAAATATTAAAAATATATGTATATATGGTTGAACTGATGAACAGTGGGCTGCCTATATAACACTCTTGCGGTTCTCAATAATAAAAAAAAAATTAATAGAAAATAAGATGAATAACTTTTGATTTAATTATAAGTGTTGAACAATTCATATACGACTACGGGTCAGGGGCATTAGAGAAATTATTATAGCCAAACTCAATCAAACTAAACGATGTTCACAATAACTACCTAATTAAAATTAAATAAGCTAGTACACTTCTTCAAACAATTTTTTGTGACTCTTATTGCGGAATTTTTTTTTTTAAATGTTATTTTAAAAGTTATAAACAAATTTCTTCTTTTTTTAAAAGTTTTTGAAGCACTATCGAATGCTTTTGAATGACACTCTGAATTAAAAAGTAGGCACAGAAAATTTGTTAGTTTATTAAAATTTACTTTTATATGAATAATATATGTAATAAATAAGTGGAATGAAGAATCTAAATGTTTTTTGTTTTTTTTCAACATATAGGTATTAGGTATGCCTCTTCTGCCAATATTTGATTTCTTATCGAACATTCTTCCTAGGAAATGTATATTTTTGGGTACAATCTTTATATGCTGTGGTGCGGCCAGGCAAAGCCTTTGGTTAGTTCCTGGATGTAGATGAAAGGATTGAGTTAGGGGTAGGCATTTCCTCTCTCGTTTTAAATTTAACCTTATTTTCAAATAAATATTTTTTACTAAAAAAAACAACAAAAACTTTGTAGTTTGTTAAATGAATCGGGGTGAAAAATCATATTTTTTAAAGTAATAAATTTGGTAACAGTATTGAAATTGGCAATTAATAAATTTTACTATTTAAGGCTTGGTTGGTCATAGAACTCATTCTCATTTAACATTATAATCAAAGAATATATGTATTAAACAATTCAAAAATATACGAAGAAAGGATTGATCGCATTTTCTAATGCCCTCGGAAACACACTTTAGTACACGTTAAAAAATTACTACTAAACCATTTCCTAAAGATTCGCAACTCACCGAAAATATTTTCATGCATGACAAGGAGTGGCGCATATTTCGGCCCTTTATTTTTCCCCCGCCGGTCCCTGATTGATGGCCGAGGTTTCAATAGACCGCCTGGAAGGCCTCCAAAGACAGACGAATACTTTGATAAAGAGGTCGTTAGAATTTCACGGCTATCAACCATGTTTGCACAAATATTCAAGTTGAAACGCAGTTCCCTAGATGTGGCGTATCAGTAGTTCCAGTCCACTCTTATCATTACATATCTATATTTATCCTTCTCTCTCTCTATCTCTTTTTTTTGTTTGTTATTTGTTAATTATTATTTTTAAAGGATTTAATTACTGTATCTCAAAATGTTTTTTTCAGATTTTTAAATCGGATTTGACTTATATTGAACGTATTTTAACCAAAGCATTCTCGTAGCAATGATGCATATTTATCTACAATGAATGGAGGATTTTTAACAACAGGATTTATCATGTCTCTTTTGATCTTTTGCAAAAGGAACTTATCTGTTATTTTCGTTTTATTTAATTTTCTGTATCTCAAATTTTTATAATAGTTTTCTCCTCCAAAAGCTAATTTAAATGGGTATTATCGATAAGCTTTTGTTGTCTGTTGTCATTTGAATAATTAGCTCATTGTATGAATCTGTTGTAAGTCATTAGCGATGATTAAAACCTATTTCTCTGCTCGTTATTTGGAAATTTTCTGTTTTAAAACTCAACGCATTCAAAGTAAATTGTTCTCGATTGAACTCCTATTCCTTATAAATTCTTCAATAATTTTTTTTTTTTTAAGGATAGCTTTTAATTAAAATAAATAATTACTAATATAATCATTAATTCATCAAATCATTTTCTGTTACAATCTTTGATCTTCTCTGTTGTATATGAAATTTCTCTCATTTAAGTTTCTTTGTGCCAACACAAAATCTAACTTACTGAAATAAAGTTTCAAAACCCGGTATGTATTTTTTTAACAGCATCAATAGTATGTATTAAATCACAGAGCGAAATCGACCGAATACGAATTACCCTAGAATGATTTCCACTAGAGTTTCAGAACGCTTGAAGGAATAAAAAATTAATCGTGTTTGGAACTATCATGTTAAGGTGAATGACAGAAGGTTCTGTAGAAAATTAAATAACAAAAGCACAATTGTCTAAATGAACGACTCTAATTATAAAAGCGAATAGTAGTCCACACTAAAAAAAATTATGATTTTGATACTAAATAATCTGATAATAGAAATTTTTTTTGCAAATCATCATTTAGTTTCCCACTTTATTCTAAAGTAATATACTGTTTTTGGTCTATTTTTATAGACCATTTTATTCCGGGATAGAATAGAGTAGGTGTTACTGAGGATTTTTATGTATGGATAAGTATCTAATCATAATCATAGGATAAGTATCTGCACCTAATTAGCAATACATGAGGAGTTAATGTCATTTAGAAGAGTTTCATTCGTGGCCAATAAGAACCTCTGAGGATTTTTTGAAACGACTTAGGTAGGTTTCATAATTCATAACTGCTTTCATCCCCCTAAATACGAATGTTTCCACATTATAAACAGAGGGTAATTTTTCAATCCAGTCTCCTTGAAGCATTCTAAAACGCTATTCGAATGACATTAAGTTGTAAGCTTTGGATGCAAGAGAATTCGATGATTTGGTGGATCCTTAGCCCTAGAATACTAACCTACGTAAATTTTACTCATTGAGTATAGAGAAACGCATGTCGCCATTTTGGAACTGTCGCTAGCGCCACCTCAAGCCAGGTACTCTTGCTCCATTTAGTAGTGTTCGAGACGCTGTCAAGGTCGCTTCTGTTTATCAGCCCAGTTTAGGAGCAGTACATTATCATAGTAAACCCGGTGAGTAAAATTTACGCATAGTTATTAATAAGAGAATATTATGAACATAATATTTACTCATAGTTATCAATAAACACAAGTGATTTTTAGAACTGGATACAATCATAGTGGTGAAAGTTATCGGTAATTATTATTATTCTTATTTTTTTTTTTTTTTTTTTAGACTGACCATTACTCTGATAACGAGGAGGATAGAACTACCAGCATTGAAGAATTCTGGAGAGTTTAGAATGAAGATGCCATTGATGAAGAAGACGAAAACTAATATATATGTATATATGTGGCCCAAAGATGTCCTTCCGCCATCTTAAAACAGCATCTTTAAGGACGAAATCTAATTTTAATTGTGAAAGGAGAGTAGTCAAGAAAAATCGGCAGATCTGAAAAACAGTATCCTTTACCTCAACCTCAACCTGAACCTCTACTACAATATCTACCTCTACCACAACACTTTCCTCAACCTCTACCTCACCTAAACCTCAACCTTAACCTCAGCCTTGACCTCAACCTCTATCTCAACCTCTACCTCTACCTCAACGTCTACCTTAACTTCAACCTCAACCTCAACCTCAATCACAACCTCAACCCCAACCTCTACCTCTACCTCAACCTCAACTTCTACCTCTACCTCAACCTCAATACAGTTTTATTCAATAATCAATAAGTTTTACAATTTAAAGTTGATCTGTAAATAGCAAGAAAAATTAAGAAAAAAAAACAAATAACAAAAAATAAAAATAACTAATATGTATATATAATAACAAATCTATATAAATAAAAATGAATCGCCAAATGTGTTGCTAAGCGTAAAACTCGAGAACGGCTCGACCAATTCAGCTAATTTTTTTTTTTAACGTTTCTATTTAGGCACAAGGAAGGTTTTTATCTATCTATATAAATAAAAATGAATCATCAAATGTGTTGCTAAGCGTAAAACTCGAGAACGGCTTGACCAAATCGGCAAATTTTTTTTTTTTAACGTTATGTTTAGGCACAAGGAAGGTTTTTATCTATCTATATAAATAAAAATGAATCGCCAAATGTGTTGCTAAGCGTAAAACTCGAGAACGGCTCGACCAATTCGGCTAATTTTTTTTAAACGTTTTTGTTTAGGCACAGGGTCAGTCGCTGAGTGTTTGCGGCGTCAATCTGCAAAACCCATGCTTCTCTCATGGACAGTTGTATGTTGCCTGCTCTCGCGTCGGAAAACTTACAGCTTTATTTATTTATGCGCCAAGTAATCAAACAAAAAATATTGTGTACCATAAGGCATTACAATGAAAATAATTAGATTACACTACTAAAGTTTTGCAATGTACAAAATAGAAAACATATTTGTAAGTAATCGTTATTTATTATGGAGACATAAATCTGTAAATAAAGTGATCACTCTGAAATGTTCTATTACTGCGAAAGGACAATAACTTTTGACAGAACAGTCTGTCGGGGAGGAACTATTAACATAAAAAATCAATGTTGTGTTGTTTTAGAGAAAATAGGGCTGAACTACGTCTGCTGGGGCAGCTAGTATTATATATATAAGAAACAAGAGACGTGTAAACTGTTTGTAAGAAATTATACAACAGTCCACCTCTACCTCTACCTATACCTCAACCTCTACCTCTACCTCAACGTCTACCTTAACTTAAACCTCAACCTCAATATAGTTTTATTCAATAATCAATAAGTTTTACAATTTAAAGGTGATCTGTAAACAGCAAGAAAAATTAGAAAAAAAAAACAAATAAAATATGTATATATAAACAAATCTATATAAATAAAAATGACTCGCAAAATGTGTTGCTAAGCGTAAAACTCGAGAACGGCTCGACCAATTCAGCTAATTTTTTTTAACGTATATATATATATATATATATATATATATATATATATATATATATAATATAAAGTAAACAAGAGACGTGTAAACTGTTTGTAAGAAATTATACAACAGTGAACCTCTACCTCTACCTATACCTCAACCTCTACCTCCACCTCAACCTCAACCTCAACCTCAACCTCTACCTCAACGTCTACCTTAACTTAAACCTCAACCTCAATATAGTTTTATTCAATAATCAATAAGTTTTACAATTTAAAGGTGATCTGTAAACAGCAAGAAAAATTAGAAAAAAAAACAAATAACAAAAATAAAAATAACTAATTTGTATATATATATAACAAATATCTTAATATATATAAATTACGTGTCCCTGACTAGGGGCCGGCTAACACCTAAACTACTGAACCAATTTTAATCATATTTGCACACCGTGTGCAGTTTGATCCAACAAAAAACATAGGATACCTTATATCTTAATTTATAGTCGCAATATTATTTGTATATTATCTGTAAGTCACAATTATCTGTTAGCTCTATACGATTCTAACATATGGCGGTATAAGGTTATACTATTATAAAAAAGGACAAACAAAGTTTCGTTTGTGTTCACTAACCGCCCAAAAATACTGAATCAATCTCTACCAAATTTTGACTACATCATCTTTATAGGATGGTTTAGCAATAGTAAAATCTGATGATTATCAACTAATTCTTTATTGAAAAATGAATAATACGTGGATAACAGTGAAGTTCAAAAATGGCGGCAATTGCCATCTACATGAAAGGTTAAAAGGTACAGTGTTACATAGAGGTGAACATTGATAATAAAATTTACTTATTTTCAATTAAATTGTTATAAAAACAGCTATATGGAGTGAAATATACCAATTTTTAACTGCATCATGTTCATAGTTCTAGGTTTAGCAACAATAAAAATTTAAATGTACAATGTTGAGTGTTAGAAAAACGGGTTTTGCCACACTACCACATACTTTTATGGTTAGAAATTAAAATCCAACCAGATCAAATCAATAAAATTATTTCTGTCGAATGAAAATTATTAAAAATCAAAATGCCGATCCTCAGCTGTTTAATATTGTGTGTAAAAATATGAATTTTGAACCTTTAGTTGTAAGCACTGATAATGCAGTTTCTTAATAGTCTCTGTCCATCTGGATTACCAACTCATATATTAAAATTGAAAATTGGATGTCTAATTATGATTTATGTTATCTTCAAACACCTAATCAATCTAAATTTAACCAAGTTAATATTGGCTGCTATGCGTGAAAATATTATCAAAAATATAATTTTCAATTGTTCAATTTAATACAAGATTTTAATCGATAAACATAAAAAAAAAAAATCAATTATTAGTTAAAATTATCTAAGATTTTCACTTAGGAGAGAAGGCGAAGCCTCGACGGGGAATGATTAAGTTACGTACATATAAAAGGACAAGTCATTTCTGTTCGTGATCACTAACCGCGAAAACTATTCTGTACCAAATATAACTATATCATCTTCATAGTTCAAGGAAGGTTTAGCAATAATAAAATTTATATATTTTCTATTAAATTACTGTTTAAAAAGCGATAAATATGTGGTTTGTAGTAAAGCGAGCGCCATTCAAGAGAGGTTACAATGATCCGGTGTTAAATACAGCTAGAAATTGATAATAAAATTACTAAATTAAATTAATTTGTTATCCAAAAAGCTATAAATATGTGGTGTGACAAGTGGATTCCAGTGAAATTAAAAAATCGAATATGTGGCAAGCGACAATAGCGTTTTAGTAAAACTAATGAACCTATATGAACCAAATTTTAACTACATCATTTTCATAGTTCTTGAAAGATTTACAATTAGAAAATTTACTATAATAATAATTTATTCTATTCTATAAAAGGACAAGCCATTTTTCGTTTTTGATTACTAACCACGAATACTACTGAACCAATCTGTACTAAATATTAACTACATCATCTTCATAGTTCTAAGAAGGTTTAGTAATATCAAAATCTACTGATTTTTAATTTATATATATATATATTTTTTTAAATATGTGGACAACAGTGAAGTTTGAAAATTGACCGATAGGTGGCGAGTGTCATTCTACGCGGGAGGTTACAAAAGAGCTTGAAATCGATGATAAAATTTACTTATTAAACTATCAAGAAAATATTTAAATATGGTGTGCGATATGTGGATCCCAGTGAAGCTTGAAAATCGACCGATTGTGTAAAGCGCCATTCCACAATAGAGTTTACAATGGTAAACTGAACCTATCTGTACCGACATCTAAATAAACAATTTTTATAATTCTAGGAAGGTTTTGCAATGGTAAAATTTGCAATAACTAACATTTAAATGTATAATGTTGAGAGGCAGGACCGAGGTTTGCCACACTGTCATATACTTTTATAGAAATTAAAATCCAACTAGATGAAATCAATAAAGTTATTTCTGCCGAATACAAATTATTACTAAATCAAAATGTCGATCCTTTGCTTTTTTATATCGTCTGTAAAAATATGATCCACGGACCTTTCGTCGTAAGCACTGATAATGC
Organism: Euschistus heros; assembly: GCA_003667255.2. NCBI lineage: Eukaryota > Metazoa > Arthropoda > Insecta > Hemiptera > Pentatomidae > Euschistus > Euschistus heros. The sequence goes on along the minus strand of RCWM02000058.1, from coordinate 1,887,893 downwards.
AGTTTATTTTCCGCAAGAGTTTCTTAATAGTCTTTATCCATCTTGATTACCAATTCATACATTAAAATTAAAAATGTTATGTCTAATGGTGCTTTTACGTAATCTTCAACCACCTAATCAGTGCGATTATAACTAGACTAATAATTACTGCTATGCGTGAAAAAATCATTGAATAAATAATGCTGAACCATATGCTAAAATACAAGAATCTTATCGATAAACAAATAAAGCTTTAATTTTTAGTTGAAGTTGTCTTTACTTATGAGGGCGGGCGAAGCCGCGGCGGGGATGCTAGTTATATATAAGTAACAAGAGACGTGTAAACTGTTTGTAAGAAATTATACAACAGTAAACCTCTACCTCTACCTATACCTCAATCTCTACCTCCACCTCAACGTCTACCTTAACCTCAACCTCAACCTCAACCTCAACCTCTACCTCAACCTCAACTTCTACCTCTACCTCAACCTCAATATAGTTTTATTCAATAATCAATAAGTTTTACAATTTAAAGTTGATCTGTAAACAGTAAGAAAAATTAGAAAAAAAAAACAAATAACAAAAAATAAAAATAACTAATATGTATATATAATAACAAATATTATATATAAGTAACAAGAGACGTGTAAACTGTTTGTAAGAAATTATACAACAGTCTACCTCTACCTCTACCTATACCTCAACCTCTACCTCCACCTCAACGTCTACCTTAACCTCAACCTCAACCTCAACCTTAACCTCTACCTCAACCTCAACTTCTACCTCTACCTCAACCTCAACCTCTACCTCTACCTCAACGTCTACCTTAACTTAAACCTCAACCTCAATATAGTTTTATTCAATAATCAATAAGTTTTACAATTTAAAGTTGATCTGTAAACAGCAAGAAAAATTAGAAAAAAAAAACAAATAACAACAAATAAAAATAACTAATTTGTATATATAATAACAAATATTATATATAAGTAACAAGAGACGTGTAAACTGTTTGTAAGAAATTATACAACAGTAAACCTCTACCTCTACCTATACCTCAATCTCTACCTCCACCTCAACGTCTACCTTAACCTCAACCTCAACCTCAACCTCAACCTCTACCTCAACCTCAACTTCTACCTCTACCTCAACCTCAATATAGTTTTATTCAATAATCAATAAGTTTTACAATTTAAAGTTGATCTGTAAACAGCAAGAAAAATTAGAAAAAAAAAAACAAATAACAAAAAATAAAAATAACTAATATGTATATATAATAACAAATATCTTAATATATATAAATTACGTGTCGCCGCCTAGGGCCGGCTAACACCTAAACTACTGAACCGATTTTAATCAAATTTGCATACCGTGTGCAGTTTGATCCAACAAAAAAGATAGGATACCTTATATCTTAATTTATAGTCGCAATATTATTTGTATATTATCCGTAAGTCACAATTATCTGTTAGCTCTATACGATTCTAACATATGGCGGTATAAGGTTATACTATTATATAAAAAAGGACAAGCAATGTTTCGTTTGTGTTCACTAACCGCCAAAAACTACTGAACCAATCTCTACCAAATTTTGACTACATCATCTTTATAGGATGGTTTAACAATAGTAAAATATAATGATTTTCAATTAATTCTTTATTGAAAAATGAATAAGTGGATAACAGTGAAGTTCAAAAATGACGGCAATTGCCATCTACATAAAAGGTTAAAAGGTACAGTGTTACATAGAGGTGAACATTGATAATAAAATTTACTTATTTTCAATTAAATTGTTATAAAAACAGCTATATGAAGTGAAATATAACAAATTTTAACTAAATCATGTTCATAGTTCTAGGTTTAGCAACAATAAAAATTTAAATGTACAATGTTGAGTGTTAGAAACGAGTTTTGCCACACTATCACATACGTTTATGGTTAGAAAATCCAACCAGATCAAATCAATAAAATGATTTCTGTCGAATGAAAATTATTAAAAAACAAAATGCCGATCCTCAGCTGTTTAATATTGTGTGTAAAAATATGAACTTTGAACCTTTAGCTGTAAGCTCTGATAATGCAGTTTCTTAATAGTCTGTCCATCTGGATTACTAACTCATATATTAAAATTGAAAATTGGATGTCTAATTATGCTTTATGTTATCTTCCAACACCAAATCAATCTAAATTTAACCAAGTTAATAATGGCTGCTATGCGTGAAAATATCTTCAAAAATATAACTTTCAATTGTTCACTTTAATACAAGATTTTTATCGCTAAACAAAAAATCAATTATTAGTTAAAATTATCTAAGATTTTCACTTATGAGAGAGGGCGAAGCCTGGATGGGGGATGATGAAGTTATACTATAGGACTATTCTGTACCAAATATAACTACATCATCTTCATAGTTCAAGGAAGGTTTAGCAATAATAAAATTTATATATTTTCTATTAAATTACTGTTTAAAAAGCGATAAATATGTGGTGTGTAGTAAAGCGAGCGCCATTCAAGAGAGGTTACAATGATCCGGTGTTAAATATAGCTAAAAATTGATAATAAAATTACTAAATTAAATTAATTTGTTATCCAAAAAGCTATAAATATGTGGTGTGGACGTGTGGACTCCAGTGAAATTTAAAAATCGAATATGTGGCAAGCGACAATAGCGTTTTAGTAAAACTAATGAACCTATCTGAACCAAATTTTAACTACATCATCTTCATAGTTCTTAAAAGATTTACAATAGGAAAATTTACTACAATAATAATTTATACTATTCTATAAAAGGACAAGCCATTTTTCGTTTTTGATCACTAACCGCGAATATTACTGAACCAATCTGTACTAAATATTAACTACGTCATCTTCATAGTTCTAAGACGGTTTAGCAATATTAAAATCTACTGATTTTTAATTTATATTTTATTAAAAAAAGTTAATATGTGGACAACAGTGAAGTTTGACAATTGACCGATAGGTGGCGAGTACCATTCTACACAAGAGGTTACAAAACAGCTTAAAATTGATGATAAAATTTACTTATTAAACTATCAAGAAAATTATTAAATAAAAAATATTTAAATATGGTGTGCGATATGTGGATCCCAGTAAAGCTTGAAAATTGACCGATTGTAAATAGCGCCATTCCACAATAGAGTTAATAATGGTAAACTGAACCTATCTGTACCGACATCTAAATAATTAATTTTTATAATTCTAGGAAGGTTTTGCAATGGTAAAATTTACAATAACTAACATTGAAATTTATAAAGTTGAGAGGCAGGACCGAGGTTTGCCACACTTTCATATACTTTTATAGTTCGAAATCAACATCCAACCAGATGAAATCAATAAAGTTATTTCTGCCGAATACAAATTATTACTAAATCAAAATGTCGATCTTTTGCTTTTTTATATCGTGTGTAAAAATATGATCCACGGGCATTTTGTCGTTAGCACTGATAATGCAGTTTATTTTCCGCAAGAGTTTATTAATAGTCTTTATCCATCTTGATTACCAATTCATACATTAAAATTAAAAATTTTATGTCTAATGGTGCTTTTACGTAATCTTCAACCACCTAATCAGTGCAATTATAACTAGATTAATAATTACTGCTATGCGTGAAAAAATCATTGAAGAAATAATGCTCAAACACATGCTAAAATACAAGAATCTTATCGATAAACAAATAAAACGTTAATTTTTAGTTGAAATTATCTTTACTTATGAGGGCGGGCGAAGCCGCGACGGGGATGCTAGTTATATATAAGTAACAAGAGACGTGTAAACTGTTTGTAAGAAATAATACAACAGTCCTGATAAAAACATATTAAAAATGCAATATTATTAATTATATTATTAAACATAATAGTAATAGTTAAAATGCCCATTAATCAATTAAGATTATGTTGATTTTTCTGAGAGGTGTTTTGAGGCCATTGCGATTTGGGGTTGGTAGAGATGGAAATGCTTAGTATGTTGGCTTGGAAGGATTTCTAGGTATTGCTTTTAGAACAAGATTGTTAATAATTATACAAGTTAGTCTATACCTAAATGCAACGGAGGCACCCTGAAACACTAATATAGTGAAGTATAAAAATATTTTTCGATTTTTCGATCAAGGCTATCGGAATTCGAATCTATTTGGATTTCCTATTCTTCTAATCATTTCTTCAGTTTTAATATTGGAATATAATAATAACAAACGAATTTATTTATGAAAAAAAATGATCATAACCATGTGATTCACCTTCTCTACTATTATATGATTCTACAAGTTTTAGTATTGAGGGAATTGACGTTTCAAGGCGATTAAAGGGTTGATAGAAGAGTAGCCAGGTCTCTTCTATCTCTTTACATATTAACTTATTGCTTCGTCCAAGCATTCTGACACCAAGTATAAAGGTTTTATCTTCAGCAGAAGATCAAGTTTAGAATAAGGGTATCGGATTAGGAGCGACTATAAGACTACGCCTTCTTTAATAGGGCATAAAATTATTAAAGATATAGAAACCGGTGGCTGTTTACTCAAAGGCAGTCCTATCAAAGATGCGTGAGTGGCCACAATCTAATTGCCTCTGCATGCAGCCGTCTCGAGGTCAGCACCAACACCTTTTGCTCTTATTTTGTCGTCTGAGGGTACGACATTCCCCAAGAGTCTGATCTCACTAGTTATGATACATTAATTGGTCTAATAATCGCCTAGAGAGCTGTAGGTAACCAACCTACTTTTGATATGGGTTATTGCGCGAAACATCAATTATCTTGGGCTAAGGGTGAACAAGGTCACTATATCCTGAAGAGCGGTCTAAGCAGGATCTCTTTCCTGGTCGAAAATAATAATGAGATAATATAACAAGCCTAATGAGAACATCATTTTATAATTATAGATTCACATGAATGATTTTTATTAATTAAAAAAAAAAAAATGCTCCTATATTCCATATTTAGCAACGGAAAAAAAAAATAGTGATACGAAGATACTTCTTCCATTTGAAAAAATTAACTGTTGCCAATATTTATATATTTATAATAGCAAAAGATGCCGGGTCAATATATGTTTTCACCGGTTAAAAATGATAAATATAGTTTTTGGAAGGCGCGATGGTTCAGGGGAAACACATTTGACTACCATGCTCCCATACCCTAGTTCGATTCAGACTGAAGGTAGAACTTTTATTTTCTGTTATTTCGGCTCAACTTTCAGTTTGGAAGACCCTCCTAGGGCACACCCACCCTCAATTGAGTCAGTACCTTTAATTTGGGAAACACCTGGCGGTTGAGCGTGATTTCAGGAAAATCTCTTCCTTTCACATCCGTTGGCGCAGTAACAGTACATCCTAACGTAAGCACTGAACCCTAATAAAATAAAACGTTTTATTTGTATTGGTAGAGGTTTTATTTTTTAAAAAAAATTCTTCTATTTTAGTTTGAGACACTAGGTATCAGAATCTGTTTGACTGACACTTCTTCCTGCCTCTCAGTATTGGAATTCTTTAATGCGAGTCAGGTTTTTCATGGGGCATTACAAGTATCTTAGGAAAGATTCCTCTTGATTTTCTTGCGTAAGAGAGAAGGCTCATATGGTCGACCTGTAAAACAATAGATTCTATTTGGATACCATAAATTAGAAAAAAATTATCCGAGGCAATTGATGATTCCCCCAGATTATTTTCCAATGAAGTACTTACAACCCCTACATATATCACCAAAATGTCACCTCCGGGGCTGTTGGATATCACAGGTCAGGGTTGTTTCTTGGTCGATTATTGGAGACACTTTAATTAGAGACAATATTTCTATTATTTCTGAGGATTACTCGTTCACGTAAACTGTGGGTCGTTTACTAGATATCTTATTTACTCATTGCCACAAAGAAAGAGTGCATATAATGTGATGGTTCATTTATTTATGTTTTCAGAATAAACATTCAATTTTTTAGATACCATCGAATGAAACCTGAGATGTTAACTGAAATAATCCATGGATCTAAGTTGATTCACTAATATTTGTTGGATATATTACTATGCTGGCGGAAGTAAACAAGGCTGCTTGTCATATCCAAATCAAGCCAAATCAAACCAATGAGGATCGGATACAATCATCAGTTAAATTGAAACCAAATAGGCAGTAATGCTCAATCAATACTCTCGTGAAGCATTTATATGACATTATTGATGGTAGCGAATAAAAGAAAAATAATATAAAAAAATAGTATGTGTAATTACTTTGCAGCTATGCTCTTTTGAATTAATCACAATACAAAATAACATAACTAAAAACTATTAAAGAACTATTAAACTATTAAACCTGTTGGGCGAGCACATTGGGGTGAGGGTTTCAGAGGGCGCCCGGTACAGGGAGAGTGATAGTGTTGGTTGTTGATGACTTCTTAAAAAAAAACGATTACCTGGCAACATAGTAGAATATATTATACGCTATGGTTATATTTCATGTTTATGTAAAGATGAGCAAATGGTGAATCGCTGTGTGTTTTGTAATTAGAAATGTAATTATTACCGTAGTGCGTTTAGTATCATTTTGAGTATGTTATGGTTGTATATAGATTTTATCAGAATCAGAATACAGAGGTCTGTTCTATTTATCCATATTTAGTAAATAATTATATAAGTTTAGTGGCGATAATTAGTATAGTAAAGGTGCAAGTAATGTCTAGGTTATTGTCATTTTTTTTTTTTGGGGGGGGGGGGGGTGGTTTAACGTCCTTATCTACTCCAATTAGGATAGCAAGGACGGGAAATACTACAGGTTACCAACCTATTCTAAAGAAGGTGAGAGGGTCAAAACTCATTATGTGTATCCGTGGCGAAATAAATTTTAACCGGCCCAGGCAGGATACGAACCCACGTTCTTCTGTACCAAGCGCTGAGACCCTCGCTCCAACTCACTCGGCCATTGAGTCCCGTTATTGTCATTCAAGTTTTGGGTTTATGCTCTAGGTGCCTAATGTAGAGAAGTTTGTCATAATGCCATTTTTACTGTATATTATTAATTATTTTTCGGAACCTTCACTTCTATAAAAAAACAATTTTTATAATATCTCTAAAACAATTATTTTTTAATGGCAATTTTGCATATCATGCGTAACACTAGGCCTAAAGGCTGAGGAAAAAAAAAATTTGTATGAAAAGAAAATTTTTTCATGATATACCTCAACGGTTTTCCTTGTCCGCTCCAATTTTCTCATTAGCTAGTTTCTCTCCTTTTTGGAAAGTACTGACTTCGAGTAAGTAGTTCGGCGAATCAGAATAACGGGAAATTGCCTATACAATATCCAGCAGCGTGCATAGATTTTTTGCAAATACCTCCGCAGGTTTGAAAGAGGCTCTTTTCTATCAGATAGATGAGAAAAAAGTTATTAAATAAAAGATGCCCGAGATAGGAATTAAAATTCTGTTAATATCTCTCTAAAAAGGCCTGAGGCCGATCGCTACTGTATTGTAGTGGTGGAGTAAAACTAGCCAAAAAGGAAGAGAGGTAAATTACTGGTATATGGAAAAACATCTTACCCTTAATGGACGTTTCAAATACCTACAGTTACTTTCACCTTTGGTGAGGTCCTAAAATAAATGATTTTATGAACCATAACAATTGCTTAACGAACTTTAAATATTAACCCATTTATTAGTCGCTTTTGATTTCCATCTGCTTAAAACATCATATATATGTTTACATTCTTCTCATATAAATACCACACATCCATAAAACCAATACTTCCAATACTTTAAAATTTACACAATACTCTTTATTATTAAAGAAAATTTACACAACCTACTTGTTTATTAAGTGCATTATTATTTTACAAAATTAAAAGTAAATAATTATGATTGAAGCAATGTCTCTAAACCTGAGAAAAAAAGTAGGAGATTAAAAAGAAGGTAGATGAGATCTCTACTCGCTTAATCTAAATTTATGTAGATCGTTGCAGGGATAAGTATTTTTAATTTTTGTTTTTAACTTGCTTTCCACCTGATGTCATTTTGTATTTTGAAAGGTGATGATGTTCAAACAGATTTTTTTTTATATAAAAAAAAATTAAAAATTAAATTAGGTTTGATCCTTCAATACCATCATGCGTACCTCAAGTGATTAAAAATTAAAGTTAGTGAGAACAAGGTCCTATTAATATCACTTAGATTTAAACGTGAATATAAAGGAGAAACGGTTAAACTAAAGACAGACTAAACAGGCAAGTTGTTTGGGTCTACAACTGGAACCCATTAATCTAAGGAGCAGACACAACAGTGTTCTATGTAGGGCTTGTTTGGTACATCGCTCTGTTTATTCCGCCTGCCCACTCGGCGGTTATATCATCTATTTGTCATAAGGCGTGATAGATCGAAAAGGGAATTTTAAATTTAGATTAGTCTCCTCGGAACTTGCAATTTATTTGAACCGCATGAGCATATCGATAAATTTAGCATAACCCAGATATGGAAATGGTAAGAAATATTTTATGCCTTGGTTGCGAACGAATGCGTTATCTGCGAGATCTGAAATTTGAAGATCCTATGAGGATAGTAAGATATCCTTGGAGAAGTAAAATTTTAATCGCATTTTTTTTTTTTTTTACTGACAGTAATTAGACCACCCATTTGGTCATACAGAATTGAGCTTTGCGGCTCATAGTAGCTGAAAAAGGTTGGTAATCTGTAGGATAAACCGTCCTTTGCGTCTTAGTTGAAGTACATAAGAACGTCTTAACAAATGAACAGTCCAGAAAAGCCAGAATATTGACAAATAATTTAGTTTACTCCTAATTGGTAAAATCATAAATTTGTATTTACTCTTTAATCATTCTCCTTCATATTATTCACATTTATGGTTATATCTGTCATCCGAACTGAATAAGTGGTTACCTTGAATTTTGACTGAAATGAGTTAAATGACTGAAAAGAAACCTGTAGATGTTTTCTTTATCATGAATAAGTGTTTTAGTCAGATAGATATTCATTATTCTAACGTTATAGTATTGTGCGTTTTTATCCTTGAGTTTTGTCATATATAAGCGGTCAAGTCGATTTAATCTGTCTCACACAGTTGTGTGAACAACTTTATAAACAAAGTTGATCGGTTATGTTCGCCCAGTGAAACATGGTTAAGTTAAGTTAACCATTTTTGTACAATTTGTTTTATAGTGGCCAGCTGTCCACATCAAATTACTCAATTGTGAACATTCAATTGATAAAGGTTTAGTTAACTATTTGCGAATGCAATATAAATGCATTTCGAGCACCTATAAATAAATTTTGTTTATAAATGTTGTTTCCGACTACTCCAAAGCTCACAATAAATTACAAAAGACTTATTTATATGATAGTAATTAGACCCCCCAGGTGTATATAGTTGAGCTTTGTGGCTCCAAAACTCCCAATTCTTCTCGTGTTCAATGCTTATAGTCCAAAATCCTCAATGCTCTTTATTATGTCACATCTGTCAAATCTGTAAAGATGAAGGCGTCTGAAAAGAAGATGGCAAAGAGACTTTCTAATGTATAACTTTTATTGAAGTGCTACCAGTTATTAGTTCGTTAAATGTTATTGACGAGTCATTGTAATAATTTTTTTCAAATTTACTTGGTGCATGTAACCTATACAGTTGTAAATATCAATAAATAGTTTTTTTTTTAAATTACTTCGGTTGTTAAATTTTTATTTTATTATAAAATGATATAAAACATTGTTTAGGATTTGTAAGATACACATTAAAAAGAAATCATAGGCCCTTGTTCGTTCACAAAATGTTTTTTATTCGAGTTTCCTGGTATAATCGGTTAAACCTTCTGTTAAATTCGAATAGGTGCTCAGTCCGATTCAAAAGAATCAATGGTTTTTTGTGGAACTAAGTTGCTTTGTGAGTAAAAATAAGAACTGCTAACCTACAATTTTTGGCGTATATACAAAATGATCTTTATTGCCCAATGTATTCTTAGTTATAATTAAAAAAAAATTTTCTATAATTTATTGATATATACAATTGTATACGATATATTCAATAATTACCCTAAATGGGTTGTGGAATAATTACAATAATATTTGAATAGCTAGTGAATAACCAGTTAGTAGCTACTAACTAAGCTATATTAAAGTTTCTATATTAGGAAGTCCCCAGGCGAGTGAGAAGCAAGTTGGGATAATAGAGGATTCGGAGTGGGTATGAAGCTTTTCATATTTCATTTGCAATATAATAAGGATTATTGAGAATTTTACGAAGGATTTTGGATTGTAAGGTTTGGGTAGGAGAAGTATTGGAAGGTTTAGAGGAGCCCCAAAGCTCAACCCCTATGCCCTAATAAGTCTAATTACTGTCATGTAAATATGTCTTTTGTAATTCACTAGGTGCTTTCAACGCTTACCTAGCAAATGCTGGAGTATTCGAAGAATAAGTTCAGCTTCTTGTCTTTTAAGTCTGGTATTTGAAATTCAAGTAAGATGTTTTATTAGATTTGTGGATCTTAAATTAAAAAACCCTTTGAGAAGCGATCCTACCGAAAATTGATATTCTTGTTAAATCGGATATTTGAACACAATTAACTAGCATACCTCGTCGCGGCTTCCCCCGCCGCTCTCATAAATAAAGAACATAATGAATTTCATTTGTTTATCGTCAAAATTCATGTATGGAATTTAGCATTATATCTCCAATGATATTTTCTCCTGCAGAAATTTTAACCTAGTTAAAATTGCATTGATTAGGTGTTTAAAGTGTACGTAAAAAGCATAATTAGACATCCACTTTGGCAGATATAATTGTATCGATCCATCTGGTTGGATTTTAATTTTTAACCATAAAAGTATATGACAGTTAGACAAACCTCGTTTCTGGCACTCAAGACTACACATTTTAATTAGTATTATAGTTAAATTTATTATTATAAACCTTCCTAGAACTATGAAGATATTGTAGTTTAAATTTGGTACAGTTAGGCTTAATAGTTCTACAATGCAACTCAGCAAACTGCAAACTCTGTTGCAGATTGGCCACGAATCAGTCGATTTTAAACTGTACTGGGATCCACATGTCGCTTTTTTATTCGCCACACATAGCTTTTTTATTAACAATTGAATTGAAGATAAGTAATTTTTATCAAAAATATCTACCTCTATATAATACCGTACCTTTGTAACCTCTCTCGAATGGTGCTCGCTACCTATCGGTTGACCAAACTTCACTGCGCCTCACATGTTTAACGGTTGTTTATGGTAATATAATTCAAAACCTTTAAATATTATTCTTGCTAAACCTTTCTTGAACTATGGAGGTGATGTGGTTAAAATTTGGTTCAGTTGTTTTTGCGTTCAGTAATCACAAACAAAACTGGTTTGTTCTTTTATATAATAGTATAGATTTATATTTTTATGTATTTTTTTTATTTTTGTAATATTTATGGAAATGGATAAGTTGTGTTATATTTTAAATATTAGAACCAACTTTAAAGAATAAATTTCATTGAGGAATGATTTCTAAACAATTTATTACCTTTTGTTTCTTTGTATCGGCTACCTGCTTTCTTTTTGATTCATCCGTTCTACTCTACATTATTAATTAATTAAGTTTAAAAATAAAACGTTCAGTCTAACGCTACTAAAAAAATCTACCAATATTGAATAACCTTAAAGTTTTAAAAAACAGTATTATAGCTAATTTTCATATTCGTATCAGAACATATGTATATATATAGTACTTTACACCAATGAGATCCCGAATTCTGCCTAATAGATATTTTCTATTATCCCGAGGCAGTGGAACACCTTGCCTATTTCTATTCCCTCGTTGGATGGTCTACCCTCAGTTGCCAAAAGGACGACACAGGGTCAAAGATTACCATGCCTAGACTAGGAGCCGACTGGTTGTTAATTGGAGGCTCCACTCAGACATGCACATAGCTGATGGTACGAATCCTACGGATTAGCATGGCGTTAGACTTGGAAATTGCTAGCGGTGGTGTTTCACGAAGCCCCCACCACCTCCCCACAATGTCAAAACAATGTCTAGACGGTTCTAACCACATATGTCACCCACTATGGAGAAAACGGCACCCGTCCTTCATTTTTATCATCTTTTTTTTTATATCTCCTCCTGTCTTGAAGCTCTATCTCCATTCGAAAGCCTTTCATCGTTGATGACTTCATTCCCGATACAAACAAGCTAGTTGGATTCAGCCTATTTTCTAGACGTTGAGAAATGGCAGTACATGAAATATTTTGATCAAAATGTTTTAAAAAATTATTGTTTATATAGCTTTAACCTTCTGAAATGATACAACTAGAAAGTAATATTTCATAAGAAATCATTTAAGTGATACAATAGAATCTATTAATACCAAAGACGGAAAAAATAATGAAGTGTTTCTCAGTATATGCTCTTATTATACCGTTGGGATTTTATTATTATTATTGATATTAACTTTTCGTTTATAAATAGTTACCAATACAATTTTTGTAACATTTTCAATATCAAGCACCCCACGCTTTTTTCTATACATTGAATTATTTTGTTAATAACCTAAGTTTAATTTAATTTTATTCCAAATTAATTATTCATAATTGATTGTCTGGCTTTCTATTAAGTACCATAACACAAACAATAATATCTATACTCTACAATTATCCTCCTCATTCATACTGGTCTTTTTAGTGAGGACATTGGAACAAAGTCGTAGAATAATTGAGCATATTAAACATATTTCTAAGATATAATCGGAAAACTCAAAAATGTGACCTCCCCTCTCTCTCCACCGTATGCTCATCCCCCAAGGAAGGGGAATTTTAGTATATTTTCCTAATTAACTACTTCTAACGAAATCCTGATGTCAAAAATTATCGCATATTCCATGCACTTTACAACATTTACAACATTGACTGGAATATAAATATTATCTATTATGCGCATCATTGTAGTGAGGGCATTAGAACAATGTTGCGAAATAATTATATTGTCATTGGGCATCTTGCACGAAATCTAATGATCTACAAATTTTAGATATGTTACTTTTTTTTTTTATTGAACTAGCCATTTATTGAGTTATAGACTCTTAAACATGACCAAAGCCAAGAAAGTTGGCAAAATTCATCTATTTTTGAGAATCGAATGTGACTGAACGTCTAAATCAAATTCAACTTAGATGATGTCTTTAGGCGCTGGATTTAACCAACTTTAATTTTTTAAATAGTAAATTTTTTTATTGAAAGCATTTGTGTATGTTTTCTTTATTCGTTGCAAAATTCTGAGAAAGTACAAAAAAGTTTGGATTAACAAATATATTCACGTTTTTGATATTTTATTCATAGGACTCACCTGAACTATATAAAAACAGAAAACCTACTACTATCTTTTGCAAGGTAGACTCCCTCTTTGGGGGTAATTTGACTAGACTAAGTAAGAACATTAAACTTGTGTAATTGTTGTATTGTTATTGCCCCTTGACAAGTGTGCAAATTTTCAAGTTTATCAGACAGCTGGAAATCGGTGAATTTTTTGAACTTTTTTTATTTGAATAATCACAAGCTGCCTCACTCAAGGGCAATGAGTAATATTGATGACAGAGACTCATTTACACAATATGTACAATGATAAGAAAATTAAAATAAACAGCCTTTATAGATATAAGAAATAAAATAAAATATATTTCTACAAGAAATAAAATAAAATATACAAGAGATAAAAATAGAATATAATAAATGATAATATAAAATAGGTAATGATTTTTTAATCTATTTGTCGGAAAAGGTTCCAGTCTACTGGCCCTCTTATAAATGAGGGAGGAGAAGGTTTTGGGATTGGAGTGGCGGAAAGGGTTAGAATTAAAGGACTGTGAACGGAGAAAAGTTCATCCAGGCGTTCTATCGAGTAATGAAGAGGTCCTAAGCCTGAATGAATGAAGAAGTCAAGAAGGTCGGGGTTTCGGTTTGGATCTGTGGGTCAGGTGAAAATTAGAAGAAAGATTCCGTTACTTACAGGTCAAGTTAATAGAAGCCTATTAAAAAAAATTAAAAATACAATCATACTTTATTTACAATATACACTCAGCCTAGGAATCCCCCAAACAGACTTCCCCTCCACTTATGGAGAAATAAGCCAGCCAGGTCCAAAGAGATCCCAGCGCTTCTCTCTAAGCTGCGTCACTGACAGTGACCAGAACTTGGTGGCTGAGTGACTGCGCGATACAGTCATTCAGATGCTCACTTAAATAGGCATGATTGAAGGGCTCCTAAAAAATATCAGTACCTACTGCAGACAGTGTAACAAGGAAAAGGGGTAGCATGGTAATTGGGTACACACATTTTGATCCCTATATTTATTTTTCAGGTTACTGATCGGCATTTATTTATCGGTAGGTTACTGATTTATTTTTCAGGTTACTGATTTTAATATTGAAGTCTATTGAAAACAATACATAAACAATTTTTTTTTTTTAATTAAAAAAAGCTATTTATGCTTTAAACATATTTTGTATCATGAACACCAATTAAAAGTTGTTTTATTTCCTCTATCATTGTTCCTGAATGAGCAATATTAAGTTTTTTTATTTTTTATTTATAGACTCTTTTCGATTAATACACAAGTACCATAACCTAGTCTGAGCATTGTAAGCTTTGACCCTTTGTCTTCTTCCTTGTAAATGAGGGTAGACCGTAATTGAAACAGGCAAATAGGTGTCTCCGGTAGGGCAAAATAGGCGTCTCGGGGCAACCGAAAATAACCTTCACCATGAATTTGTAATACTATCATTAGTAAAAACAATTTATTTGTTTATTAATTCTTTATTTGAGTTAAAAAAATAAATTGGAGTGGTATTTTTTTTTAAGGGACTACAATTAAAAAAATAGTGCCTGTATTTTCATAAAAACAGAATATAATGTCTATCTATCTATCTATCTAGTTGCCTCTGCAACCCTTATTGGGTCCTGGCCTCCTGAATAAGCTTCCGCCAGTCATCTCCCAGCAGGTCTCTCACGTCAGCTATCACACCGTCTACTCATCTTAATTTCTTTCTGCCAACTCTTCTTGTATTGTGCATTGGGTCTTCAACAACTCTTATCGGGATCTCAGATCTCTCCATCCGGAGCAGGGCTACGTGTTCTGTCCAGCTTAGCTTTCCTAATTTTCTTATCCTAACAACATTAGGTTATTTAAAAAGCTTATTAATTTCTCTACTTGTTCGAATTCTCCAAAACAGTCCCTCTCTCACAGCTCCGAAAACTCTTAGGAGGATTTTTCTTTTATGATTCATCGTCTTAGAAATATCGTGCTTCATGTAACCATGTTATGCGTTGCGGCAAAAATTAGTATCCTCTTACCATTGCCATTGCTATCATTATGGATACTGTGGAGGCCAATGGTTGGCCTGTATACAGGGTGTCCCGAATTTAAATAGCAAAACTTCAGGAACTTATAGCGGACCGAAGAACTAAGACAAAAAGTCCTTTAGAGATTTGCTCGTTTTTGCTTAGTTTTAGAGAAAATCGCAAAAAAAGAAACAAAACAAAAATGTTAACGGTAGTGATTATCACCTTTCAAAGTTTATCAGGCTAGGCAGTGAGATATGTAAACACTTAATGTTATCCTTTACATTCTTTTTTTTGGCTTTCTTCTAGGATTATAATTCCTAAATCAGTCTTCAGTCAGTTACTCAGATATTTTTGTGTGAATAGCATCAGCCACAATGCTGCATACATATTCTAATGTTGAATACACTGATATGATTTTTGTGTATGATTTCTGTAACGGTAATGCTTTGGAAGCGGTGCGGGAGTATGCGCGCCGATTTCCAAATAGAAGAATGCCTAATCGACGAGTCTTTTCGTTAACTTTTAATAGACTACAAGAGACTGGGTCATTCTTAATACGTAATGAAGGTGACCAATTCCAGGCAGCAATAAGAGCAGATTATCGGACAAGAATTTGTGTCCAACGCCACTTCGATAACAATCCTGAGACTAGCATCCGAAGAGCATCTGCTGCATTAGCAATATCGCGGCAAGCAATATGGAGAACTTTGAAAGGTGATAATCGCTACCCATACCATCTTCAAATAGTTCAGAATTTATTACAAGATTATGTCAAGAGATTGAATTTTAGTAACTGGTTTCTTGACAAAATTCGCGATGATAATTTATTTCCATTAAAAATTAAATGGACCAATGAAGCTACCTTTACAAGAGGAGAAATTGTTAATCAAAGAAATTATCATGTATGGGCTCTTGAAAATCCCAGAGCTATTAGAGAGAATAGGTTTCAGCATAAATTTGCTATTAACGTTTGGCTTGGAATTTGGAACGGAATACTGGTGGGACCATACTTTTTACCTGGAAGATTTAATGGTATCACATTTACACATTTTTTGGAGAACGACTTTTCTAATTATTTAGATGACATTCCCTTACAGCAGCGGATTGAAATGTGGTTCCAACTCGATGGATGTCCAGCTCATTATAGCAGAGTTGCTCGAGCTGGGCTGGATATAAATTATCTACAACGATGGATTGGACGTGGAGGAGTAGTACCTTGGCCACCCAGATCACCTGATATGACACCCATGGATTTCTTCGTATGGGGAACCTTGAAGTAGAAAATTTATTCAGTGTCAATCAACTCAAGAGAGCAATTAAGAGAGCAGATGCAGTGCACCAAATATCATCAGAACAATGTTTAGCTACAATTTATCAAGTGAGTGCTAGATGTAATGCTTGCATTGGTGCAAGAGGACAACATTTTGAGCAATATTTACATTAAAAAGAACATAACATAAATATAAATGTAAATAAATAAGTATAAAAATGAAAACTTGTTTTGTTTCTTTTTTTTGCGATTTTCTCTAAAACTAAGCAAAAACGAGCATATCTCTAAAGGACTTTTTGTCTTAGTTTTTCGGTCCCCTATAAGTTCCTGAAGTTTTGCCATTTAAATTCGGGACACCCTGTATAGACACATATCTTTAACAAGTATATTTTTATTACTTTAACACATTCCTCAATTATACGCTTAAAAACTAATGCTAAAATCATTTCTTAAAACTAGTTAATAAAATTATGGTAATGTTATTTTTGAATTACAATTTTAGGAATTTTGAACTATTTTTATAATTTGTTCTGCTTATTGAAAACATTATTATTTTAAAACAAGAAATCATTTTAATTTTGTGTTGTATATTTATTGTACCATGTTATGTAGTTATTCCAATCTGCATTAGATTGTAATATGTATTTTACCTTTTTTCTCTAATTATGATGAAAAAGGATCATTTTTTTTACTTTTGAACCATTCTACAAAAACTAATAACTAAAAATTTCAATTGTTTTTTAAAATTAAATATTTTGAAGATTCCAAGCTAGAAAAAGTACTATTTACAGTGATGAATGGTTTACTGAAGGGTTCATACCTTGAGTATCTTTCTTATCCTTGCTTTTCCGGATTGTATTTCTTGAAACAATAATGTAGTTTTCTATATGTAGTTACTATAGTTGTCGAAGTAATAAATATAGTTTTTCTTTTAACCCTTGGAAATATTCACTTTTAACATTCATTTTTGTCCTTTATTTATCAATTAAAAGCATTAATTTCTAGGATAATAGTTAGTACAACATGAATATAGAATGATTTAATAATATTTTTCACTGCAGATTAACAATTATTAAAATTATCATTGTACAATATATACTTTTAAAAAGTTTTTAA
The DNA here is from genome assembly GCA_003667255.2 of Euschistus heros. NCBI lineage: Eukaryota > Metazoa > Arthropoda > Insecta > Hemiptera > Pentatomidae > Euschistus > Euschistus heros. The sequence continues at coordinate 1,870,212 of RCWM02000058.1, read as the reverse complement.
GGCTTCCTCAATAGTGAACGGATAGACCTTGAGTTCACCTTTAGAGCTCTGGGAAACTTTTATCTAGAGTTATGATAGTTGAATGCGAATTTTGGAAACACCTTGTTTCTATTCAAATGTTACCTCTCAATTTATTCATGAACTCTTGTCTCGCCATACCTTCTTGAATCTATTATTATTTAGATTCTAGACCTAGACGAAATTCATTTCCTTCTGAGAGTTACTAAGACCTTTCCCTACGATTTTTGAGTTTAGTTAAATAGAATTTATTATTTTTTTTTTTATTAACTTTAGTATTTTAACATAAAATGATTTTTTAAAATATATTTCTGTTCAATTAGTATGTTAAAAGACTACTAAACAATATAATTAAGAAAAAAATTCCTCTATTTTTAATTTGAAAACATTTTAACAAATGTTTTTAAGGATCTTATATATAAGGAAATTAAATTATTTATTGAAATTTACAAGTAAAAGAATAAATGTGCTATTTTTCATTATGTTTTATGATGAAAAATATGTGAAAGTAAATAAACTAGATTCTTATAAAACTTGTCCCCAAAGAATAACAATACATAGGGCAATCGTCAGGCTACGATAATTGGTTATAAATAATATTATAAATTACAAACTAATCGTGTGGTTATGTTAAGAAATATGTACCTCTTAGAGTAAAAAAAAACAAAACAAAATGGGTGAAACTAGATAAAAAATGAAGAAAAATGCCACAGATCTTACTTTCCTATTCCAATCCGTTGCAAATATACAGACTTTTCTGAAGGAACAGGTCATAAAAGCTGTAATATCTCCACTTTGTTTTAATGTTTCTCAAATTTTGATAATTTTTTTGGATTTAGCATTAAATTTCCTATAAGACCACAATACATGTAACCTTGAATCTTACAAACTCGGTAACTAAAGAACAAATTGATCTTCACCTTATTTAGGAAAGTTACAATATTAGTCTTATAATATTTTAACGCTCACCGTTTTTCGAAAAAACTATCCACAAAACTGCTAATTTCACAAAAACTTGAAAATTTAACCAGCTTTCATATGGTATGATCAAATTAATGATTCCTTATAGTTTTCATGGAGAAATTTACTTTTAAAACTGGAAAATCATGGTGTTTTCATTTTGCATACAAATTAGTTACGTATGTAAATAAAACATCATAATCGCCTAATGGAAATAAATAAAATTAAAATACTTAACATACTTGATTAAATATTTAATAGATAAGAAAAAATTTATTGTTTAATGGAAAATAAAGTAAAACTGTCAATAAAGGGAAACCAGATCAAAAGATTTTATGTTATTACATTTATTTATTTATTACTATTATTTAGGATTTATTTTATTTAATTTTTAATGTAAGGTTTAAAACCAAATGATAATGAACATAGACCTAAATTTTGCCTTTGGTTTTTGAATGCAGATGATTTTGCTGAAGTTCGGCAAAATATGATTTTCCAACACAATGGTGCTCCTCCACATTATTCGAGTCTATATATAATGTAAATATATATATTTTACATTTTCTTGGAAGACTGATTCAAGAATCAAAGGAAAAAGAAAGTTTATGAAATAATTGATTGAATTTAGTATGAAGTTCAAAAATCAAGCATAGGTATTTCACCTAGACCATATCAACTACATTAGAATAATTTTACAGAGTAAAAAAAAATAAATAAATTTGTTATATTTTATTATAATACTGTAATTTTTGTTTGCATGAAAATAATAACAACAACCTTGAAAACTATTAAATAGGAAAGTCTTTCCAGAACAATGTTGGTAATTTTATTAGGTATGGAAGTCAGTAATTAGAAGTTTTTCACACTTCATGAGGGCTTTCTACTTATTTTTTATTTAAAAGATGGTATGTTATTTTTTCTTATAATTGTGTCTAATGGTCCTGCCTATGAACCAAATAAAGTTACATGATTACTTCTTTTGTTTTTTTACATTATATTTTATCTTTCTATCTCTTAAGTTTGCATAAATAGAAATTAATTTTTTTAGAATATGTAGAAAGTTTTCATTTTGTTTATTTATTATCTTTTTTTAATTGATTAAAAGTTGGTTGTTTAAATTTAACACTTAAGAGTTGATAGATATTTTTCACAAAAAATTATATTTAAAGTGGTGTATATCTGATTCATTAATTAATAAATAAACAATCACACACACACACAGAGTATCGATAGATATCGATTGGTTAGGGCAGATGAATGGGGTTTATCGGGATTACCTCACAGCATCAATAACTAGAACTATTAGAATTTTTGTTGGAAAACAATATGAAACTGTTAAAAATGATCAAAATCAAACATTATGGTAATAAATAATTCATATTTATACAATTAAAAGATTGTTTTAATGACAAAAAAAAATAAAATAAAACTCGGGCCTGGATCCAAGTCAAGCTTAGGGCAGAAAATTTATTTAATTGGTTTCTTTTCTTAACAACAGAAAGGAACCAATTAGTATTGGGTCTTTAGCATTCCTCAAATGACATTTTTATTTTTATTTTTATATCACATCATTATCATTATTGTAAGATAGGTATGAAATCATAAAAAAACAAAACAAAAAAAAACTATAGAAAATGTAAATACATATATATGTAAGTTTTATCTTTTTATTAATTTTTCTTGCCTACTTAAAATTCAAAAGATATAACTTATTATTGCCTTGACATTTTTTAAATAGACATGGCACTGTAAATAATTGTTAAAAAATGATAACATTAAAAGGTACAAAATAAAAGCTAGAAAGAACTGTATCGATGAAAATATTATGGTTAAGTTGATAAATGAAATTTCTGAGGGATGATTTATGATTAAAAAATAGAAAATCTGAAAATTCTTACTTAAATAAAACTAAAAAAAAAATTAATATTTGTGTTCGAAATTAATAACTTATAAAACAGAAATAATATTAATTATAAAATAAATATTTATACACTTAGCATAATGTAAATATTCACTATTGGTCTAAATGTTTGAAAAAAAATCAACTATAAACTTTTAATTCAGGGTATACTTATCAGCTTTTTTTTGTTCTTTGTCTTCTGAGATGCTTAATCTTTCCGTATCCATTTCTAGTTCCTTAATCCATGCTGTTGTGGTTTTCTTTCTACAGAAGTAATCGAATATCCTTTTGGTAAGTCTCTTTTGGTCCATTCTGTACAGGCGTCCGAAAAATGTCAACCCCCTCTTCTTCATAGTCTCAGAGATTTTTTCTGCTTTCTTATTAACTTCTTCATTACTTTTATGTCTCCATGCTCTTTCAGTTCAGCACTCATCATTTTTCTAAGTATTCTTCTTTCCAGGACTTCTAGTATATCCAACTGGTAGTTCATGGACAGACACTCACTGGCTATAGACATTTTGTCTCCACTTCGGTGTTGTAGTGCTTTATCTTGGCATTCCAGGATAAGCACTTCTTATTGTAAATTTTTGTTGTCAAACCATATACTCTCTCCATTTTTGAGATCTGATCTTCCATTGTATCCTTCTCTATCCCATTCGCTTGTATGGTCTCGCCAAGGTATTTGAACTTTTTGACCCTTTTGATTTGCCCTATCACTCACTGTTTTTTAGAAATTGTGGCCCATATTTGGAGTTCATCATGAATTTGGTCTTTTCTATTGAGATCCTCAGTTTTGTTTGTCGTGCGATTCTTTCCAGAAGGTTAATTTGGAAGATTGCGACCTCTGAACTTTCCGACAGAACTGCGAAGTTATCAGCAAAAGCTAGGCAATTGACTTTAATACCTCTTGATTTTCTTCCTAGGCAGATCGGAGTTATCTTTTGGCATTCAAGTTCATTATTCCAAATTCTAACAATCATTTCCAAGACAGTTAAAAAGGAGCAGCGATAGTCCATCACCTTTCCTCACACCTGTCTTTTTTTCAAACGGTTGTGAAAAAATACCCTAAGAATTTCACCCAGGAAGTTGTATGTGTTAGGGTCTCTTTGATTATGTTTGCCAGTTTTATTTGGACTCCAAATTCTTTAATGATCTTAATCAAGGTCTCTCAGCCCACCAAATCATTCAAGGCTTTCTTGAAGTCTACAAATGACACCACAATGTTCTCACCACTCAACATTCTGTGGTGGAGTATTGATTTCAGGTTGAATATCTGTTCAATACAGGAGCGGCCTCATTTTCAAATTTATTAATAATGAAAAAACGTTTTGTTTACTAAACTAGTTGGATGAAGACATAGAAATATTTTAACAATAAATGAATTTATATTTACTGAATTTTAAGTATTATTAATATGCTTTTATTAACTTCACCTTTATGTAACAGAATCTCGCATCGTAATTTTCTCCTATTTCCAGTTATCTAATTATCTTGAAAATTTGCACACGAGTAAGGACCAATGGCAATACAATAATTGCACAATTTTGTTTTAATGTTTTTATTTAGTCCAGTCGATATACCCCCAAAAAGGGGATCTGTCTTGCAAAAGGTGGAGTAGCATGTTTTATTATTCAGTAGGGTCCAGATGGGTCCTGAGAATAAAATATCAAAAATGTGACTACATTTGATAAAGGGAAAATTTTTTGGGAGCAAAATTTATAACCTATAAATTTATTTATAACTAAATATATGTTTATAACACTGATTGAGCCAATGATTTTCCTTTTTCTGTTTATTGTAACAGCTTGGACGCTCACTGCAAAGAATGAAAGCATTCTAAATAGCTAGGAGACAAAGTTTTAAGGAAGGCTCTACTAAAGATGGAGGATAAAAATCAACCAGGAGCTAAGAAACCTGTACAAAGCTGCAGATTTTGTAGGAACAATTAAGCAAAGACGATTAAGATGGCTAGGCCATGTTCATAGAATGAGCTCCTACAGAATGCCAAAAATCATGATAAACGGGCAACCCGAAGGAGGGAAGAGAGAAAGGGGAAGGCCCAGGTTTAGCTAGAAGGAAAACATTGAAGCAGACCTAAAGAACCTTGGTGTGAGGTACTGGAAGAGAGCCGCTGGTGACTGGAATAAATAGAGGGAAATCGTGGAAGGTACTGAATGGACCGTAGCACCATTGTTGTTGTTATAACAGTCTTTAGTCTCATAAATATTACAATCTGCCTTGGTGAAGTGCAATAGGTTATAGATATATTCATATGTCCATTTGTATAATATATACTAATAGACACACAAAAATATATAACAGAAAAAAAATTAAATGAATGACCTAAATCTAATTATACTAATTATTATTATGATTTATATAAAGGAAAAAATAATGATAATAATAAATAAAAAATAATAATAATAACATTCAACAAAAATAAAATAGAATAATCAAAATTAAGATATAGTTCTACTACACTTATTGTCCTCCAAAGTTGAAGTCCATAGATCCAAATAGGTTTCAAGATTGTTTTATATATGAGTTTGTTATTAACTGAAAAATGAGAATTCCTACCTAGTAGTCGGTGAAGTTAGCTGAACTTTGTTTTGAGTTCTTGTATTGTGAGTTTGGTGTGAGGATTCCAGATCAGTCTTTTGTTGAAGTGAAAGGGCAGGTAGCATACTTTGTTAGATTTGGGTAAAGGAATATCATTGAAGTGAATGGATGGGCAGAATTTGCGGCAGAGGGTAAAATTTATATTTCAAATGTACCATAAAAGTTATCATCCATCGGTTACCCCACGTTTCAATTTGTAAAATTTATCATTGGTGGCTAAGGGAAGACATTTCAGGATCAGAATAAGATGGCAGCAGGGTTATTTCATTTGCAAATGCAGCTAAGAAGGTATTAGTATTGGTTGGTATATTGGAAGTGAAGAAATTGTAGAGAATAGGACCTAGAACCAACCAGCATCAATAGGATAACTATTTGAAAACTCGAAAGGAGTGATTATGAAAGTAAGATCGCAGGACTTGGTATAAGGATTGAGGAAAGTGGTTCATGTGTTTGAAGCCCTGGTGCCAAACACAGTCAAAAGCTTGTGCTAGATCTAGGAATGAACCAGTGCAAAACTACTTGTTTTCAAGGGCAGAGAATATATAATCAACAACATGAGGTCTTTGTTGAACAGTGGGGTAAGCAAATTAATAAAAAAAAAAAGTAATAATAATGAAGTAAATACCTCTGTCTAAGAAATTCACAATGAACTCAACAAAAGATAGCTGGCTGAGTTTTTAGTAATAATTTCAGTCTAAACAGTATTTTAAACATTAATTTTTATAACAAATTAAAGATTGTGAGGTGTAGAATTCCAAAACCAGTTCAGTCTATTAGATGAAATTAATGTATTAAAATATACATAATGGTATTAAGCAATAATATCTCCCAACATTTTTATTTACCCAAAAATTATATTTATAATAATTGGGCAATGTTTCATGGTATTCCCATATTCTAAAGCCCTAGAATGTAATTCATAGTCAAATAATATTTTATCAAGCAAAAAGTTTCAGCAATTATTATTAACATATCTCTTATTTAATAAGATATTTTTTTTTACAAATTAAAATACATTACAGTGTGATAATAACTATTGCATACTCTGCAATGAAACTGATAATATCGAAACTCTGCTTAATTGCTTAATATCCTTATATACTTTAACCTCGTTATATATGAATACATATAATATAAAAACATTTTTACATATTGATATTAACATTAAAATTTTATAGCAAAAATATAAAAGCAAAATATATTATATTGGTAAAGTATGAAAACAATAATTATTAAATGATTAAATATTTTCTAATATTAATACAAATAGTTTATAGAGTATATTTGCTAAATATTAAAATCAATAAAAAGTCACTAAAATTTGTATTCAAACATTTTACCTAATTAAAAAATAAATATAGGATTATTAAAAACAAAACTGAGGATATTGATTCAGGGTTAAGGTGGCTTTAATCTTATTCTGATCACTCTTGAAACCTGAGATTGGTTGATTTCAATCTGTCAGTTTTCTTGTTACTTCCTATAAAACTTTTTTTACAGTTTACTGCTGAACAATCTTTAACCAACCATACTTGCTTCTTCAGGAATTCCTTAGTCATCTCCATTCATAAGTTTCCTCATTCACTTCATTTTATACATCATTTAATTTTTCACTTATTTAACATTGAAGTTTTCTAATATATGTAAGAATGTATATATATATATATATATATGTATATATATATATATATATATATATATATATATATATATATATATATATATATATATGGTTTTCAGTATACATGCATATTGTGTTTTTTAAATTTTATTTCTACTTCCTGTATTTACAAGTCTCTCATTTTATAACCAATGTTTGTTTTTTCCGCGACTTAAGTAGAATGCTTGAATACAATTTAAGATGCACTTGTAAACTAGGTAACAATGTACCCTGGAATACAGATTAGTTTTCATTAATTTGTTTATTAAAATAGTCATTGTTAGAGAATTTTATTCAAAGACAAAGGTAATTTTTCCAAAGCTGGAGAACTCTCATATTATTTAAAAATAAAAGTTTTTAAATATAAAGATATGTTTAAAGCCGATTAAAAGCATGTTACTGCAAAAGACTGTAAATGATTAATCAAATATGGCAATAAAAAAATACAACCTGATTTTAAGAAAATGAGAGGGAAATTTAAATTTAATTTTTATTCATCAATATTATTATGAAAGCTTTGATCCTAGTCTTTCAAAGATCTTCCTTATACTTTTTTATCTTGCTTATTAGCTCAAAACAGTTTGTTTATGTATCAGTTCACATCACCCTAATCTGGAAAAATGTTCTTCCTAATACCGATATTGAAGATATGATAAAAGATAAAACTGGCAACATTAATCCCTATGATAACATCTGCCAAGGTAATGTATTTCTCAGTCTCACGTTAAGATAGTTCTTCTATCCGTATACTGGGATTGTAACATCTTTTGGTGACAATTGAGTGAGTTAAGTTGGCTTCTATTATATCTTGGAGATTCAGGAAACTTAGAGATAAAGCTACTGTATCGAAAAGAAAAAATATCTCAGATCCTATATCTATAATGAAATAGTGGCACTAAGTTAGGGCTTCGACAACTACTATATGTTTTGTTGACTCTTTTAATTGTAAGAAAATGAGAGTTTTTTATTGCACGTTCGAACACTTTTCTTAGCTTTTTGTCTAAGCTGTTGGTAATAAAAACAAATTGTCTTCCCCGAGAGCTCGAATCTGGAAAATTACTACAAGGGTCTCTTCCTTATAAAAAGTTAATTACTTTGGGCCACCCATTTACTACCACTACCGTTAATTACCGATCTACACATTTATTTTATACCAAACGGATCGCCTGACTTGGCTTTTCTCAGCTAACAACTACAGACCGAGAAAAACAGTTCTTGAGCTTTAAGACAATATTAAAGACATCGTAATTCAATATGATAGACTCAGGTTTCGCCATTTGTACTTGTTGGCTTTCGGGATATTTTTCGAGAAGATAAGGGACTAGGGTGGATGAAGCAGTGTTCCAATAAACATTGGGTCTTCATGGTGACTTTTTGGAGGACACACTTTGTTAAGAGTCCAGCGTCGCCTTACAACAGGTGAATGAACATCTGCTATGGCCATGATAACTGCAACCCATTGCAAGACCATGAAAGTCTAGCGTTTTTATTTTATTTTTTATTTTTATTTTTTTTATAATCTTTTTTTTTTTTTTTTTTTTTTCTCTTTCAGATTTTAATTCACACCTGTTATTAGAGTAACAATCAGTGAATGTGATGTGAAATTGAATACTACAGGCCTTGTATGCGTGTGGAAGACTAGCACTCAATAGTACCTCCTCCTCCTGGCATGGGTTAAAGAGATTTATTTGAGCAAATCTCTCATCCAGCTTCTTTTAAGCCTTCTGAGAGTATTTCCAGGTATGTCAGTCGTGGCCATGTCATTAATGAGTATGTTGTTATGTCCATGAAGTCTGTCATGAAACCGTCTATAAAGGTCATGTATATGTTCCTTTACTGTGGGTATTTCTAAATCAGTGTGAAGTGTGTGGTTTGAAACGTACCAAGGTGATTTCGTGATTAGTCTGAGTAATTTTGATTGGAATATTTGTATTTTTTGAAGGTGTGTATTTTTTGCAGTCCCATATATTTGTGTGGCGTATGTCCATATGGGTTTAAGTAAGTAAGTGTATGTATTCAGTCGTTGTCGGAGTTTTAATGTCGACCGTTTATGAAGCATTGGATACAGTAGTTTTAATCTCTTGGTCAGACTGAGACGTTTTTGTTTTACGTGTGGGCCCCAGGTCATTCTTCTATCAAATATAAGTCCTAAATAATGAATTTCGTTTGTTTGTGGTATGGGTTGATTGTCGATGAAGACAGGTGGACAAGTCTTGTCTGAGTGTAAAGGTTATGTGCTGTGATTTGGTGTAGTTTAGTTTTATTTTCCATTGTTTGAACCAGTCTTGTAGTATTGTTAAGTGGTGTTGAAGAGTTAATGATGCAAATGTGGGGTCTTCATGTCTAGTTAATATTGCTGTGTCATCAGCGTATGTTGCTGTCAATGTTTGAGGGCTAAGTGGCATATCGTGAGTGTAAAGAATATATAACAGTGGAGCTAGTATTGACCCCTGTGGTACTCCGGCTTTTACTGCATACATAGAGGAGATTTCTGAACCTTGTCGGACAGAAAAAAATCTATCAGAGAGAAAAGATTGAAGGATCAGATAATAGGTAAAAGGAAGAAGATTTTTCAATTTAAAAAGAAGTCCGCCATGCCAAACTCTGTCAAATGCTTGAGCTACATCTAGAAATGCCCCAGTAGCAAATAGTCTTTTCTCAAGTGAGATTGATATGAAATCCGTTACACGGTGTAGTTGATGAACTGTTGAGTGAAATGAACGGAATCCAAATTTATGTGTAGGCAGTACTTGTTTATCTGTCAGTATGTCTAGTATTCGTCGGTAAAATAATTTTTCAAAAACTTTAGAACACAAAGGAAGTAGGCTAATTGGTCGGTAGGAAGAAGGTGAATCGGTGTTTTTGTTTGGTTTATGTATCATGGTAATATAAGAATATTTCCATTGAACTAGGAATTTTGTAGTCCTGAGAATTGCGTTGTAAAGTGTAGTTAGAAAGACTATGCTTTTTTGGGCATTTTCCGGAGAAGTTCAGCGGTGATTATGTCAAATCCTGGAGCCTTTTTTGGTGATAGCTTTCTGATTACTTGCAATATATCAGAAGGAGTGAAAGACAGTGGTGGTAATGTCAATTGAAGGGGAGCTTCTAGAGTTTCTTGTAGGTAATTGTCATGTTCATTGTCTTGGTAGTCTGTATGTGGTGTGAAAACAGTCGAAAAATGTTCAGCAAAGAATTCAGACTTTTCTTTGTCCGACACCACCCAGGACCCATCTTCTTTTCTGAGAGGCGCTATCACCTCGTGATGCTTTAAAAGTTTTTTAGTGTGCCTCCATAAGCTTCCGTCGTCTGTCGTGATATTGGATAAATAGTAATCGTATTTGGTCTGTTTGATTTTCATAATTTGTGTTTTCAGTTCGTTATTCAATTTATTGAATGTTCGTCTGTCTGAAGGAAGTCTGTCTGTTTGCCATACCTTTCGCGCCCTTCTCTTTGCTGTGATCAGGTCCCTGATGTACTGTGGGTAACTCGGTAGAGAACCTCTTTTGTTCACTCTAGTGTTCACACTTTTGTTCGAATTTAACTTGGATTGATAGCTATCCCAATCCATAACGCTATCTATTTTAAATGTTATATCTAATGCTAAATCGTGAAAAAAGGCTTAAAATTTAGGTTGATGGATTGGTAATCGTGTAGAAGATTGTATACATTTTTGTGTTTCTATTAAATACTCTCCTGCTATCATCTTCTCGATATAACCCATTATATTCAGATGATTTAATTCTACATGATTTTTTTAATTTAGGTTCTGTGGTTTATTATTTATTCCATGTTCACGTATCACTTTATGAAAGGTTTAGATCACTTAGGAAAGGCTAGAATATCCGATAACATATCGCATAATCTTTCGTACCTTAAACAGAATCCTTTAAGCAGATAAGAACGTTTAAGTACCAAACAAACGACAATATTTTTTGGTAAAGGCAATAGCACACTTTTCATCTTAAATGGGTGCTTAAGTAAAAAAAGTTGATCGACCAGGTTTTATTATTATCTGCTACTACGCAGAGTACGGTTTTGGACTTCCTTAAATAAAACAGTTTTAGATGATAATATAGTAAATATGTACTATTTGTTGTTGAAGTTAGTTTTAATATTAATTTGGTAATAGCGGACTTCATTTTTACTAAATTTTATTATGTTTATTTGTAATTTTTATTCCTTTCTCCTAGATTTTGCTATTCGATCATCGGCGCCATCCTTTCCCCACACCGTGTCCAATCCCAAACAGTTTTACATTGTACATTGTAAATATTCCAATGTTAGATAGTGGACCACATTTTAATTACATTTTATTATACTCCTGTGCAATTTTTATATCTTACTCCCAGATTGCGCTCCTTGACATTCCACTACGTGTCTAATACATTAAACAATTATTAATTGTCACCTATCACTAATAATTGTGTGATTAACTGGGTAAATTGACACAAAGCTGCTGTAAAATAACCTTAGAAAGGAACAGTTTCACTTCACAAGTACTATTTCGATAATTTCCTCGATCTACCTTAGGCAGATAAGGAAGCAATAGACTGTACATCACGAAGTTTTCTGAGTTGTTGAGAATTAATAATTTGACAACGAAACAAAAAAATAAAGACTAAATGTCCTTGAATTAAATTAGCTATTGTGGCTCGGCTCAATGATCTTCCGTTCTTCCCAAGTCATTTTCAATGTCTTCTACTCCAGATTAGCTGCTTGATGATACAACTGATCGATTGATAGTTTTGTTGCACTGTAAGTAGCATGCTCTAATGTCATCAACTGAAGCCTTCCTTCCGGTATTTCAATGGTATTACGAATATCAGAAAAAAATAAAAGCAGCTTCTATTCGAATATTCAGTCAGTGAAAAGTATACCTAAATAAATATAAAATGTCTTGTTCGTAAGGAGAGTTGTCTAGACTATGACGACTATGAAGTTGGTTAGATATTATTTTATCTATGGATTATTTATTACTCGGCCAAGTAATAATAAAAATCGCCACGCTAAGGTGTTTTGAGAAATTCTTCATCCCCCTGTAATAATCGGTATTATAATTTATTTGGAACCATAGACATACATACATATTAATATTATAAAACATAAATTTTTAATACTAAATGAAAAGCTACAACCAACCGAGAAAATAAATATTAATATTATGTCATATGATTTAAAACCCGAAGCTCCAATAAGAACCTGCTTAAGCGTCGATGTACCTATAAGTCACTTTTAGAAGTTTTTATGAATACAAACTAACGTCATTCAGAGCAAGGAACCTAGGTATTTGGTGAAATAAAAAAAAAAATAATAAAAAAAAAATATATATATATATTCAGCCCAAGATCCATGTTTGTCATAATATCACGATGACTTATTAACATTTTATTTACTTTAGATTATGAGTAATAAATAATTTTTTTAATCCTTCTTCATAATTGTTATTTACGACTGTAAATAAAAAAGAAATAGCAAATAAAAAAAAAACTAAAAAAAAAAAAAAAAAAAAACTGATGCTTATATTGGTTGGACAATATGTTTAATTGTCCTTTATATCGTTGACGGCTATCTCTCAATGCCAGACTCAATCCTGGGCATGCAGATGCAATCTTGGAGAGAAGCTGGTGGCAGCTGGATCCAGGCGGTTAGGTCCGGCCGATCAGCTTCTTACAAAGCTTTTTTCAACACAATAGACTTATTGCTTAGTAACATTTAATACTATCAAAGTCATTAGTGGATGAAGGTGTTATGTAAGAAATTTTAATTTACATAATAAATAAAGACGCCTTCATCTAATGAGGAATCGTAGATTTTTTAAAAATATAATCTTGAGTTCATACTATTACAAGATATATTACATAACACCTTTATTTGTGAGAAAAAAAAACAAAAAAAAAACTTAGAATTTGTTACATAGCATCAATCCACTCATGTTTTCGATCCATACAAGAGTGGATAAAAATTTACATTTATTAATTATATGTGATTATGTAAGAATATAAGTGAGCAGCAAAAGTTTTCGTACACCTACTACTAAATTCATTAAAATACGGTTACTTTTGCTCTCGTAGAAAAATAATTTTTTTTGACGATTACATATTCTTCCTCATCCTTGTGAGAAACACACCTAATAACTAAAAACCCCTGATTTCATGATGAAAAAAATATACTTGAAATCATAAAATTCTTTAAAAAACATTTAAACTAAACCTACAGACAACTGGAACGACGCATAGTGGTTCAAAGTAACGTAAATGCGGAAAAAAATTGATTTCATGAATTCGCTCAGTCGCTATTTTTTTTTTACTCTTAGAAACCAATATTCTATCGTAGGATAAAGTTGAAATTAAAATAAGAATGTCGAAAAAATGAGTTGAGCGAAAAAGTATAAGTTTAGTTGTTTTTTTTTAACGATTGTGTTGTAATATATGGGTGATTTCAATATTTCAGAACAATTACAATTAAAAAAAATGTTCACTACATAAAACATGTAAATTGATACTCAATTCTTCAATTAAGGAGCCAACAATTATAGAAATACACTTATTTTGGCAAAACTCCTCTTAATTATTCTTCAATCAAGTAACATGTTTCGGGACTTTTGTCCCATCCTCAGACTTTAACAGTATTTCTTTATGGTGTTATCACACCGTGTCTGTCATTTCACATATCTAAAATATGTGAAATGACATACACGGTGTGATAACACCATGAAAAAATACTGTTAAAGTCTGAGGATGGGACAAAAGTCCCGAAACATGTTACTTGATTGAAGAATAATTAAGAGGAGTTTTGCCAAAATAAGTGTATTTCTATGTAAATTGATTTTTTTTTTTCACAAATTGTTTCTCTAAGGTGTGTGAAGTAAGTCTGTGAAGTGGACATACATAATCTGCAATATTTCTATATATATTAAATAAATAATAAATATTAAAATCTAGGGAGTGAGTTTGGATCTAGGGAGTGAAAAAACCACGACTAGGAAGTGGGTTTATTATCTAGGGAGTGGGTAAAATATCATATTTATTACATTTAAGAAAAGGAAAGCGAAATTAAAGAGGTATGTATATTATAAACTTGGGGTGTATACATGAATTACATTTTCAGCCTTTTAGGTACGTACTGTCACATCTACTTTAAAACCTTCGAACTAAATTTTAAAAATACTAAAAAAATATAAAATTGCACTTAATAACGACAGTTCTATTAACTTTTAAACAATAAAACCTAAATAGATTGTAAATGATAAATAAGCTACGAAATAAAGACTATTACATTAGGTATTAAAACATTGTTTTGATAAAAATAATGTTCCTTGAACTTTCATTATAACTAAGTAGATGGGCATAACGTTTAAACATTAAATAAAAAAAATGTAAGCTGTACGTTTAAAAATAAAAAAATTAACGAGCAGCAATAATTTAATTCGTAGGTTCCTCTTGGGCTGTGCTGAATGCCTAGAAATTTCCACATTTCATGGTATGAGAGGGAGAAACCATGAAATTTATTTTTATAAAAGCAGATAAACGCTAAAGCAATTTAAGTTCAAATATAACACGATATCCTCACTCACTTGTAGGGAGTGAATTGTAGGGAGTGAGTTGCTTGGGAGTGAGTTCTAACCAAAAAAACGTTGGTATCACGTTATACACCTGGCCGATTTGAAAAGTAAAACATGGTATCTATTGGTTTTTCAATAGAGCTTTGAATTTATCTTGAATCTCAAAAAAAAAAATATAATGTTTTAAATTGGTTGCTGCACCTTAGGGAGTGAGGATGAATTAAAATACGGTACTTACCGAGCGGAGTCAATGCACCTCCACTTGTCTACCATTGAACTCCAGTCTTGAAACAGATGGCAGTAGACAGGTCTACCAGAAATAGCGTTGCCCTATACAAAACACCCCTCAAATTTTCCTTTTAGAGAGCGATGGAGGGATTTTCAAAAATAATTTAGGGATTGAGCTAGAGGGTTGTGACACTTATTTATGTTAATGTATATAGGGCTAAGAAGGCTAAATACCAATCACAAAATTATTTTTGGATAAAAAATAGAATACAATACCCCTTCATATTTTCAAACTAGAAAATAAGTGTGAGAGAAGGCCTTAAATATTTTCGAAATGCAAGCATTTTCAAGTTGTGACAACCTAGGGAGTGAGTAAATGCTAAACATAAACGTCAATTACTCCGGTTATATATGTAGATATATCATTATTGTTCGGAATCCATAATAGTACAATGGGTACTTGGCCTAAAATATATATTTTATGTTCAGTACAATTTTCAAAATACCTTTGTGACTTAAATTGTACGGAAATTTTGAAATCACCCATATGCCTTAAACACAAATTACGCTAAGTAATAATAGCTGCAGATCGCCCAATGTTTTGCCTTAAATAATACTGTAAACAATACGATAATCCTACTAAACAGATGTCTAATGTTTATTTTAGAATACCATAAGGTAAACAGCTCGATAAAAAATACTTTTATTTTTGTCCATTGAAAAGAGGAACTTTGGTTCAAATTCCATTTGCGTGGGTATAAATTTCCTAGCGGACCCACGAAATGAATCTTGACCTTCCCATCATGGCTAAAAAAGGTTAGTAATATGTAGGATAACACGTCCTTTCTGCCCTAGTTGGAGTATATAAAGACAGTATGTGGTATATGAATAAAATTTAGTGAATTCTTAGAATAGAAATAAAATACCGATTTGCATCAGAAATGACAACATTAGGACACATTTGTTATAAAAAAAAAAAAAAAAAAAAAAAAAAAAAAAAAAAAAAAAAAAAAAAAAAAAAAAAAAAAAAAAAAAAAAAAAAAAAAAAAAAAAAAAAAAAAAAAAAAAAAAAAAAAAAAAAAAAAAAAAAAAAAAGTTTCTAAAAGTATAATTTCGTTCAGTAAAGCCTTTAAACATGCAGATAAAACTAGCACCAATAGAATATTTTTTCATTTAAGTTAATGTAAAAGTTTCATTTAATTTGAAGCACGAAAATCCAGTCTTTATTCATTGTACGCTTAGCTTAATAGTTTTTATTTTGAAATAAGTAGTTATTTGATATTTTTTTATTTTTAATAAGCAGTTTGATTATAAACATGTAAATAAATTAAAACAAACGCTTAAAAATTGTAATTTTTTAAATTCTGATGTATAATATTTGAAAGACTCAGTAATATAATCTAGCGAATTTTATTTTTAAATAACTGCGTTTTCCCGTTGCCGGCGATGCACCGTTCGGACGGACCCTGACTCAGGTGAACCCCATTGTTGAGAACTATAATCAGGCAAAGGTTGATTGTAGAACCTTGGTAGGCAATGGACCAATTATTCCTCCAACCGAAGGACTCAAATCTGGCCAATACCCTTTTGCGTCCAATTACTTTTCCCCCTCGATATTCATCCTCACTTGCAATGACAGCTCAGAGAACAAAGGGCTCAGATCAGAACTTGCTAGATTTATAAAATAACCTCAGGGCTTAAAATGTTCAATAATATTTTAAGATATATGCTGGTCGACTCCTACGCATATAGAATTTGTCCGGGCACGGAAGCTGCAGTATTTTCTCAACGCAACACCATGGTAATACACAATACATTTAAAACACGTTTAATATCAGGAAACTTAAAAGAGGCCATCAAACATGATCAGTTCAGTATAGAGAATGTTGACAAAATTTCTAACCTAAATTTCAATCTTAGCAACACCCTCAGAGAACTGAGGCTTAATGAATGAAGAATGAATAATACATGTTACTAACATTGTAAGTTGATGAATCTCGTTTAGTTTTTTCATCTCAAATGTTTTTGTTTTTTTACAACTTTATTCTGCTACTATTATTTACAAATGTTTACTTGTTAATAACTTTTTACTTACAACTTCACTACATTTCATTTCCATTTTTTGTATTCAATTATTTTTAATTTTTAATTTTGCAATATATATATATATATATATATATATATATATATATATATATATATATATATATATATATATATATATATATATAAAAGAGCTTTATTTTACGAAATTTAACAATTTACAATTTTGTAACATATTTGTATAATACATGTTTTAGAAATAAAACAGGTCACATTGCGGTTTCGATTCAGTAATAATAAATTACAAGTTAGAATACATATTTTAAACTGTAGGAAAAAGTGACAAAAAAACCTACTCAAAAATAAAAAAATAATAAAAAATAAAATAAAGTAATAAAATAAATATATAAAAATAAGCAAAAGTTTTGAGCATTAAAATTAATCAAAATTAAATAATAAATTTACTTATACAATACTTCGGTTTGTTAAATTAAAATATAACTAAAACTAGTAAATTCTAAGGATGTCTTATTTAATAAATTTTTATTCCAGTAGAATGTGTCTAGTACGTTTGTATACGTATCTTCTTAAGGTTAATTTGTTATAATTTTCTATTACTTGTATTTTGGGATTATCTGAGTTTATTGTTGAGTTAAAAAAGGTCTGGGTCTGGGTGTAAATAAACTGTTTAATTGTTTGAAAATCTAGGTCGTGCAGCATGTCAGTTATTTTTGTGTACCTTGGGTAGTCGTTAATGATCCTCAAGCATAGGTTTTGGATCCTTTCTATTTTTTTGTAGTTGGAGTCACATGTGTAGCTCCATACCGGAGAGGCGTATGCTAATAATGGTCGAATGACTGACTTATATAAAATAATTTTGTTGCGAGTTGATAGTGGAGATTTTCTTCGAAAATATGGTGACATCGTAATGATAAGTTTTTTGGCTTTGCAGCATTTATTATTAATATGGGATGTAAATGTCAAACGTTTATCTAATTCGAGTCCGAGGTAGGTAACAATACATATAAATTTTGCAAAAATTTTATCTAATATCTTGCTCTTTAATCACTTTTCTTCAACTTATATTTTTTTTAACATTCCTTTACATACTGTAATGTTTTTATAATATTTTAAACTATACTTATTGTATGATTTACAAACATGTTTTTTATTTTTCTACATATGTCAATACAATTTTTATTTTCTCATTTAAAAAAATATTAAATTGTAAGATTATTTTCTTTTTTTCGTGATATTTTAAAATTATTTATAAATCTTATTTTTTTAAAAATTTAATTTGACTTTTATTTTATTTTATTTTTTTTTTTTTTTGATCTGATTCCGTATTTGAAAATTTCTTATTTTAGTCCTGATTATAAACCCTCATAGATATGGCCGAAGTGTTGGAAAATTAGAAATATGGTTTGTTTATTTCAACAACGCTTATTACTTTACCACATTAAGAACTTATGCTTTATCAAATTTCGAAGTTTGATTTTCCAATTGTTGAATTAGAATTCCTTTTGACTATATGTATCCAGTACTATTTTATTTTGAAGGTGAAGGTTTGCTGTTATTTTTCTTGTACGAAATACCTTTTAAGCGTTTTTTGTACTATCACCTTATGTTTTTCGATTTACTTCTATATTGTTATTTTAATATTAGATTAAAGTCATATAATATAGTATTAAACATCAATTGACTGTATTAATATATTTTTAAATCTATAAAATAGAATCCTTCTTACAAGAAAAGTCGCTTATAAACAATTAAAGAAAAACAATTTTACTTTTTCGTCCCATCATAAGAGTCTTGAGTAAATTCTCAGAATCATCAAAAATAGAGCTTACATATAAAAACTTCTCGTATATCGAAATGTGATTTAGTTGCATTTTTCTATATCTTTTGCTAACGATTACATTGTGCAAATAAGAAAACCTTAAGGAAAATATTTCCTTATTTTACAACGAATTTATCAGAAACTCATTTTTATATAATTGTGTTCCATTACTTTCATCTGAAGCTTGATACTTTGATACTAGTTTCAACTGGTTAGCTCCACAATGTCATAAGATTGTCCTTCTCAAAGACTCCTAGTTTTCTATTACCGCCTGAAAGTGCAGACATAAGCATCGAGATTATACTCCGTAATAATAACCAAATGAAACTTACTATTAGTTTGCTTGGAAATAGGAACTATTTATTCTGAGTGTGATCTCAACTGATGAATTAAGGATTTTGAAATGGAAGAATGTAAATTTTCAAAATTCCTTTAAATGGTTCAACAAAGTATATAGGTGACCCTAATTAAAGATATATGTTTCCATCTAAATAAGATTTAATATTCTACTGTTAAATCCTTTTTAGTATCTTTAGACAGCGTCGTCCACAAATTAAATCAATTTTAATTTAATGGTTTCATAAAATGAAAAAAAAAAAAAAATAATAATAAAGAAAATAAATCACAATGTGACTAAATATACGATCTCCTTGGTACACAAGTAATTGAACACTTCATACAGATCAGTACATACCCACTGTACTGGACAACATCAAAACAAAATACTGAATAATTCACGAAAAACTTCATGACCATTCCAACAATTATTACCTCTTTGGCAGGTAATCGACTTGTACAAAACAAGGCCACAACAAATATTCTCGGTATAATGTCAGGATGAGGTACCGATGGGTACTGGTCTCCCTCATATTCCTCATGTTTTATTGATTTATTTTTCAACACCTTCGCTGATTGTCTTAAGTCTAAAGTCAAATGCGAATCAATAAATAACGTTAAAAATAAAATGATCATATTGACAAGTGATTAACGAAACAATAATTGTAAAGGTTATATTCATTCATTAAACTTTTTGTATAGTCAGAGTAGAGCAAATGGAAACATTCATCTATTTCAGGGTTCTTGATTGATTCAATTATGAATATAATAAATAAAACACATAAAATATATGAAACAAATAAATAATATATAATAAAACAAAATAGAAAAGAAATATAAGAAGAAACCGAAAGATGCACGGCATTTTGTAGAATAAATTTATTTAGAATAGAATAGAATAGAATAGAAAAATAATTTTATTCTGGGACAAAGTCCCTTAAGAATAACAGATAATTGCAGGTATAACTAAATTAAATCTGGTTAGAGACATAATGAGATACAAAAAAAAGAAAAACAATAATACATTAATGACACTATGTTCATAGATGATATTTAAATAAAAAGGAAAGAAAAGAAGATAACGTTCTACAGATTAGAGGAGATAGAATTAAATGAGAAAAAAATAAAAAATAAAATGGTATAGAAAAATCTTTTGGTACAATGATATGATATGATATTGACTATTATTTATGTATTCAACCGACATTTTCTGTAACTAATAATTAGAAAGTCTATTAGCTTTAATATTATTTACAAGTAGTCCTTAATTTAGAAAAAAAAAAAAAAAAACACTGAATCATATCTCAATAATCTATTTATTGTTATTTACATCAGTATAAAACATTATTGAAAGGATATAGCTCAGTAGGAAGGGCACAGGACTTCTGGTTCCAGGTTCTAATCCGGCTGAGGAATTATAGGAGAATATCGAGAACTGTTCTTACATCCTCTATAAAGCGCCTATATTTAATTAGAAGAAACCTAGTGGTTTAGACTAATATCGGCCAAATACTCTTGTGTAACAGTTGGCCAAGAAAAAGTAGTATTTTTCAATGATGAACTTAAGATTCTTTATAGGGTACAGAAGTGTATGCTTGGATTATTTTTTATATAACGCATAACACATAAAGTAAATGTGAGGGATTGTCGATTAAATTACTTGCAGAGATGATACCATTCTTGGCCATCCAATAAAGTTATATATTAGAAAGTCCGAAGGTCATCTTGTTAATCACCTCGGATGGTTATCGAAAATCAAATAGGAACCAAGTTAAGAGACAAGTGTGGCTGAGATTGTTTGAGCGACGTGAATTATGAAAATATAGCTATCTAATTTGGACCAAAGGACGTCTGACTAATATATAGATATAGGTTGATATTTGATATGTTATTATATAGATCAATTTATTATTTATATAATTTATATAATAAATTATATAAGACGACGAGAAGTTCCCTGTCGTTTAATTAAGTCTCCTATGCAGATTCTAAGTAAGATGTTTATGAAAGATGGCCAGATAGATTGCAGGATTATTGATAGCAGATCGGTGGTATATTATTAAAAGGAGACTGTTTACTATAAATTCTGAAAAGGCGCCCCTTGGCACCCAATGACAATGTTGTTAAGTTGTGTTAAGAGTTCAGATGGATGCTGTCGTAAAGGCGTACCTAAGCATGGACGTGCTGCACTACAGTATTTTACGCACCCAATTAATAAATAAGATTTAATAAATATTGTTTTATTGGATGGAGCATCATACATACTACCCATATGTTGAACTCGCTGCTGCCATTTCGGAGGCGAAAGGCTATTCAATAAAATTATATCCTTTTTTTACTAGGAAAAAAAACGTTAATAGCTAGGTAGTATTTAAAAAAAAAAATTGGTAAAATTTAGAATTAATATTAACTATGAATGTTTCAAAAATTAGAATAGCCGTTGAAAAATATCCTTCTGTTTGCAACAAACATTAATCAGTTAGGGTTTCCTTAACGATTTCTAGATTTACTGAATAATTCATTTGAAGTTACCAGTTGTTGGATTGTGCCATTACATTTTATGTGTACACAATAACTGAACTATCTTTGACATCTCGGTTATTATCTTATTATAATTTTTAAAGGCTTGGTAGCCGTTTTATCGCTTCACTAAATCACTTTAATCCTAATAAGCATCATTTTAAAGGCCATAATGTAAAATAGAAAAATACGTTTAGATGCTGATTTCTAGGTATTGAGTCGCATTTGTAAAATAACTTTGTGGATTAGTTCTATAATTTCACCTCATACCGTAAGTCTTTAGGACGAACGAGAATTTTAATGTAGTGTGTAAACATACATAATACATTTATCTTATATCTTGCTATATTTTATATCTTTGTATAAATCTATAAACAACATTCAAAATATCCAAATTTCCGGCTCAACGTTTTGAAGGCGTTTTAGAAACTTAGGAGCAATTTTACTGTTAAAAAATTTATATCAGTATAAGACTTCAATGGAATTCTTGGGCCAAAAAAATCCTATATGCCTATTTTTGAAATATATCTTTTTCGAAAAGCGGACAGAATTAGTGCTGTGTTAATCTTTCTACAGTTGAAACGCAGTTTTTTTTTTGTTTTTTTTAAAGTTTTCTTAGTATTTATAACTTCATTATTTTTATTTGGACGATTATTTTGAAATTGAATAATTTTAGAATTTATTTATCTTTTACTCTAAGGAGAGAAACTCTAAGCTAAACAAAAAAAAACAAAAACAAAAAAAAACTAGGGATGAACATTCTACTCGACTTCCTATTTAATAGGATGGAGATCCGCTAAAAAGGTTTTTGAAAGAGATAATAGAACTGGGTAAAAAATAGAAAACGAGAAAAATCGGTAGAGATGCTTAAAATGATTCACCTCTGACCTTAGATTTGTATCTACAAGTCAAACGTATGTTTCCTTCCATATTCTATACCAGGGGTCTCCAAACTTTTCAGCCTTCGGGCCACACTAACTACTTCCAAGGGCTCCGCGGGCCAACACCATTTTAATTTTCCTGCCGGTACCTATAATTTATAGAATAGTCTCCGAGCACGCACCCTCAGCGAGAAGAAGCTAGTTAAAGTCCCTAGTTCAATCATTATTGTGTTGTACTGTAATGTTACGAAGTTCTGGTGTATTCTACTCATTTCTTGATGACAGTAATTGACGTATAAAAACGCTAATAGAGGTGCTATAGTAATAGTTCGTAACGCCTTAGCGGGTTTGTGTGTGTTTTCAAAAACATCTTTGTAACAGTATTTTGATTTGACTTAATTACTAGTGTAGAAAAGAAGCGGAAAATAAAAACTGTCAGCTAATCGACGGTCGCTGATTACATGCCTATTGAAAAGATGAAAAATCCTGAAACCTGGGTTTCTTTTGTATGCAATGATCACCAAAAGAATCATTGGCGTGAATATTTGTTCCTTATTATATTGATGGAGCATACAGAAAAAAGAAAGAAGAAAATAAACTTTATTCTGGGACAGTTTGTCCCTTATGAATAAAATATGAGTGCAATACATAGGACAATCGTTTGGCTATGACAAGTGATTAATAATTGCATTATGAGTTACAAAATAAAAAAGATAACGACAAAAAAATAGAACATACGTATATTATAATAATATATATTACTAAAATATTCATATTTTATATACGTTCGGAAGAATGGTAATTGAGAAGGTAAAGAAATAGATGATGTTTAAAGGAAGTTATAGTCTGAGCGCTGGCTGGTGGCACTTGGGCAAAAGTGAAGGGAGAGAGGTGTGGCTGATCAGGGCCAGTGAGAGTGGTGCAGGGTTCCTGGATCTCTCCCCACCTACCTTGAGAGGTTACTCGACCACCGTAACCTGGGTCTCCCAACTCTGCGCCGGCCGGATATCTGTTCTATTAGAATTTATTTTTGTACCGACCCATCCGACATCCGCACGAGGTGTCCTGCCCATCTTAACTTCCCTACCTTAATGATAGCTACAACATCATGCTCGTTATAGAGACTATAGGTTTCTCTATTACTACGCCTTCTCCATTGTCCATTTTCAAAGGTGTGCCCATATATTCTACGGAGGATTTTCCTTTCAAAAATAAGGTCATTTTCATCAGCCTTTGTAGTGGTCCAGGTCTCAGAGCCATAAGGTAAAACAGGGCAAATGAGGGTCTTGTATCGGATAACCTTAGTGCGGTGAGAGACGAGGCTGCTAGAAAGATGCGAGCGGAGTCCATAATAACAGTGATTCGCTAAGATAATTTTTCTCCGGACATCAGTCGAGATTCTGTTGTCGCACGTCACTTATGAGCCATGGTATACAAATTCAGAAACTTGTTCAAACATATAAGTACCAAAAGCAACTTCAGTACCAAATTTAAAATTGGTGTTATGAAATGCGTTAACTGAGACAGTAGAAGAAGTTCTGGGTCTCAAGGGCAAACAGAAACAAACAAGACCATGGTTTGATGAGGAATGCCTTGCTTGAGCAGATAGAGAGAACAAGGTCTATAAAAACATGATTCAACGGAGACACACAAGAAGTTCGATGGATGAATATAAAGCCACAAGGAGTCGCGAGAAGTACGTTCATCGAAGAAAGAAGAGAAGATGGCGGAATAAGCAGATGGAGGATATGGAAAAATCTTTCAAAAAAAAAAAATTCCTTTCAAATGGTGAAGGAAGGTAGACAATTATTTAAATCCAGGACTCCCGCATGCGAAGCAGAAGATGGCTCGCTAATCACGAAAAAGCAAAAAAAATATTAGATAGATGGGCTGACTACTGATGATACCATCATCGCAGGGGGACTGGCTGGAGGAATAGAGATTGAACCACCAGACGGGGAAGAAATAGCAGCGACCATCGAAAAACTAAAGAATAATAAAGCTCCAAGTACTGATAACATACCAGCGGAAATATATAAACATTATGACCCTCAACTGGTTACTTTCCTGCAGGATCTATTTATGGATATTTGGAGAGACGAATGCCTTCTTATGGAGTGGAACAAAGCGATTATACACCCAATCCAATAATAAAGGGGATTCCCAGAATTGTAACAAGGAGAGGTACATCAGTACTTCCATGAGTATACAAAATTCTCTCCAGCATATTATACAAGAGATTGATTCCATACGCAGGGAAAGAAATTAGAAAATATCAGTGTGGCTTCGTTAAGATAATCAACTATTGAACAAATTTTAACCTCTGGATGATCCTGAAAAATACAAGAAGTTTCGTATTAATACCCATCATGTTTTCATAGACTTTAAGCAGGCTTATGACTCGATTGATAGAGGGGAAGCATAAATGGCCATGACAGAAATGAATATACCCCAGAAGTTAGTCAGACTGGTGAGAATGACAATGGAAGGCAATAAATGCTTTGTAAGTATGCATGGGGCTTTCTCAAGAGGTTTTGACACGACAGCAGGTGTGAGACAAGGAGATAGTCTGGCTTGCCTTATACTTAATCTTTGTTTGGAAAAAGCCATAAGAGATTCCGGAATCCAAACAGGAGGCACAGTTCTAAACAAAAGTGTACGAGTTCTTGGATATGCCGATGACATAGATCTAGTCGGAAGATCATTAGAAGCATTACAAAACGCTTTTGCTGCAATCGACAATTCGGCGAAGAGACTAGGACTATCCATCAACGGAGACAAAACCAAGTACAAGTTTATCGAGCCCCTAGTCAGTAAAGTGTGGATAAGTAAAGTTAGGACTACATGACATCGAAGTGGTCCAGGAATTCGTATACCTGGGCACGCAGATTTATGTCCGAAATGACATCAATGACGAGATTGAACGGCGTATTATGGCAGCCAATCGATGCTTTTTTGCTCTACAGCAGCACTTGAGGAGCAGCATTTGTCTCGGAATGCTAAGTTAGGAGTATATAAAGCACTAGTCAGACCTGTTCTCACATATGGATCTGAATGCTGAACAGTTTCAAAGAACAATGAGTTTTCGCTCGTGAGGTTTGAAAGAAAAGTCTTTCGCAGAATCTTTGGCGGTGTATACTCGGAAGGAACCTGGAGAAGAAGATCCAATGCAGACATACAAAGTCTGTACAAAGATATGGATATCTCCAAGTTTATTAAGCTCTCCCGGCTACGATGTTGCCAGAATGAGTCCGGAAGAGATGCCCGCGAAAGCTCTTACTGAACAAATCAATGGTACGAGGTGTATTGGAAGACCTAAACTACGATGGAAAGATGGTATTGTTACTAAAACATTAACTCTACTTGGTGCCAGAAACTGGAAGGCGGCAGCACTAACCGTGATGACAGGTGATCTATGCTCGAGCAAGCCAAGTCTCTACTATCAGGAATGTAGTGCTATGTTAATAAATAATAATCTAATAATAATAATAAGTTATAGAATGTTAGGAGAAAGCAGCACATTAAATCGTAAGGTGCTCACATCGCAAGCTCGCGCAAATAAATTTCGACAGTGTTTCCATAATTAATTTTAAAAAACATAAACACATTTTTATACGTAGTTACGTGGGGGACTAGTAGCCCAGTCAAATGAGTTTTATACAGCAAATCTCGGAAATAAACCAATGAAGCTGAATTTTTGCTTATGCCTTTGTTTTGGTCTACTAAATAAGTGGTAGAAAGTCACCGATCTCAGCACGTTAGCATAATTAGATATACAAGGTCAAAGGTCACAAAAATCAGTTGTTTTTTTTCAAATATATCTATTTCTATCCATCGGCCGTCAATCAAAATAGTTACAAAACTTTTAGAGAATAATATTCTCTGTATTTTTTGTTCTATTCATTTTTATTTTTGGATTAACCGTTTTCGAGACATAGCGCGGGAAAGGAGAAGCGGGTACCAGTTCAGACAAAAACTTGCTACTAGTGCCTTCCAGGATCGTTTCTCAGAAATATTGTCAGAATCAAAATTGTAGATCATTAAATTTACTTTAATTTCATATGTACGTTTCTGGCTCTTCAATCAAATTGCTTATATCTCGAACACCGTTGAGAGTTAGACAAACATGTATAGAAACAATTTTATAGGAAATTTAATTAGCTTTAATTTCGATCCATAGATTATTTTTTAGAGTCCACGGTTTCCGAGATAAAATCGAAAAACCTAAACACGGGATCTTCTCCCCTTCCCTCACAATTTGCCGTACCCCAGGGACCGGAACTTTTAGTATATTTACTTTCTAATTACGCCTAACGAAGCTATGAAATCAAAAATAGACGTATAATTCATGCATCTACACCCCTAATTTCAGCACTCTCACTGGGGTCGCTCTTTTCCGTGAAAACACTTTTTCCCAGTGTCCCAAGTCCCATAAAATATCGATGTCAGCACCTTCAAAGCCGCTTACTGTTTTGAAATCCAAGTTTTTTTTTTTGGCACATTTTTCACTTTAACTCCATAACTGTTTCTCTGATCTGAACTTTCATTTTTTCAACTATAACCTGGTTAAATTTACTATTAGACCCTTTATATGAAATTTTGATTAAACTCCGTAGTATATCCAATCAAGGCCACTAAAAAAGACCAAATCGTCAGATGTTGCCAAAACATACATATGTAGTGTGCTGGCTAGGGTGTATTACGTGGATTTCAAAAAGCAGTAAGCGGTTTTGAGGGTGCTGACATCGATATTTTAGGGGACTTGATCAAAATTTAATATACAAGTTCTTCTATTAAATGTAACTAACCAGCTTTCAGATAGAAAAAATATATTTTGGATCGGACTATTACTTTCGGAGTTATAGCCAAAAAAGTGCCGAAAAAAAGTGTTTTCGCGGAAAAGCGCGACCCCAGTGAGAGTGCTGAAATGAGGGGTGTACAATGCATGAATTATGCGACTATTTTTGACTTCACAGCTTCGTTAGGAGTAATTAGAAGGTAAATATACTAAAAGTTCCGGTCCCTGGGGTTACGGGAAATTGTGAGGGAAGGGGAGAAGATCCCGTGTTTAGGTTTTTCGATTATATTTCGGAAACCGTGGACTCTAGAAAAATAATCTATAGATCGAAATTAAAGCTAATTAAATTTCCTATAAAATTGTTTCTATACATATTTGTCCAACTCTCAACGGTGTTCGAGATATAAGTTATTAAAAATCGATAATTATCGAGAAAAAAAATGTTTATTTCACTTTTTTTCAAACATTTGAATCAAGTGCCAGAAACTACAATATATTATCAGTGAGAAATCACAACTACATAAATCTTATTAGTATTTTATATGTTATAATGTTTACATATATTTATAATGTTTGTTGGATTCATTTCATTTATTTGCTAAAGTAAATTTTAATTTTATGCTTATTATAGGCACTTGTTATTAACATTTACCTAGCTTAAGTAAATAAAACGGAGTTATTATTAATCGATGATTTTTTTTTTTTTTTTTATTTTTTTGCCCCGCCGCCGCCGCGGGCCGGATTGATGGCACTGGCGGGCCGGATTTGGCCCGCGGGCCGTAGTTTGGAGACCCCTGTTCTATACAATGCCAATAAGGGCAATAATAGCCATCAACAGTCTTTTTTCCTTAATACCAAACAACAACAACAATTTGTCCTATGTTTTTATTTTAAAATCATTTATTTGTCACTCATTAAAATCACAAAATTATATGTAAACAAACTATTAGAAAAATTTATATAGGCATAAACAAAAGAAAAAAATTAATTCATCGAAATAATATGCATCATTAAAATATTATTGTTTATTTAACGATAATGAAATTAAATAATAAACGAATGGTATTTGCATAAAAAAGTGTAGATTTCATTACAGAAAATAATTTTAGTATTCGATTCTTATTGTTTGAAGAAAAATAATAAAAATACCGCTGTCTACAAGTGCACTCTACTGCATCTGACATTTCACCTTGCCTGCAATTCGGTCCGATTATGTTTTGCAGATGAGTATCGTTACGTTAAGATCAGTCCTCGACCCGCAAAGTTTGAAATAAGTTTCATTTGGTTGGCCAACCTCTCCCAAACAGAGAACTCTAACAAAGTCGATCGCTCCAAATATAAAAGATTATCTTAGTGTTAAGATCAGACCTCAGCCCGGGACCGCTCCAAATAATGTTACAATTTGTTGGCCAATCTTCGGCCAAGACTAACCGTCTCTGTTATGAAGATTTATTTCGGGACTGTACTAAAAACGTAATAATTAGAATTCGAGAAACTTGTCTCAAAGATCAATAAAAACAATTATTAATAATTATTGTACTAATTTTAGAATTAATTCTTGAAGTGTATTCGTATAAAGGGCTCATAAATTAAGGTTATTGATGTCACTTCGTTTATAATTTTTAGAACTTCAATAGGTGAATTATATGAAAATAGTAACCTACAATAAACTCGTCAGCATGATTTGCAGTTTTTTTTAATTGTTCTAAAAATGTAGGTTACGGGGCCATTTACATTTCAGTTAATGATACTGATTCGAAGCAAGAATAAAAACTATCCCGTTTATTAACATACTGAACTTATATTTTGGAATGTATTTTGTCCAATAAAGTGTTACAATTATTACATATTTGAATGGATTATAAGCTTTAACTAAAATATCTACCTACAGCCCCCTGTGATTCAGAATCACTACCAGCGCGCCAAAAATCATTTATTTGCGAAAACCTATGTTTCATATAAGAAAATCTTATTGGATACTGGAAAAATCCTCTAAGTTTCTGTAAAAACAATTACATTTGAACCATCTATAGACTAATTATATCATGATTGTATATCTAATCTATAAAACAGCTTTGGATGCATTGCTAACTTTTAATAGGGCTATTTCATTCTTAAGTTGGTCTTTATTAGAAAACATATAGTTTCTGTATTTAAAAAGCATACCAATACGATTTCGTGATTTTAGATAGAAGATATATTTTTATTGAAAAAAAAAATAAACAAGTTGTCTTTTCGTCTATACACAATTAGTTTAGTTTTTCCGTTTCCTAAACTGTTTCAGATATTTCTGAAAATGCTGCTACAAAGATTTCTGCAGTTAAATAATAATAATAATTATTAAATTAAATTATAATGATTATTAAATAATAATAGAAAACATAAAGTTTCTCTGTTTGAAAAACATACTGTCACAGCATGTTACTTCGTATCATTTTAATGAATTTTCTCAAAATTTATTATTTCTAAAAATGTGAATATCATTCACAGAAGAGATTTGGAAGCCCATGCTTTACCCATTGAATGACATTGATAAAAGTTGTTATCGAAACCTTGAGTAGTGAACAACCAATTAATAATGAACACCGCCTATGAATTATAACACAAACAAGCATTAAACATAACCGTAGGAAACGACTTGATGTTTGACCTACTTTCGCTCAGTGCATTCAAATCTGGTATACCGGTTCTTAAAAAAATTTAAACCAGGTTTCTAAGACAAGTCGTTTTCGTGGTGTAGCGGTTATCACATCTGCCTAACACGCAGAAGGTCCCCAGTTCGATCCTGGGCGAAAACATATTTTTTTATTTAATATATCATTTATATTGTCAATTAACAATCATCAGGAATGACTACTTTTTTTTTTTTTTAGTTTATTGTTTGTTTATCGGTAATATATATATATATATATATATATATATATATATATATATATATATATATATATATATATATATATATAAAACTTATATATATATAAGTTTTGGGTTAAAAAAGTTGGGATAAAAAATAAAATCAAAATATGTTCATTTTTTTTTTTTTAAATGTAGGATCATTAAAAAGAATTGGGCCAAAATCGGTTAAGGACCTCCTGAAGATTTTCCGGTCAGTGTGTAGAAGTTCTCTATCTCCATCCAGAACATATCTGTTAGTAATCATGGATTTCTTTCGTGGCCATGTGTTTCAAACAACCTCAAGGCTTAATTGCTAGCACCTTCCTTGGGTTTTTGTTCAAAATCATTCTGTCCGAGCTAACATTTATACACAATCTTTTCTAAATTTTAGTTTACTTCAGAATTGGCAGAAATAACGCTTTAGAAATACATATTGTTGGTCAACTCCTCTTGATTTACTAGTAATTGTTCCAGTTTCTGATTCTTCTGCTTCGCAATAAAATTGTGCTTTCCTATTCCCTTGAGACTATCAATACTTTATAGTATAATATTTATCCTCATGCCTTTACCCTCTTTCTGGCACTAAATTATCACTTGTCGTTTTTCCTTTGTATAAGTAGCTAATTAGCTTTTTTGTGAGTATTGAACATTATATACGCTACACTATTATTATTAGAAATTTATTTTAACTGATGAGATTCTACTGGTCCTCGCCAACAACATCTAAACGGTACAGAAGATCGTGGGGTTGAATCCCATCTGGGCGGGTAAACATTTATTTCATGGTGGACCCACGAAATGAATCTTGACCTTCCTATCCTGGCTAGAAAAGGTTGGTAACCTGTAGGATAACCCGTCATTTCTGCCCTTGTTTGAGCATCGATTTATACTTTCTTGACACAATAATCGGTTCACAGTTATGTCATTCTTTTAGCTTTTATCTTCCAATAATATCTTTTTTTTAATCTCGTAGTACAGATTTATTATTTCTTGTCCTCCATGTTTAATATTTTTCAGTGAGATTTTATCAAACCTTGCAGTGTTTTCTATTGTTCTTTCTACTTTTTCGTTCCAGCTAGTTCTCAACCCAATCATCCAGTTATCATCTCATTGAGCTCTGAAATGTTTCAGGAAAATACAGTTTTAGGTATCACTATCGAAATTGCGTTCCAGCCACCCGTCATTCAATGCACTTCGAGATCGATTCGGAAAATTCACTTCGAGCTTACATTTATCAACAGCTCTTTCCTATAACCCCACATGTAAATACCCATTTTTATAGTTTCAACTACAATTCTGTTGTTTTGTGTGTTATATAGATATCTTCTTAACTGTATAAAGATGAATGAGAAGTAAACATGATGAGTTTCATCATGGATTTAGCATATATTGATGTTTTCTCATTTCCTTTTCCCTAATGTATGAAAGTATAACACAAGTTAACAACATTAGTTCCTACTTTAGTGTTTTATATACTTGTATTTTGTTATTTCCACTTCCCTTTGTGTGAAAGTTTCAGTTTAAATATTGTGTGAATGGATTATTTGCCATCCGTGTTACTTATTGCCCTAATGTGAAACATAATTAATTCTACTTAACACCTCCTTCTAAAAAAAAAATGTTAGAAAGTATATCAGAAGTTAGATATTTCTTATTTCCACTTTCGTAATTTTATAATGTTAAGAATTTCTTCTGCTTTTGTTTGGATCGTCTTTTGTTACATTTTTTATTATATTGGTCTAGTTTCGCAAGACTTTGGTAGTTCATTAGTTTATTTTATATTATCATGACAATCCATGGATCAGGAATGGAAAGGTAGAATCACTAAGGCGGATCGAAGGAAGGGCTCATTGAAAAGGTCGGGACCCACCACGAGTTGAAGCTCCACGGAAATAATAAAGATTCTTGGGAATGATATAATGTAATATCCTTATTTATTTATGCTTTATTTTTATTTGAAAATATATCTTCGTATATCAAATCGTAATTTGAGTCTATAAATGCTAATATATCAACATTCAAGAGATTATAATTTCTTTTCTCTTTTTTTCATATTTATTCATTATTATTATTATTATTCGCCTCTCTCTTATTCTCGGTTTTCACCAGAAAAATAGCACCTACTCGGATCGAAGTCAAGGTTTAGGCAGGGAATTTATTTATTTTTTTATGTTTAAAAATTTTCTGATGATATTTGCGTTTCCTAGAAGGACTGCCTTCTGTGAATCTTGTAGAATTATATTTGTAAGAGTTCTTTGATTGAGTTGACTGTAATCTCCGGGATCAAGCCATTACTAAAAATGATCAATGGAAACACCCTCACATTTTCAAGACGGTACAGGTGTTTTAGCTCATCGCCAAGATCCTAGTATTTCCTCATTTTCTCAGCAGCCGTGCGATGAACATTATCATCCGTTGGCAATCCTATTTTGATTATAGCTGCTGATTTATTTCATTATGTCTATGTCATTATTATTATTTTAATTCTTTTCTATCTTTCATTATTTTTTCTAAGCATATTGTAATTATTTTTATCACTACTATTATTATTATTCTATAATTTTTTTCTTATTATTATTGTATACCGTATGTTCTAACTTTAGATATTGCCTATTATTTTAAGAGGGCAATATGTCCCGGAATATAACTTATTCTTTTCATTTTAATAATGTAACCTTTTAAAATTTTGTTTGTCAAAATCTAGTTTATACCTGTTGTAAAAAGTAATAAGTGTATCAGCCAACAAATGTTACCACAATAGAGAATGACGTTGTAACTGCCTGGCTGAACCCCGTCGTATCATTCCATCGCACGAACCTTTCTTGATTAATTAGCCTGGACCTACTGGCACAATGGATAATGATCGCTTCAGTTAAAAATAGTCCCATTGAGCCGGTGAATCGCAAAAAAAAAAAAAAAAAAAAAAAAAAAAAAAAAAAAAAAAAAAAAAAAAATATGTTGACACTCAAA
The DNA here is from genome assembly GCA_003667255.2 of Euschistus heros. Taxonomy (NCBI): domain Eukaryota; kingdom Metazoa; phylum Arthropoda; class Insecta; order Hemiptera; family Pentatomidae; genus Euschistus; species Euschistus heros. The sequence continues at coordinate 1,836,983 of RCWM02000058.1, read as the reverse complement.
CAACAAAACAAAACACCTGCAGCAGAAGAAGTAAATAAAAGTATTAGATGCCAACGTAATTGTTCAATATATGCCGCTGTTTTGATTAATAAGATGTAGTCATAACAAAAAAAATTGATTTTTTTAAAAATCAATTAGTATAATTAAAAGAAATAGTTAATACAGAGATAACATTTTCCTATTAAGGATATCCAACTGATGTAATCATAAGGAAATATGTTTGTTTATATTTTGTTTATATCTTCTTCTGAACGTTTCTAATTAGTTAAATTTTATTAGTAGACAATCAGTATGTAAAAATTAAAAATCTGAAAATAAAGTTTTCACTAAAAAAAAAAAAAAGCAAGAATATCTAATGTTTAATTTTAGACAATGTAGCAGCACATGAGTTGCAATAAAAAAGTGAGTTTTAATTGCTGACAAGTTCAATAGTAGAGAAAATTGATCAACTATTTACAAAGTGGAGTGAAAAATACCGAAATGATCGTCTTCGGGTACTTTCGTCATGGATATGATACTGGTTGGAAGCATTGTATTTTAGATTGCTGGAGAGCTTACTAGGGACTTGCTATTCTCTGTATGATGTGCAGAACCTAAAATTACATTCAAAAAGTCTTTTCACCTGTTTATTCCTTAGTCTATGTCGTTATCGGTATCAACCACTGAAATTACTAAGCTCAATCAAACCAATTAGCATTATAGTTAAAAATAATGTGTAATTCATCTTTTAAATGAAAACAATCCAAAAGTGGAGAAAAAAAACTAGTTGTTATGAGTAGGTTTGGAGTTTATATTCCATCCAGGCTCGGAGCAGAATAGGCATGGGTCTTCTCCTGCCAGTCATAAAAGGCGCCTTTGAGGGGGGCTAAACAACCTCAAATAAACCTCAGAATCGGACTGATAAATGGCAAATTAAGGCACAGAAAGGATTAAACGATATTGTAGCTTATATAATGAATGGAAGCTAGTAGGCTCACTAAGATGATATTGAAGCCTCGACTTCGTTGACTCAAAGATGTGGAGGACAATCTTCGGACTCTGGGTGTGAGAAGATGGAGAAGGGTAGCTGAGGATAGGTTTGAATGGAAGAGAATTGTAGAAGCCAAGAATCTGCAAGGACCATAAGACGATGATGGAACTTACTATGGAAAGTGAGGATTCGGGTTCTTACCAAATCAAGTTCTATGGGACTTTAAGTTAATTAAGTATCGTTTTATTACGTATATATACACATATATTGTGGCCGTCTTGTCTGACGTATTTGTTTCCTTTTTATTGTGATTAATTATATTCTTTTTATTTATTATATTTTTATTTGTTCAATTTTTAAATTCAAAATTCTGGTTTCATAATTTAATTTATTTCAAATTTTAATAAATCAGCTAGTAGATTGAGTGTGCATCTACGGCTAGGGCGTGGAGGACGGGCTATCCTACAGGTCGGGCATCAAGTCCCTAGGTAAATATTTAAAAAAACAAATGGAACTTTGTTAATTGAGCACAAAAACAAGATAAAAAGAGAAAAAAATTATCACAGAGTTCGGCTCCACGATGTTAAACTTCTTTGGATCTCCAAGAACTTTTTTGTTGAATCTTTTAATTTCTTTGCGGTATTTTATCTACAAATCCTTTTATACGTATGTGTGTACAAGTCAAGATTCTAACCAAGGCAATACTAGAGTTAATTCTAACCGTTCCTTCCGAGTTCACTGCGGAATGGAATATTCTAACTACTACTAAATCGAGGCAGGTGTTCCACAATGCAGCTTTCTTGGTCTATTCCTATTTATCCTCTACACTGCAGATATCCCTACTACTCTTGAAACTTTCCTAGCAACATTCGCTGATGACACAGCTGTCCTATCATCCCATCTTGATCCTGAAATAGCTTCCCATCATCTCCAAAGGCACTTGTCACAGTTAGAGGTTTGGTGCAACAACTGGAGGATTCAAGTAAACGATTAATTAAGAGAAGAGCGTCTAGATTTCTGTGAGGCTGCCGTGCCTTCTCATAAGTGGGGGAGAGGTTTCCCTGGGTTGTTTGTGTACAGTATATATAAAGTGTGATTATGTTTTATATTTTTTTAAATTTTATTTATAATTTTATTTACTTATTATTTTACTGTTTATTTTTTTCCCTCTTTATTGTTACTATTGATTATATTATATTTATACCTTCATCTCCTGATTTTTTTTTTAATCAATTTTTACTTTATTTTGAATCTTTTTTAAGTAGAGAATTTTTTTATTCTTTTTCTTGTTATTTAATTTAATTGTATATATTGTATTAATGGATTCCTTGTCTTCCATATTATTTATTGCCCTTTAGAGAGACAGCTTGTAATATTTACTCAATAAAACAATTAATAACAACTAATTAAAAATCTAATAATAACAGTCAAGAATATATATCCATTATATATATATATATATATATATATATATATATATATATATATATATATATATATATATATATATATACCTATTATTCCATGTTAGTATTACCATCCTTATTTAGTTTAATTACGGCACTGTTCATCTTTCATTGAAATTATCATTGATAAATCATATTTACTAAACGTCTCAAAAATATAAGGTTGTTTATTAAAATTTTAAAATATCCATGGTTTCATTTACACTAAACTCCTAAAATCTTTATTCATGACGTAGATGGGTGCAAAATATATGACGATTGTTTTATAAATTTTATATAGTAACAATTGCTGAATTGGTCCAGCTTTGAATGTTCAACGCGTACAATCTGCATTTCAAGGCTTTATTTCCTTCTTCCCGAAGGCTATAATTTCTTGGTTGTTTTCCAATTCTCAGGCAATCTGATGACAATATATCCGAGGACAAAGAACGTTCCATTTCCAAATCCACACTTTCAGGGTCCAACCAAACTCCTTCGAACAGAAATTAATTTTTTTAAATCTTGCTTTCCTACTTTTCTTTGTTTTTCTTATCTCATTTAATCCGATAAGCATCTTTTTTTAGCTTATTTAAGTTTTCAAAACCATAATCCTCCAAACAAACAGTAATATATACAGACAACCATTATTATTTACTGGAATATTTTTTTTTATGTGTTTCCCTTCTATAGTATGAACATTAGCATATTACCTACACTGCATACCTACACTGTACAGGACCATATTCACACTTCATACAAAAGGTTTTATGACAAACTTCAAGGACACTACAACAAACTGATTCAAAATATGGCTACTTTGGATATGTCTATGTCAACCAGAAGAAGGCTGAAAAATAGCTGGTTAAGAGATCTCCTAAGATAAATCTAAACAAATACAAGACTGGAGTAGGTAGCGATGGGTGCTGAACTCCTTCATGTCTGACACGCCAATTTTACATCATTATTTTATATCACATCCGCTTGTTGTCGAGGTTTGAGCGATAGGTGTGGATAAAAGAAATATAGTGAAAAAAAATTAACAGGTGTGATGTAATTTTTAATTGAGATAAATTACAAATGAAAAGAGATTTTGATTTAAAAAAAAAAACTAAAACAAAAGAAAAAGAAATGGTCTTTGATCCAGATCAGTTTAGTAGGTATTCTACTGTTCATGATTTCAATTAACTTCGTCTTCAGTCGATGCGACTGGGACGTTGGATATGGGGTTATCTGTTGTTCATGTTAATGGTGTATTTGTGTTGATGAACGTTCGTTTGCCTAAGAATATATGCTGTGGCCTTAACTACAGCTAATGTCTCAGCTTGATTATTAGAGCAGTTTTGGTCTAATTTTATCCTTGTTATTTAAACAATAGCATATAACTAATAATTATAGCGTTATAAGTCGGTTATTGGAAGGAGACAAATACAATGTAAGTAAAGAGCAACGCAAATATGTATTCGTATACAAAAATTATTCAAATATATATTTGTAATTAAATATCATAACCAGAAAATAAAAGTGACAATAATCGGGATATATTTAAAAATTAGAACATACAAGACTATTACACCACCAACAGATGTCTATTGATGCGAAACGAGACCACTTACGCTAGGGGAAGGACAACGCCTTAAAGATTTCCAAAACTAAGAACTACGTAGAATATTTGGTCCAAAAAAGAGATGAACATACGGGTGAATTTAAAAAACTCGACCGGGAGCTTTATCCAGTAAATATACCTCAGATAATAGCAGCTCGGCGATTAAAATGGACATGTAAAGTCCATGAAATGACAGAACCCAGAACAGATTTGTAGCTATTGGGTAAAAACATCCGGAATAAGGATTTGGCTGAGTGTGTTGGAGGGAGGTGTGTGGTGATAGGTAGTGTAGGGTTCATAGTAGTAGTGTATAGTAGTAGTGTTCATAGTAATGTCGGGTTCATAAGCATTTTATTTATTATTATATTCTAGAGACGGTTGCTTGTGAAACATCCAATCGATATAGTATGTCAAAGCAATCGGTTGCGGAAAATATTTCATTTATTTCTTATTAGAATCCATGTGCTTGGATCCATGTGGAACATAAAGTCACCATTATTTAGAATACCTTATTCTAATAAGTAATTAAGCTTGATTAATTGATAAATTAAGCTGAATGCAATCGGTTGATCTGGGATATTTTCCTTTTATTGGTTGTTTGACTGTTAAGGGCTGAGTTATGCTTCTTCTGTTGCTCTGTTCTTCTGAAATCCTCCACTCTTTGGCAGTTAGCATCTTTTGCAATGGTATCTATAGTACTCTTAAGTATTATTATAGTGGAACTTTTAAGATTTTTCAAATTGTGTCTATTGATAGTTACCAGTATAAGTATACAATAATAAAGTAATATAAGTATGCACATTTCGTCGGGTATAAATACATTAACTCTCTGAATTTTTAAATTTTATCCTCGGATCATCAAAAACAACACTAATAAGGAATGTTTACATTTGCATTATGGAGAGTTACATTTTTGGCAGAATAACGTCAAGAATGTTTAAAACTTAGTGATCTTTCAAGCAATACTTTATTGTAAGTTGTAAATTATAGAATGTTATAATTTAACATAGCTCATTATTTTTTAGTTATTACACTTTAATAAATACCAATGTTTATACTACTTAATATATAAGTTTGATAATAATACTTACATTGGTATTGTTCATAATAGTCTTAAATTTTATCCTACATTACACATATTTTCACTAATCACCACTACGAATTATTTAAATATCATTAAAAGATACATTTAGAACAGATAACATATTTTATAATAAACAGAAGTATTGATCTTATTACCCTATTGAACTCAATTGAGAGCGCAAGAAAAATAATTTAATACTTCAAATATTGCTTAGTTTTTGTAGTGACCTTTATTCTGGTGCACTTTTCCTTAATTCAATCGGTTTATGGTCTGGGACTTCCTAGGATACCTCAGCTTACCAAACATTTTCTGTCATTGTATCGAAGGTCTCAAAACCACAGTTACTTCCTTCTTGAAAAAAACCACCATATTTATCTTACATTGGGTAATATTAGAAGTCCATTAGTTTATAATTCCTTAGTTGGCTAGGTGATTAATATTTGATATTAATTCAATATGCAAGAAGCTCAGTCAAACTCTTGTAACCTCTCTGCCAAATCTTGGGATGACATTTATTTTGTAGCGTACCCCCTTAATGAATCTTGTCTTCCATCCCATTATGGATAGAATAGGTTGGTTATATGATTAAAAAAAAATCACTCTTTTCGCTCTTTTTGATTTACAAACAAAAACCGCCTCCTAGAATATAAATAAAAATATATGAGGCTTTAGGAACCAGAATGTTCGATGCTGACACCACCAACTTCTGACCACACCTATCCTTCCAACCCATCCCAACAAAACCGAAATCACTAGTACGTTTTTACTCGACGGCTTAAAACTGATAACCTTTTTTTGGAATCCTGTCATTATTAACGACTATAAATGCCTATATTAACTGTCGCACTGCTATTAACTGAACTATATTTACCGGATAAAGCTCCCGCACTTATCTATTGTGGAGTCTTCTAAATTTTCCCGTATGTTCATTCTTCTTTGGGCCGAATATTCTTTGGAGTAGTATATTTTTGAAAACTTTAAGGCGTTGTTCTTCCCTTAACGTAAGCTACCACGCTTCGCATGCATTTAGAACTTTTGGTAGTGTAATATTCTCATATATCAAAATTATTAATTCTCCCCAGAATCTTATCGTTTTTATTTTCTGGTTGTGATATTTTATTACAAATATATATTTAATGTTCACCAATACATACCTTTGTTGGTGGTTATATTGTATCTGTCTTCTTCCAATAACCGACTTAGTTATAAATTATCAGTTATATAGCTTATAACGCTTGAAATTATTAGTTATTTACATAATAATGATAGAAATTTATCAAATGAATATAGTCTTTTGAAAACAAATAATCGTACAGTAGAGGTGGAGTGATTACTATGTTTCCGAGGCCTTGTTAGTCATGCTTGTTAAGTTATAAAGACGTCCCAAGAAACGAATTAGTAGTTATTTATATATATATATATATATATATATATATATATATATATATATATATATATATATATATATATATATATATATATATAGCTAAATAAAAGGTTCGCAGGGACTGAGTTTTTAAAAAGAGGTTTTTATTGACTGACATACATTATACAAGAAAAATCACAATTTACAGCCTAGTACAAGAACTGCGTGTTGAACATCTGTGAGTCCTACGAGTGACTATATCAGAGTGTCATCGGGCGCAGGTGGAGGTGGCCTTTTATACAGTTATCTAGGAGAGAGGATAGTGTACATTTGTTTATTATCTCTAATACCATTGGGTTTCCATAACTATATATATATATATATATATATATATATATATATATATATATATATATATCCTATATATATATATATATATATATATATATATATATATATATATATATATATATATATATATATATATATATATATATATATATATATATATATATATATATTCCTGTTGAATTCATGTTTTCTTGGATTCCGTAGACCCTAGTTTCTATAACAACTCTATATTTTTAAATTCATTCCCTTAAATATATTTACTACCAAAATTATCGTTGTTTCTACCACAAATCGTACTTATTTTTATTGGTATTTATTACCAATATGTTCACCGGCTTTCATGAGCGTTGTGTTTAATTTAATAGTTGGTTCATCTTTACCTAACAGAACCAAATCATCAGCTCAACCATTATTTATTTTTTCCATACACATTAGCTACCTAAAGTTTTACACACTCACAAAAAAAAAGGCTCTAATGAACATTCAACGCGATACCACCAAAATTACCAAAAATCAAAGGAAAATCAAAGAGTTTAACTAAATTGTTAAACACACTTCATTAAAATATAATTTAAAGTCAGTTTAAATAATACTTTATGCTAAGTAGCAAATAAAACTAATGATTTTGATCAGAAATCATCATGTGTCGAGGCGAAGGAATATGTATAGTACGGAATATATCGGAGAAACATTTTTAATTAAAAACATAATTAATAGTATTATCTTCTTTTTTTTTATCCTCAATTACTTCCTTAATAAAAAAACAATGGATCAACGGGCATTAGTTAAACTTGATAATGAAAATAATTCTGGAATAATTACAGATTCACGAGAAAGATAAATATAAAGGTAATGGCGAACTAACTCTGTAATTGCAATATTTATCGAAAGTAATTGTTGCTTTAATAGGACCATTAACGTAATAATTTTAAATGTCATTGGTGGCTGGTGTATTTAAAATATTTGCCTTTGGGAATGACATAGAGCATTATTTCTTATTTGCTTTTATTAGCAAGTTTTACGATCAGTGGTCAAGGAAGTTAGTACCTGTAAAACCTATTTTTCTTCTTTTAAAGTTTATTTACTGCAGTTGATTATTATATATATTTATATATATATATATATATATATATATATATATATATATATATATATATATATATATATATATATATGCATTTTTTTTTGTTTAGAGTTTTACTCTAGATTCATACAAATATGAACTTCATACTAAACAGCTTTTTGTATAACATAAAGGCTTTTTGTTTTGTTTTTAAATTAATATTTCGTCTCCAACACTTTCATGAACATACAAATACGTTTTTAGTAATTTTTCTTCTTCTTTTTTCTAATTTTTATATCAACTTATCCCTTTCAATTTCATGATTTTTCCGAGTGGCAGAAAAAACTGAAAAAAAAAGTAACCGCTTCATTATAAATCAATTTGATTGAATCTAAGAATACCCTTTATCATGAACTAAATAAGAAAAAAATAAAATAAAAATAACTACTAGAGAAAAATAAATGAAAAAACAATGATCGTAAGATATGATACTGTTATTATATAAATCTTTTTGTTATAAATATTTTAAAGTAGGCAGTCAAAAATATCCATACCCTTCTCTTATATTTCCTCGCATTGTATAATTAAAGGGCTTGGTGGATTAAGGGGTTATGTCACACTTTTTAGAAAATACAATCTAGTTCATTGTATAAAGAATTTATGTATAGAGGTGTTAGGCAGCATAATCTGAGTACAACAAGTAAAAGTGATATGAAGAAGATAAAGGGGCTATGTAACATTTTACTGGTTACGGAAAATGTAAAAAAAAAAAACTTTAAACATAAGTCACTCAAAATATTGTTTTGTTAAATAAACCCTTCATCAACCACACCCTTCAACCGGAAATTTATTGGTAGAACAATAACTAAAACTATGATTTTTTTTTTTAATTTATTCAATTTCTACTTGTACATACAATAGTCAATTAGATATGAGATACTACTAAAATATTTTTATTAAGTAGCTGTATGCCTGAGTAGAGATTTTTCAAATAGATTGAGCATAATAATTAAAAAAAAAAAAAATAAATAGACCATACTACTTTTACTACCATTATTAAAAGAAAACGTAGGTTCTTTGTTTTTTATTTTATCTTACATTATCTTATGGAAAATCAAGAATTAATTGGAAGTTCGTCTGGTTCTGAAGGACAAAAAGAACAAGGTTCTCATTACTAACCGATCGATCCCTAGAATAAGACATTTAGTCTATTACATTCGATATCTGTTAAGGTGTATATACACATTTGTTAATCAGTAGATGAAACAAATAAATATTTCTGAATCGCTGCTGAAGCGCTGTGGAAAATAATAATTTTCCATAAATAAGAATTTTGATAAAAAAACAGAAATTTTACTTAATTCCACTAATCCATCAGTATCTCAAATTACTTTCCAATCAGTTCCACAAAATACTAAAGGGTTGTAATGTTACAGATCTAGAGCGTGCCAAAAAAGTCCCAATACTTAAAAGATGTAGAGAAACGTGAAATTTTCCATTCAAACCTGTATGGGCGATTCTCAAACTACAAACAAATTTCTGGCTAACCAAAACTCCAAATTTAAATGTTGATAAATCTTGCTGTAAAAATTTGATATTTCCTAGAGGGTACCCGTGAGGATTGTAGGTTGCGCAGCAACACATAAATCACTTAACTTTTTCTAAAATTTCAATTAATAATTTTAACCCATGACAATGTTGACGCTCCCACACCAATGTGAATTTACGCCCGCATTTAAGTTGGCGTTCGAATTGGTACAATCGACAGATTAGTCTTATATTATTCTTGTAGATATTGCACAGAAAATTCCACCAGCTTTTATTAGGGCTCGATAATTTTTTAATATGTCACCTTTCATAGCCTTGACAAAAATTTGTTTTTGACAGTCTTCTTTTTTTATATTGGTTGTAATGTATGCCAAATAGCCAAGTCATTTTTTCAGACATTTTTGCAAGAGCATTGTCGTGATATCTTAACATTTGCATATAATATAAAGACACCCTGACAACAATGTTAAATGATAATGGCCATGCTTTTGTGAAAATAATAAAAAATACAACCGCAGAAACACAATTCATTTATTTCTCATTTTCTCTGGAGTATATTATGAAGGCCGTAATATTAGAAAAAAGTAAAAGTATGAGGCCCGTTGCAAATAAATATTTAGTTTAACTGATTTAAGGTGGACATAACAATGGGAATTATAAATGTACTTACAGTCATCACTTACAGAGGAAGTGTTTACACGAGAAGATTGCGACTTAAAATGTTCGCGAGTTAAGGAACTGTTGCGTCCACGAGAAAACGGGTAGTTGGTTGGAAGAAAAGTTACTACAAATAAAAACTCTCCGAAATTCCGAAAATAATTATATTTTGAATATAATTAATAATTAAAAAAAAAACGGAAAACAATTAATCCGTTATAATTTTTTTATCGTTTTTTTTTAGGTATGCCACGCCAATGTTAAGAAGTCACGGGGACAAGAATAAAATAACTCGGGGATTGGTTACTTCGACATCATAATCTCGATAAACACATTAGATTTTTAAATTAGTACCCGTTAGTTGAGTTAGTTTCACCCTATCAAGTAATAATTATTTACATAATTGTAAATCCAAGCATAGGGACAAACCATGACGATGTTAAATGACGTGAAATAACTTAAAAATGTAACCCTTAAACACTAAAATTCCAAATAATTTCAATTAATGTCATTAATTCACATAACATAAATCAATTTGGAAACAATATTTTTTACGAAGTTTAATTGAATTTCAATGGGCTGGGGACTCAGATTTCCCTGTAGTTTGAGAATCATACATATAACTCCTGAACGGTAAGTCCTAGTGACAAATGTTATCAAACAAAAAATATTCTTCATTAAATTTTAAATCAGGAACGGTTGTCGAATATGCGGTCTGAACAAGGCCTACAGACCTAGAGCGTGTCAAAATGATTGTGAAAAAAAAACGTAAAATATTGACCCTCAGCTAAAAGACATTTCCATGTCAACTCTAATAATTTTTGTAGAGTCAACATATCTTATAGGAAAAGATTGGACAGTACCTGCCACTCGGTTATTGTTGCTTAGAATACATTCCATCAATCCCTAATTGGATCTACAAAAGCACAAAAAAAAAAAAGATATACATTTCTTATGTTATATAATCTATGATAGCTCAGGAAACTGCGTTCTGTGGGCTATTTAGTTGCCTTTAAGTAGTTAAGTAGTATGGAATGTAGTAAAGATCCGAGAAGTAAATTAAAAAAAAAAAAAAAAAAAAAATTAAGATTGCAAGAACTTATCACGCAATCGATGAGTAATTTCTTATATTTTCCTGTTAAATATGGATGAATGGGAGTATTTCTAAAAAGTTTGTAAATATTTCATTTGTTATAATGACTTTGTATTGTAGTCTTCCAAGTAATCAGATTTTAAAAAATGTAATCATATAATTATAATTAACTAGAAACCTACTCGAATCTACTAGTCTTCTAACTTGCTTCCCACTCGATTCTCTATGACCATTCAAAGCGTCTCAAAAGAAGATGGCCTACGTATCTTCTAATGTACATTTTTTTGAAGTGATACTAATAATTTGGTTCTATATAATACGTGTTATTATAATCATATTTTCACACAAATATAATAAAATAAAGACAATTAAAAGAATTGTGTTTTTTATTTTTTTTTATTTTATTTATTTATTTATTTTTTTTTTATTTGTACTTTAAGTAATATTCTGATAGCAATTAATGAGTAGACAGGGAAAAGGAGGCTAGGGAAATCAAAACTTTAGGTTCCAACTATAGGTATGGTTTGGTGGGTCAATACCAAATAGGGAGTGTCTAGTGGCCTATGTCAAAGTGATCCTCTTTCGCCCATAGTATTAAATCTGATCCTCAAAAAATCGATTAGAGCTATAAATAAGAACATATTTATTTAGCTTTAAGAACATATTTATAATAGACTTACCCAACACTTGCACAGATGGTGTAGTCACCACAGCACGGACATTTCCAGCACTTTCGGAAGTGTTTAAAGCGTGGCAGTCAGTAAGGGGTTGAGAATTTATAGTGATAAGACGGAGTGAGAAAACGTCAAGATGCCTATAGGGATGTAAAGATAAAGGAATACAAATTAATGGGCACACGTTTAGTCGTTGCAAAACGTTTAAATATTTGCGGTCGTACATTTTTTTTTAACAAAAAAAAAATATATGAAACCAGATCAAACCTAGAATAGTGGCTGGTATCAAATGCCTTTTTGCCTTTACTAAAATCCAAAATGTCTCGATCTGCTAAATTCACTGTTTGCAAAACACTAATAAGACCGGTTGTGACTTATGCAAGTCATTGTTGGGTTTTTACTCGAGAGGATATACTGATGATTTGAAAAAAAGAAAATTCTTCAGAAAGATCTTTAGTTCGGTGAATAACCATGTGAATTAGAGAAGCAGATCAAATATGGAACAGAAATACCTATTGGGAGAACTGAACATCGTTTCTATGATCAAGGTGAGGAGATTGCGGTGGCTAGGACATGTGGAAAGGATACCGGAAGACAGTTTTGTAATTAAAGCTGAATGTACAGCAGGCTGGGAGGAAAGAGATAGAGAGTGAGACCAAGAATGAGGTGGCTGGAAAATGTCTAGGATGACTTATGATAACTGAGAGTGAGAGGTTGGAAAAGGAAGGCGGAAGATGATGGCTGTCGATTCTTTGGGACGCCAAGGCCCGACTAGGACTTTAGCATCAAATATAATAATAATAAAAATAATAATAATAATAATAGTAATTATTATTAACATTATACTTTCAAGCGATTGGTTGTGGATTAATTGTTTCATTATGCACTTCGTGGGACATTCTTATCAATAATGGAGTGTTTTCTATGATGTTCTTTTTTGCCTCTGGAAATGAACATGCTCAAAAGCACCAGGTAGCAATAGGCTCTTGGCATATTTATGTAGCATTAGACTTCATAAATTTAAATAGATGCCGATAAAAAGCTGTGATTGTGATAACTTCGTGCGAAGGGGGCGATGAGCAAATGCCTTGTTCATGGATAGAATTGATTCGATTAACATAAAGCCATTTATTATGCAACCTGACTTACGAAAGATATTTCCCGGAATTTCCTCACATTCAGCTGATTTTATTATTTTCACAGTAACCTGTAGTATTTTTTATTTTGTCACTTTATTAGTGTATCAATATGTTAATTTATAAAAAAAATAATGTCATAAAATTATTCAACAGTATTTCGCGTTGCTACTAACAGTAATATACACTTGGTAAATACAATAATAGTTAACATTTCCGCATGACAAAAAAATATGTAAAACAGTAAAATTAATCAATGAATAGATATTAAAATAATTAATTGTTATTGTTTTGATTGATTCTTAGAATTGCTAGTTTTGTTATTGCAATATACCTATGAATAAAGTATTATTATTTAGTTTTGAATAGCGTCAACTCCGGTTTCACTCTGTCTTTTTATCTGACCATGACTTGTCTATTGTTATTTTTTGATATATTCTTGAGCTGTTTACAAAAAATAAATAAAATACTTTTTATAATAAAGCGAATGATGATTTGATAATAATCCATGACTGAATAAGATTTCTTTTTGTTTATTTTAGCTTCAATTTTACACCAACAACCTTGTTTATTTTGGTCTTGGGCTACTCTTGATTTTCAAAAACAACAATTCTTACAGTGTTACAATTTCCTTCTTTTTTTTCTTTTTTTTCTTTTTTTTTATGTTTAAGAGACCTTGAGTGGCTCTAATATTTTGTATCTGATCAACTTTATTTTTAAATTTTTAATAATAAATTTCAGTTTTATTAAAATTATAATACAAACACGCTCACCTTTTAAATATGGATTAGTTATATTTCAAGTTGTTATTTATGCCGTTTTGGTGAAGTGTGATCTTTGAAGTCTGAAATGAATGGAAAATTTTCACAGTATTTTACTTTGGTATTAGGACTCATTGCCTCTAATTGTTAGTTTAATTTCCATATAGTTGTCCTTCATATCTGAGCTGAGAACCGAGCCCTGCTCAAAAATCATTTGATTTTTTTTTCTTTATTTATGCATAACGCATTTTTATTACTAAAATATTGTCTGTAAGTTTTACAATTTTCTTATAAATATCTATCAATAAAAAATAGCCTCAATAATTTTTAATAATGTGTGTTCATCCTTCATGAAATCTTAAAGAAGTAACAAACGTAATCTAGTCTTCTTCCGGTTAGCGCTTAAAGTTGCTCATTATATCTTATTTGCGGGTCAAGGGACGCATGAAAAAAATTACTAAGGATAGTAAAAATAAACGTTAACATTAAAAGAAGTAACAATAAACAATATATTATATCAGTACCATGAACCATGTTCCGTTTAATAATCAAGAGCGTCTTAGACCTACTCTTTCTATTATTGGTAACGGCTTGTTCTGCTGTCAAGCTCTTCGTAAGCCTAGATTCGTAAGGCATTGGCCGCCGCTAGCGCTGTGGGGTGGCCCATCAAGGAAGAAGTTACTTCCGTACCGTCTTTGCTCCAGAACAAAGCAGTATAGTGACAGAACACTTTATGTTTATTTAAATACTCAACTCAGCGGTAAGCATTCTAATATTGATTTTTAAATAAGTTTGTATAAACATTAATGATTTGGTTTATTATTTTAGTTGATGTTTTGGCCTCAAATGTTTCCCGTTATGATTGCCTTCCTACATATGTAAATATTGTAAATATATATATATATATATAGATGAGAAGTTATGTGGAAGATATTATTTCGTTCGATAAAAGAAAAAAAAGTACCCTTGGACCCCAACACACATATAAATTGGTCACATATATTATGGCGCACCGAACAGGGACTCTAATAGAAAAAAGGATAAATAAGGTATTTAATTAGAATAGAAATAGTTGTAAAAAGAAGAGTGAGATTTAAAGGACAATGCAGAGTTAAGTTGGTAGAACGGTTGATTGTTACGCGTTGCTATGGCAACAAATGACTCAAGACAATTAAAGAGACTATTAGCTATCTAATATTATGTATTCATACACCCTATTAGTGGTTAAAAATGTTTTATTTAATTTCATAGTTTTATGTTTTATCGAAAAATAAACTGTTTTAACATTTTATTGGAACCTAACGTAGAAAATTTAAGTAAAATTTAAAGTTTATTTGTTTGACAAATATTATAAATACTGTAAGAACTTTAAGTATATATTTTTGTTTATAAAATGTGTCTATATATATAAATGTATCTACTTTGATCCATAACATATACTTTACGTATGTTACGAGGATATTGATAGCTCTTGAGCGTTGTATATATTATATGGAATTAGGGATTTTCTTTACTTGTAAATAATTTATTTCTATTTTGTAATAATATCCAGAACTTTCATCATTTTATGTCACTAAGTTCTTATTTCATCGTATTTGATTTAATTTTTGATATCACAAATTTTTTTTAAAAAAAAAAATTTTTTTAATATTATCTGTTTAAAGCATATATATATTATTTTAAGCATACTTTAAAAAGTTATTGTGTAGCTGTATATTATTTCATTTTAAAATTCTATAATTAATTTTTTTGTAAAGGATGCTTACCCGAATTAATTTGATTTTGTTTTCTTAATATCTTGAATATTTAATATTTTTTTTTTTCTTTGTTCTTTGGAAATAATTTTTCTTCTAGATCTCGTTTTGCTTTGATTTTGTCTTCGATATCAAGTTTGCATTTTTGCACTTTTTTAACTTTTCGCTTTGGGTTTATTATTTTACTTGTATTTGAATAGTCATGGGCGATCCCAAAATTCTTTTGGCAGAAAGAGAGGACGTTTTTGCGGCGGTTCAGACTATTTTTGATAAATCCCAAATTCTGGATCATGAAACAGTAGCCAGTTTTAAGCCCGCCTATGACAGATTAGTTAAATATGAAGTCAAATTTGAAGAGCTTCAATCTCAAATTAGAATTTTCAACGCTACCGTTAAAGATAAGAAGGAAAAATTAGAAACTACTGCCGTACAGAACTCATTTTTCGAAATAGTAGACATGGCTAAAGCTAATTACTTTAAAGCTGTTAGCACTAACGTTCCTAAGGAAGAAAAAGCGGCCGTTTTCCCCACCACTTGTCATCCGGTTGCTCAGGAGCTTCCGAAAATAAATTTACCGATATTTAAGGGGGAATTAGAAGAATGGAGCGAGTTTTTTTTTTCCCTTTTTAATTCAATGGTCCATTACGAACCTTCCATACCAACTATAAGAAAATTTCATTACTTAAGGTGCAGCTTGAGGGATGAAGCTTTATCGTTAATATCTGGATTTGTGCTTGAAGAGGCTAATTATATTTTGGCCTACGATGCTTTGGTTTCGCGATACCAAAACAGAAGGCGACTCGCTAGATTTTATTTTAATAGAATAATGGATTTTAACCCATTAACCAGATCCTCATCCGCCAATCTTCAAAAATTCTTAAGCGTTCATGAGAACAACTTCTGTGCGTTATCGGCTTTAGGCATAAAAGATATGGGTGATTTTCTTAAACTGCATATAGCTCTATCGAATTTAGATCCAGGGACCAAAAGAGCGTTCGAAGAGCGGATAAAATCAAAGGATATCCCCACTTACCGTGAATTAATGGATTTTGTGATAGAGCGAACCCGAGTTTGCGAGATGATGGCTGAGGAAATGGGTCAAGAACGGTCCAGCTCAAGAGAGAAATCCCGTACCGCAAATTCTACGAAAAATACTATTCGGAAAAAGATCACGGTTCTTTTAGCGTTGTACCATTAAATTCTCTCGAGACTGACTTATTTAACCAAAATAACCGTAGTAGTATTCCAAGACATGTCCAGAGATCATGCTCATCGGAGAACGAAACTCTTGAGAATATAGGTGAAACTGTTCTTGAGAAGAAGAAAGAGAAAAGAGCAGTACGGTGCGATGAAACTGAAGGTTCTACTAGGAAATTAGCTTGTTGGAACTGCGGTGGGCCTCATGTTTACTCTAAATGCTCGCTTCCTCGGAAATTATTTTGCTACCGTTGCGGTAACCAAGGAGTGTCTCTTTATGCCTGTCCTAAATGCACTCCGGGGAAAGGGCAAGGGAACCAGAAGTAAGGGTCAACCCGGTTCCCGCTGTCACTGCTGACCCATCAAATATCGTATCGTCTCTCAATGGTAATAAGACCTCTGCTTTCTATCTTGAGTCATCTGGTATCGTAACGAGTCCTGAAGGAAAACCTACCTTATCGCATTCGCTATCTTTACCGCAACAGATTAGTCCCTCGTCTAAACAGTTATTTATTTACTTTAAGATAGACAAATCAAACAGTAAAAGAGAACCTGACTTATTGGCTCTGTTTGATCCCGGTTCCTCAACATCTTATGTTGGACCGGAGGGAACAGAGATTTTGATGCGAATGGGATACATGATTGAGCTAATACCAGAGTTTACGATTTTTGTCGCTAATGGAAGCTCAAGTACAGTTAGAGAAAGATTTTATGTACCTATCATCATAGGAGACCGGTCATTTGAGGTAACTCTTTACATTCTTCCTTCTCTTCCATTTAAGTTTTTATTTGGATTGGAATTTTTGGTTAAGCGAGTTTCTGCACGAATTTGCAAAAGGCAGTTTGGTGGTTTGAAGATGAACCCAAAATTATCTATTCATTTCGTCAAAATGGTTCCCAATTGGGTCTTAACACTTCAAACTCATGCAGTGTTAGTCCACTTCATTCTTCGGAAAGGAGAGAGCTAGAGAAGGTTGTTAAAGAAGGCTTGCTAGTGCTTCAGGATTCCCCGGGGTTAACAACACGTATAACTCATAAAATAGATGTCGAGGGAACCCAACCTATCAAGCAGCGCCCCTACCATTATTCGCCTAAAGTTCTTGAAGCAATGTACCAGGAATTGGATCGTATGTTGAGGGATGGTCTCGTAGAGCCTTGCCAATCACCGTGGTCGTCACCAGTAGTCATGGTACGCAAAGGCGCAGGTTATCGTTTCTGTATCGATTTTCGAAAAGTTAATCAGGTCACTTCTAAAGATTCCTATCCCATGCCTAATATGACCTCCCTCTTGGATGGACTTCGACAAGCAAAGTACCTTTCAAAATTTGATCTCAAACAGGCGTTTTTACAAGTTCCGCTAGCTGACGAAAGTAGTAGAGACATTACTGCGTTTGTAGTCCCTGGAAGAGGATTATTTAGGTTCAAAGTAATGCCTTTTGGATTAACCAACTCTCCGGCGACCTTCCAAAGATTAGCTGATACAGTCTTTGGACCTGAACTTTATCCATACGTTGTCGTTTTCTTAGATGATATTCTGGTGTGTACCCCGTCTCTGCAATTGCATTTGGAAATGCTTAAAGAAGTGTTTCAAAGACTTAAGACTTCAGGTTTACGTATAAACCCAGAAAAATGCGAGTTTGGATGCCAAGAAGTACGCTACCTAGGCTATTTAATTAACAGTAAAGGCATGAGTGTCGATCCCGAAAAAGTTAGTTCCGTTACCTCAATTCCGATTCCCAGCAATATTACTGAACTAAGGAGATTCCTTGGGATGGCGGGATGGTACCGCCGGTTTATTAAAGACTTCTCCACAGTTGTTGCTCCACTAACCTCATTACTCAAACGGAAAACCAAATGGTCTTGGAGTAATGAACAAGATGAAGCTTTCAACACTTTGAAGACAGCTTTGACTCAGGCCCCTGTACTGGCCAGACCAGATTTTGATCAGCCATTCCAATTACAAACTGACGCAAGTGACACGGGACTTGGAGTGGTACTGACGCAAATACAAAATGGTGAAGAACGAGTGATAGCTTTCTGTTCTCGCTCATTGAATTCCGCAGAAAGAAACTATACCGTGACGGAAAAGGAATGTCTTGCCGTATTGTTTGGCATTGAAAAAAATAGGCACTACTTGGAGGGTTATCCTTTTACAGTCATCACTGACCACGCCAGTCTTAAGTGGCTGCTTAATTTGAAGAATCCTTCCGGTAGATTAGCCAGATGGGCTTTACGTTTGCAACCTTACGATTTCGAGGTAAAATACCGCAAAGGAAAACTTAATACCGTGGCTGATGCATTATCTCGTATAGCTGCAATCACGATAACCTCCATATCGGCTTCGAATACGACTAGTGACCAGGCGACCTCTCAAGACATGTATGTACCCTCCGATGAGTGGTATAACCAAAAGAAATACCGAGTCGAAAGGTCTCCGGCAGAACATCCTGGTTGGCTGATAAAAGACGGTCAATTACTATACCACCGGAAGAATCCTTTGAAGGGAGAACTGGAAGATCCCAGTGAAGAATGGAAGGTTGTTGTACCTCTTCATCTTCGGCAACGTATAATACACGACAACCATGACCTACCGCAGTCAGGCCACCTGGGAGTTGATAAGACAGTTGCCAGAGTGGGTAGGTTATACTACTGGCCTGGATTATATCGTGATGTTAGCGGTTACGTTAGCCGGTGTGAGGTATGTCAAAAGGTGAAACCCCCGAACACTCCACCAAGAGGTCTAATGTATCCCCGCTATAACAAACAGCCTTGGGAAATCGTTTCAGTTGATATAATGGGTCCATATCCTCGAAGCTCAAAAGGCAATGTATACCTCTTAGTGTTTGTGGACCTATTTAGTAGATGGGTGGAACTGTGTCCCATAAGGAAAGCCACATCATCCGTTATTATCTTGAAGTTAAAGTCCCGAATAATTTATAGATATGGAGCACCTCTAAAATTAATCACCGACAACGCAAAGAATTTCGTTAGCAATATGGTGAAAGAAGTAGCAAAGGAGTTCGTCATAAAACAGGAAACAACCCCTTTTTACCACTCGCAGGCGAACCCAACGGAACGAACCAATCGTAACATCAAACAGCTTATCGTCTCGTACTTAGGAAGGAAACATCAACGCTGGGATGAGAAACTTGGAGAGATCCAGTTCGCGATTAATTCGTCTGTTCAGGAATCGACGAAGTTCAGCCCTGCTTTCCTAAATTTTGGCAGAGAGCTGAGGCCTGTCCATGATGTATCTTCAGCGGAAGTTCTAAATGCAGGTGAAGATGAACGTGCCTCTTGGGCCGCTAAAATAAGTAGATTCCGGAAATCCACCATATAGCGGAACAAAACTCCTTGAATGCCAGCTTATCACAGAGTCGCAGATATAATATGAGACGTCGACCAGATCGCTTCAGGCCTGGAGATTTAGTCCTTAAGAAGTCCTTTCAACTGTCTTCAGCTATAGATAAATTGGCCGCGAAGCTAAATCCCAAATACGAAGGCCCCTATACGGTCGATTTCGTTACTACTGGTGGATCTTGCAAGTTGAAGGATAATGCACGAAGACTGGCAGGCTTATGGCATCCATCAAAACTTAAATTATTTCGTCCTTCCGAATGAACTTAACAGCTGGAGGGGGGTGTGTAACGGCTTGTTCTGCTGTCAAGCTCTTCGTAAGCCTAGATTCGTAAGGCATTGGCCGCCGCTAGCGCTGTGGGGTGGCCCATCAAGGAAGAAGTTACTTCCGTACCGTCTTTGCTCCAGAACAAAGCAGTATAGTGACAGAACACTTTATGTTTATTTAAATACTCAACTCAGCGGTAAGCATTCTAATATTGATTAACAGTTATTGTATTATGTTTTATAGTATAGGTTAAATATGTTTGTATAAACATTAATAATTTGGTTTATTATTTTAGTTGATGTTTTGGCCTCAAATGTTTCCCGTTATGATTTGCCTTCCTACATATGTAAATATTGTAAAATATATATATATATATATATAATATATATATACAGATGAGAAGTTATGTGGAAGATATTATTTCGTTTGATAAAAGAAAAAAAGTACCCTTGGACCCCAATACACATATAAATTGGTCACACCATTCTACGTTTGATTTGGACCTTGACCTCTTTGATTTCTAGGATTTTTGGTATGGATGTTGTACCTACCAAGATTAGTTAAAATTTAAAATATTACATTCTTCTGACTTTTGGTTTTTAAGTTATAAGCTTTTAAAAATTAAAGAAACTGCCCTTTTCGGTTCTTCGGTTCCCACACAATATATTCAAAATTAGGCGATTAAAAAACTATTGTGCGCCATGCATTTTCTTAAGGGACAGTGGAAATTTAAATGGTGAAGTGGCTACCCTAACAGTGATTGTTATTAGAGCCCCTAAAAATATTCTGACATTACCATTTATATAATTTACTCAAAGAAGTATTTAGAAAAAGTGACAATATTAACATGTTCTTTATAATCATTTAATATATTTTTTCAAAACCAGAGAAGATAACATTTCATCAACTCGAGTGTACGTCATTCCCGTCGCTGCTGATGAGTTCACTCTTTCCAAAAAAGTGTTTCGGGGGTCATCTAATACATCTCTTAATTGTAGGTAGAAGAAAGGAGGATCTGGACCTTTTGGATGTAAAAATATTACTCTATGCATGTTGTTTTTTCGCTCAATATATCTCAGCTACTACGAGTTTTCATAAGCAACTGTCATAAAACCTCAAGAGATATTCTTCAAGTGGTTATTCATTATGCCATCCGCTTTTTATATATTCTTCAATAAAGGAGTCACATATGTTGATAAATAAATGTATTATACAAAGCATCCTTCATTGAAGAATATATTATAAATAGTGGATGGCATAATGAATAACCACTTGAAGAATTATAGTGTAGAAGATGGTAGGATAGAAATGATCAGTTGTTGTTATTTGGTATACTATTGTGACACATTGATGGGATTCATCTTGGTGTCCCTACATTGCTTTTCATTGATAAAGCTGGGTAATTAACAATTTTTTAGCATAATCTTCTGTTGTATACAACCCAGAGTTAATGCTTATAATTGTAAAATCATAAAGTTGTCGTGGGGGCTTAGCTGCTAACCACTTGACAGTCCCAACAAGACCATCATTGCAAAGAACTGGCACTCAGCCTCAACTTTAAAATATTTTTTATTCAAACATAAATTATAGAAATTTTTCCTATTCCTATATTGGGCAGCGCTTCCATCAAAGCAGCAACTGCTTTTTTTAAGAGCAAAAGGCAATTTTTTTTTTAGATTTAGAGAGGTTTCTTCTGGAAAACATAAAAGGCTACTTTATTGTGCTCCAAACATTCTGAAATAAAGAAGTACTGAAGATTTTTCAATATCTCCTTCCAATTGTTATAAACAATGAAGGGATGTATATACCTACGGATTTGGGATATAGCTCTTCAAGTTTAGTGACAGTATCTTATCTCTTGGTAGTTAAGATATATTGAGGAACAAAAGAACAACATGAATGTAGAGTAGTCTTTTTAAATCAAAAAGGTAGTTTTCGTTATTTCTTCTACGCCAAGTGGATTTAAATATATCAAAAGATTATAAAGAACATGTTAATATTGTTACTTTTTGTAAATACTTCTTTGAGTAAAATATATCAATAGCAGTAGCAATAAAAAATCAGAATAATATAATATTTTTTTCATTTTAACTAGTACTGGTAGGTAAAACGACTATACCAAAAATCATAGGAATCGGAGAGGTAAAGATCCAAACCACTAGTTGATTTGACATGAAATGAATGACCCATATTACAATCAATAATGTGACTTATAATTTTATCCAGCTCATGACCCTAAATTTCACTAACGGTAATGAACAATAATTGACTTGTACATAGCTGATTTTCACACACACACACACACACACACACACACACACACACACACACACACACACACATATATATATAGGAGATGTAGATAGTTAGGGTAGGCAGTCATAGATACTCAGCAGATCAAAATAAAATTGTTATTTTATTTTGATCTGCTGAGTATCTATGACTTCTAACCCTAACTATCTACATCTCCTATGCATCACAGTCAACTATACCTTATAAATATATATATATATATATATATATATATATATATATATATATATATATATATATATATATATATATATATATATGTTTAAGAAAACCACTTCATTCATATAAGAGTGCTTTTTTTAAGTTACCCATGATGCGAAACAAGCTTACCCAGAATGCCTATTAGAAGTCACTATGGACAACTGGGAATAATAAGAATAGATTGTTATTATTAACCTGTACGAATACATTAATATTATCTCTTATTAATATTAATTTTATATTCTGAATGTATAAATAAGAAGGGAATAAGGGCTTTAAATGTAGTTTCCTTTGATACAGGTGACTAAATGTATTGTAATTTGTAAACAGCTAAAAGCTTGTAATTAATGTAAATATATATTGTAAATAAAAGCGATTGTCACAGAGAGAAACGAAATTGAGTTCTTATTTCATTAACTAAGAGAAACCAATTGCTTATATTTCGCCCCACCCAGAAAACTGAATAATCCTCTTGGAAGCAGAGGTGAAATATTATATGTGTTTTTAACTTTCGTGCAAATACTTAATAACGCCATAATATTGAGGAAAATAAGTCAAACATATTTAATTGACTAGTTTCATAGGTTTCATTTATGAAGTGGATTATGTTAAAATATAGCTGTGTAGAAAAATAATTATAAATATTTAAATATTTAGCTAAAAGGAAAAAACATGGATTTGAAATCTAACACAATAAACTTAATCAGGTTTAAAACTGATTTTCTATTATTTCAAAACCATGAAAAATATCAATTAAATAAAAAATTGAAATTAAAATACCGTATCAAATTTCGTCAAAACCCAACATTTACTCAAGTGTTGTTAAAATCCCCACCTGTCATGTTTAATCTATTTATAGTTCACTAGAAATATGAATTTTATAAAAACCTGTCATTTCACTCTAATGTGTGAAAAATTTCCTCCCAATAAAATTTTATCAACCCTCTGAAACTAGATCTCTCAAAATTACATTGCCTTTAGAAGGATAAACTGTAAGGAAATCACGGAATGCAAATTATTTCCTCCATGTATAGTAAAAACCTGTTATAACAATTTGTCAGTAAATAAATTGCTTGTTGAGTATTCTACGCACCATTTGTCCATTTGTCAAAAACTAGATTTGAAGATCCTAGTAACAATGGTAGCCGCTAACTAACGCTCTATGACCTTCAGTCGTAACTTGTTCGGTTAGGTAACAGTGCACCGCCGTCTCACTCCGAATCACATCCAAGGCCTTTTTTATTTCCGGAAGAAGAAAGGAAACAAGACTGGCAACGTTTTGTACAAATTCATTTATATTTTGTATTTAATACTTCATAAATGCCTTATACAAAGTCAGTGAGTATCTCTTAGAGTAAAAAAAAAAAAAAAAAATTGGGTGAAACTAGATCAAAAATGTAGAGAAATGCCGCAGACCTCACCTTAGTATTCCAATCTGCTGCAGATATACGCTAAATCAGACTTTTAAGAAGAAACCACGTTTTTCACCATAAAAGTTGTAATATCTCCATATTGTTTAAATATTTTTCAAACTTTGACCACATTTTCGGATTTAGCATTACATTTTCTATAAGAGCAGATTACATTTAATCTAGAATTTTACAAACTTATGACCTAAAGAACAGTTTCATCTTCACCTTATTTAGGGAAGTTACAAAGTCATATATTACTTCTACGCTCACCGTTTTTCGAAAAACTGCTATCCACAAAACTGCAAATCTTACAAAAACTAGAAAATTTAATCAGCTTTTGAATGATATATTAAAAGTAATGATTTTGTTTCGATTTCATGGAAAAATTTACTTTTAAAACCAAAAAAACATGGTGTTCTCATTTGGCATACAAATCAGTTACTTGTATAAATAAAAGATGATAATTCCTTAATTAAAATGTGTATTTTAAACATAATAAACTCTTAATTAGAATAAAAAGCAAAAAAAAAAATTATTGTTTAATGGAAAATAAAGGAAAACTGTCAATAAAGCGACCCCAGAACAGAGGATCATATGTTATTACATTTATTTATTTATTTTTATTATTTAGGATATATTTCTTTAGATTTTCAATGTAAGGTTTAAAACCCAATGATATTGAACACAGACCTCAATTTTGGCGATAGCTTCTGATTGCAGATGATAATAAGGAATAACACTTTTTGAGGTGAATTTTATGGGCAGATGAGTCTGTTTTCACAGCTGAAGGCATTTATACCTATCCGTGTATATCGTTGGCTTATAATTTTATAGCTTTCCAATAATGTGGATAAGCACCATGGTGTTTGAAAATCATATTTTGCCGAACTTCAGGTGGAATATGGTGATGAAGTTGTGGTAGAATATTTTGTAACAAATCATGGTAATCCTCACCATTCAATTTGTTCGGCATACTACGATTTTCCAACATTATTCGACAGCAGTACAAAAACAAATAAACCAACGATACCCCACATCGAAAGGTAAGAAATGCCTTTCCCAGTAAAAACAGAAGCACCTGTCCATAAAAGTCACCTCTAAAAGCGGTATTTCAATATCATCTGCATTCAGGTGCCAACGGTAAATTTGAGATCTATGTTCATTATCTTTATCATCTATGTAAATATCAATAAGTTGTTAAAAAGAAGAAAGAGTTTTATACTTTAGATTTTTCAAATTGGTCACATTACCATATATTAGAAACCAACATCTTATTTCTTTATATTTTCAAATTCTATATGAACGACATTTATTGAATCCACCTACAGGACTAAAAAGTCGTTTTAGACTTCAACATTTTCTTAACAAACGGTCATAGCTTCCGATTATTAATTTACAAAACAGTAATAGACATATGTGGGCAAACGGAGTAGAGATTTGTGGCTCTACTCAGCCATGCAGTTAATTTCTTTTCCCATGCTTACAATCCAAACTCCGTCAAAACATCCTCAAAATTCTTACTTTGTCACAAGCTAATTCCTAAAGATACTCATGTTCCATGTGTTGCTGTTTTAGCCCACATTAGATACGTTTCATAGTAAACTCAATAACCACCCTAATACACTCGTCTTTTAACTTGCTTCACAATCCGATAACCCTCCGAGGAAAGGAAGATGGCCACGAGACCTTAGACCTTCTGAGGCAAAAGGTTTATTTAAATGCTACTTATGAGTAGTGTTTTTACATGTTATTGTAATAATTATCCACACATTTACATTATGAATATGTTGTGTACCAGTTGTAATTGTAGATAAAAAAATCTTTTTTTTTCATTAATATACAAAAAGTTCTAGGCTTATGAAATAGCTCCCCATTAGGGGATTTACGATTACATTATAAAGCTATTTTTAATCCGATTTCTTAATAAACAACCAAGGTTGTGAATATGACTGAGGTCCCCCGGCACTCTAGAAGTAGTTAGTTTCGAAAAACCTGCTGATCTTAATAGAGAAAATTATTTTGCCAATATGTATTAGAATATATTACAGCCAATAATGACGTGTCGCGGTGAGACATTGAGCACAAACTCAGGCAGCTGTTAGTATTATCAGCTACGTCATATAGCCTGCTTAAGAGATAATACATTAGTCTTAATTTCAG
Organism: Euschistus heros; assembly: GCA_003667255.2. Lineage (NCBI taxonomy): Eukaryota > Metazoa > Arthropoda > Insecta > Hemiptera > Pentatomidae > Euschistus > Euschistus heros. Next base: position 1,810,570 of record RCWM02000058.1, on the reverse strand, counting down.
TTTACACACACTAATAAATATAATCACCACAATCTCGTTAAAGTAGTTGTTATTAAGAAGGATTCTGTTAAATCTGTATATAATTTAAAACTTCCTACAGTAACCGTTTGGTGTTCAAGTAAGTTTCAAGTGAGATGAGTAAGTTCTGACTATAGATTATTTTATTACGATACAATATGTTTTAATATCTTTTAATTTAAAAATGTTTAAATACACAATTGTATGTGTATATATATATATATATATATATATATATATGATAGTTGAAGTGATTATTATAATTTTTAACTAGCATATATTTTCATTGGACGTAGCCCCTCATATCCTCTTTTTTGTTATTTATTATTATTTTTTTTTTAAATTAATTTAATATGAAGTCTTGAGTACATTATTCGACATATTAATTGTTATTTATTTATCTTGCCACTAATTTCATATTAGTTTTGAAATATTATATATTTTTCATATTCAGTTTTCTTCTTTCAAAAACAATGTCAAATAAATGGCTTGTGTAGATACAAATAAATAAATGTGTAGATACAAAAATTTTCGATTTTGGATACTATGATAATATTACAAAACATATTTCACATGAGGGCTAAAAAAAGCTATTCCAAAAAAGTTTTTATATTATATTTACCACTTATAATTTTAAAGTTATTTACAATTGTGACAATGAAACAAAAAAATCCAATTAAGAAATTAAAAAATAAATAAATAAAAATATAAAGATGGCTCTGGATTTCAACTAAATGTTTAGGAATAGCAAATATTACTAAACCTTCTCCCTAATCTGGGAAGGGGTGGAATTAATGGGATAATTCTGTAAGTGTATTAGTGCTCAAAAAGTTCAAAAGAAAAATCATCTATGATGAAAAATATATCGTAAAAAAGTGCATTCATTTCGTTAGTTCATTTCTCCAGCTTTAGAAATTTGAAATTGTAATCCTATTGCTTCATTTACTAATAGCAAATACATATCTTTGTCTGTAAGGCTCGTTGCACACTGGAGAAACCGGTTTCTAGAAACATGGGTTTCTTCGTTTGAAGATACTTGAAACTGAAGCGGGGTTTCAAAAACCGGGTTTCTAGAAACGCTGTGTGCACCAACTTACGTTAATCCTATCTTTCAGTTTCAAGCAACTTTGTTTCCATCTTTCTAAAATCCGGTTTCTCCAGTGTGCACCCCGCCTTAGAGATTTGGGATGCTGTAGCAATGCTTGATTTATAAGGAAAATCGTTTTAAATTCTGCATCAAAAATCTGTATTAAAAATATTTACCTAATGTATAATATAGAATCGGATCATAATAATTACAGAACTAGGCACTAGTCATTGGTAACAATTGGTTTCCATTACTCTGCTTCCATAGAGCTGCTTCTGTTGATGAAGAGTTCTTTCTCCTATCCTCTGGATATATTCCTCATATGGAATTCTAAGCCTTCCTTGTGGTCTCTTTCCAGTGGGTCGAGCTTCCATTGCTTTTCTAGGCTCTCGGTCCTCGTCCATCCTACATACGTGGCAGAACCACTTGAATTGTCGTTTCTCTAGGGTGGTTTTTAGTGCGGGGATTATCCATTCTTCTCTATTGCTTTCGTTTATTATGCGGTCTCTTCTTGTTTTTCTTGCGACCCTACGTAGGTATTTCATTTTGGCTCCACTTATTCTGCTGATCTGCTTGTCCACCATGATCTATCTCTCGCTCCCGTAGGTAAGAGTAGGGAGGTATACCGATTTGTAAATGTTGAGCTTGGTTTCTTGCCCAAATATATTTGGTTGGTTTTCGCAATTCTTTTTCCAATTTCTAAATCTATCCTGCCTTGTCTGTTGATGTTAGTTCCCAAATATAGAAAGTTCTCTACTACTTCAAGAACCTCACCGTTACACTCTACCTCAAAAATCTACATTTTCAATGAGAAAGTAATGTACACCAAAAAAAATTATGGATTGTTCGTTTTTTTCAAGTAACTATGCATACTTTTATATGAGTATGTATTTGACTTCAAGATGTAAATTAAACTTGATCCACTTATGCTAAAGTTATAATTGCTAACACCTAATATATATATATATATATATATATATATATATATATATATATATATATATATATTTTTTTATATGAAATTAGAAAATTTACGTTTTTCAATGTAGTGGTATTCGGTTATATTTTTAGGATTCATGAATTAATCGCCACACCTATTGGAATTATTTAATTTGAAAACTAGTTTTGAATGTTAAACATTCATCTTCAGTTTTAAAACATCATCAACACAACAAAACACTATCACTTTGTTACGAGGATTATTTATACTAAAGCTTTCAAACATGTAAGACAAGAAATCAAATATATTGGTACTCACCTAGGGATTTCAAACGGACTTTTGAAATATGCCAAGAGTGGAAAGGGAAGGGCCAGGTAGATGAAATTAAATTAAGTGGCATTATATTCATCAATCCTAATTGTATAGATCTTTCCATACCATTATGCGTACCTAAAGTTATATGCTTGTTTGGAGGATTATATTTTTTGTTTTTTGAAATAGTTTCATTTATATTTCTATTAACTAAAAAAGCTTCACCTCCAATGGTTGGTCCGGGCAGTAAATATCTTTTTTGAAAAAATATAAATGCGAAAAGGTCCGCGTGTCTGCGAGCTTCCGCTTCCTTTCCTCCAACCACGCACAACCTTTTTTTTGGGCGTTCTTTGTCCACGAAGACCTTTATATCGTTTAGTGTTTTCCTATAGGTTTCTCTATCCTGACAGTCTGAATCCCTCAGTCCGGCCAAATCCATGTCGATCCTGATTTGCTTAAAAAAACCTGTCTTGTTCTTGCGCTGGTGGAATCGCCGGAAGATTTCCCGGTTTAAACTTTCAGGGCTTATTCTCATCATATGACCATAGAATTTAAGTCTTCTTACTCTGATGTCGGTCTCTAGGCTTTTGATGTTATCGTATATTTCCTTGTTGGACTTCAGCCTATATCCTTCGGGTGTCTTTTTAGGCCCATAGATTTTCCTCAGGATTTTTCTTTCCACTTTCAGAAGCTTTTCCATGCTAGGGAGACAGGAGGTCTCCGTTCCATAGAGAATCACAGGTTTAATCACGGTGTTATAGTGACGGACTTTGGCTTTGATGGATAGGTTCTTTTTGTTGTAGAAGTTCCTGAGATCGAAACACAATTTTTCCAGCTTGGCAACTTTTCCCTTGAAGCTTTCTCGGTCCGAACCGTTGTTGCATATGACTTCGCCCAGGTATCTGAATTTTTGTGTTACCCTGATCATTTCGCATATGGTGTCGACTGCTTTTTTTTTGTATTTTGCATCCGTGGTCATTAATTCTGTCTTTTCAGAGGAGATTTGTAGGCCCGTTTTCTTGGCTATCCTTGGCTATTAAAATATTTTGTAATTATTTTATTACATTTTTTTATCATGGGATATTTGTATTTATTTATTAAAATTAATCCTACACTATCTAATGAACATTATGTAATTGCTTATTGCTAATTGCTGAAGTTACGTAGATAGCAATATACGTTTCTTCAGCAAAAGGCGTTAGCTTGCGGCCATGTACGAGTATAATGTAAGTATTGTAAATAAAAAGGTATGTAGAAAAAAGTGAAATTGAAATTAGAAAAAAATAATTTAAATAAAAATGAAACACGATAACAAATACACCAACAAATAAAATAAAAAAAGGCAATATCCTTAACAGGATTACGTAAAAAAAAAAAAGAAAAAGAAAAAAGAAAAGTAATTTCTTGCGTTTATCAACAATTTTAGGAAAAATTCTATTCTATTCTGGGAAAGACCTGTGCCTCTGCAAAAAACAATATTATTTATTTATAATTGATACGTTAATTTCTTCTTATTTTTTTTTATTTCTCATTTTTTATTGAAATTATTTATTATTTTATCTTTTATTATATAAAACTGTATTGTACATATACATCTAGTTAATGTGTGAATCTAGTAAATAGATTAATACAGTAACATAACAATCTCTTGTAAAGCAACTTTAAAAAATTTTATATAGTATAACGATGGAGAATTGCCATCTTAATTTCAGATGCCGCGTAGAGTTATCGGGAGTACATTCCGGAGCAAATTGAGAGGCTTGTGGATTTGTGTGGTAATGATGTTTACCATGAATTAATAGATGTCTGTTTTGGGCTAAATAAGCAACATACGGAACATTAAGATCTTGATGAATAATTTTGTGACAAAGTTAGAAGCATAGAGGATTTTTCTTAGGATTCTGGATTGTAATATACGAGAAGAATTGGAAGGTTTAGTTGAGCCCCAAAGCTCAACTCGTGAGATGTTGATTTGATCCTATTTTTTATCAAAAACGTATTTTTCTATAAAAGGAAATAGTCTTTTTGTGAACCAATAAAAAAATTATATATTTGCCATCGCTTATCAATAATCATCATTTTACTTATTTATTTAACAATACTCTATTTACTGTTGTTTTAAGTTCACTTTAATTTTTTTTATAATAGCTTGTTTAAATGACATTAAAGACCCTGTACAAAGGCTGCATATTTCTTTTAATTTTTTCACAATGCAGTGGTTTTCCTTAACCCAAGTTTTCAATGGCATCCATCCGTATTCCTCTGCCAAAGGTTCATTATGTATTCTTCTATTTCCTTCATCCAAGTTTTCCTTGTTCTACCTCTTTTCTGTCTTCCATCTATTATTCTCCACCCATATACTTCCCTAGTAGCCTTTCATCAGACATTCTTTGTCGATGTCCGTACCAGCTTAGAGATTCTTCCTCGATCTCTTCCAGGATATTTTTTTTTATTACTCTTTCCCTCCTTGAAAATCCCGTTGCTTGGCTAAGGCAAAAAAAGAGAAGAAAATATCAAATCTCTCTCTATTCTACGTCACAAAAAAACGAATGTTTCAAAGATTAACTGGCGGCTTATTTTTCGCCCTGAAAGCGCCTTAATTCGGTGAATCATTGAAAGATTAGTGATAAATTATGTTTCTGTAAACACCTGAAGTTTTTTTTTTTTTTTTTTTTCAAGGAAATCGTCAAAATTATCTATTTGTCTTACTTTTGATTAATTACCTTTTTCACTCTATTTTCGTTAAATTGGAATTGTATACTTAATCTGCCATCCATTTTAATCATTAGTAATCAGCGACTATATTATTGAGGACCAATGACTTTCGCCGAGGAAATGGTATGTTCTGGTTGGAGTCCGGAGCAGACTGGATAACTTCACACGACGTAGGTTTAATGCATAAGGCGTTATCCATTACTGGGCAATTGACCCCTTCGGCTGTGAACAAATGAATCGGCGATGTTCTATAATAAAGCGAGGTCAATAAAATTGAAGTATAAAAATATAGCGATCAGATACGAGTTTCAGGACGTACTGGTTTGTGCTGGAAAGAAAATGGAATAGACCAACCTAGTGAGCCTGTTGTCCTACTTTCTATTTGTATGTTTAGGAAAATTCTGATAGGATAATCTTAAGTGGTCTCTTATAAATTATGAAATCTTTACTGGCTAAAATACACCTCACACTTTTAAAAAACAAATTCTTATCTGTTGTGCCAGAGTTTCAGACTTAACTAGGTAAACAATTTTTTTTTTTTTTTGGATTCAACAAACAGATATTCCTTTCATTTCCAGAGCTACACTGTTTTGTTGTTAAATGTAACGTAATTTTCATTGCTTATGGCCAATCTTTAAATTATTTTTATTGACAAGAAAAAAGTAGAAAATCCTATTAAATTTTGTCTCAGGAGTGTTTTTTTCTCTATACCATTAATCTACAATTAATTTACATTCATTAGACGTATTGCATCAAAAATAAATAGTTATGAATTTGAATCAATAATAAACTAAAAATAATAACGAAATAATTTTTACTACATATCTCACTCTAATGAGTAGAACGTACCTTATAGGCCTGTGAGATGTAATGCCTTTTATCCCACTTTAGTTCTTATTTAGACTTCATTAGGATTCGGTTCATATATTTGTAAGATACGTTTATATCTAATTTGTATTTTTTTTTCCTAATCCTCCAACTTTATTAATACAAAAATAAACAAAAGCAAAATAATAATAATTCTGCAATTAATTATCTTAGCAATAAATGTGTCCTACAGTATCTATCTTATTAGTGAAGAAAAAATCTGATTATAAAATATAGTTCCAGATTTAATGATTCACGAGAGAATAGCGTTGGTATCGGTGAATATAACCGAAGATTTTATATATATATATATATATATATATATATATATATATATATATATATATATATATATAGAGAGAGAGAGAGAGAGAGAGAGAGAGAAAGGAAAATGTGTAAAAGCTGGAGTACATGTGGGCATCCCTCCCTACAGGCCAAGTGAGATATTGAAGACTGGCGGCGAGGACTAAAAGACAACCATTTGCTAATATAAGATAGCAGAGTAGTTGGAACCATTCTTTCAACTATTATGGATACAGCTTGAGTTATTGTGGAGATTGATGTTCATTCTGAACTGTAAACGTTTGAGAGACATGTTCTTATATTTATTTAAAAATAATCTCTAAAAATATCTGGAAAGCGGAGATCTAAATTTACTTAAAGTATTTTACACCCCTTTTTTTCTGGTGCAATTTTGAAAGCTTTTTGAAAATCGACGCTTTTGAAATGAAATAATTGATGTTAATCATTGTTTGCCTCCCCTCTCTCACTCTCTCTCTCTCTCTCTCTCTCTCTCTCTCTCTCTCTATATATATATATATATATATATATATATATATATATATATATATATATATATATATATATATATATAAATTAAGTCTAATTATTGAAATAAATGAATTAATTGTAATAAAATAAAATAAATAACTTTTTCTTTTTTGTAAGTACATACGTGTATATATGTCATTTTATGTATTTGTGTGTATGCACAGATGTGTGAATACACCTATATCTATGTGTGCGTCTGTAAGTACGTAGTTGTTTTGTCTAATATTTTGTCTAACCAACAAATAAGTTATAAATTCTTTTCTCTGTATATCTCTTTCTATTTATTCAATATTATTTCTATTTTTTTTTGTTTTAATTATTTTCTATATTTCTTTCTTGTTCTTGAACATATTTTAATTACTTTTACTGCTATTATTTTTTATTTATTTATTTTTTATTCTTTTTCTTATATTTTTATTTACACTAAAAGTTCAATTTCCAATTGTACCTAATATTTTCTTACTTATAAATCTCATTATATATATATATACATTTGGTATATAATAGTTCACATGTGTTATTCTTCGGGAACAATATGTCCCAGAATAAAGAATAAAAATTAGATCTGAGAAAGTCAATAAAAAATTATAGCAGAACACCAGTTTCATTTTTATGAATGTCTTCGTTAATAAAATCACATATAGGCAACTCATAAAAGAACATCAATTTTGTAATTTTACACTTTCGTAAGTATAAAAAAAAAAAAAAAAAAAAAAAAAAAAAAAAAAAAAAAAAAAAAAAAAAAAAAAAAAAAAAAAAAAAAAAAAAAAAAAAAAAAAAAAAAAAAAAAAAAAAAATATGCAGTCGAATTGAGAACCTCCTCTTTTTTGAGTCGGTTGAAAAAAAATAAATAGAAAAAAAATACATAAAAGCTTTCTGAGAAATCGAGAGACTGTTCTTCTATTTTATTTAAATCATATTTATTTTTATAACCTTTAACCGTTCATATTAGGTATTATCCTATTCGTGCTTGCAGAGCGCACACGTGGATAAATGGACACATTGACATCTGACCGTTTTGCATAATAAGACCAGGAACTAACTGGCACTCCTTAATGATTGTGTTCCGTCCACAATCACGACTTGTCCGGAGATCGTGAATTTTCATTCCTCCTTTTGTTTCGCTGCAATCTAGAACAATAAAACTCCGGTCATAAAAGTTTAAATGTTTTGCAATAACATAAAGAAGTATATTTAAGTCATACTGTTTAACGCAATTAGGCTTCTGGTAACAACTATTCTTTTGAATATCGTATTCGTCTTATCTAAATGGATTACTTGTAAGATAAATAAGTTAAATATTAGCATTATAATCTATTGGATTTTTATTATTGTAGTTTACTTGATTGTGGAATTTACGATCGAGTAGTTAGTCGGGGTGTGCAGTCATTGAAACACAATTATATAATTTTAATTAATATAGCCGACGTTTTGGCTTACTGCAAAAGGCTTCATTAGAGCTAGAAAAAACAAACCAAATATTATACAAACATCAAAAAAAAAAAATAGGAAAACTATAAATCATGGATATGTCTATCTATAATATACGGCTTTTATATCTATTACTCCTGATAAGGAAAGTGTTGGCAAATTAGCGATTCATGCAACATCAACATAGCTATTTAGATTGTTAAAAAAGCCCTAAAACTTAAAAGACCTTTTTTTTCTGATCTCTCTAAAAAATATATATAAATAATATCACAACATACACAAACAAATATATATATATATATATATATATATATATATATATATATATATATATATATATATATATATATATATGCTTATAAAGAACGAAATTATTTTTTTAAAAAAAAAATGGCTTTCCACTTTAAAAATGTACTCAAAACGTTAGTTTTTTTTCATTCAAACCAATATAGTTCCCAAATAGTAGATCCTGGAGACAAATGCTATATACCAAAAAATAGTCAGCATTAAATTTCTAATCTCGAAACAGTCGTAAAATTTCCGATCCGATCAATATCAACAGAGCTCGAGCTTATCAAAACGTTACATTTTTTAGTGTGAAAGATACGTCACACATTTTGAGGGTGAAAAACTTGGCATAAGAAAACTTTGGACCCCTAGTCAAAATCTTATCCATGTCAAACAAAATTAATTAAAAAGAGATACGAAAGACGAATGACATGAAAATTAAAAAAAGAAAAGAAAAGAAAAAAAGGTAATAATCAAGAAACAAATTTTAGATAGAAAGGATTATAAACAGCGATGAATTGAATAGTTATTGAACAGAAATAGATAAATAAATTATAACAGATTAGTATAGTGCAATAAAGGAACAATTAACTTAGTTTTTGTTATTCCTTATTTTAACTGAATTAACTTAGAGTAATAATTAATTCAGTTTTTAGATTTAAAGAGTAAGAATTGAATGGGTCCGCCGAAAAACGTTCCCAGAGACAAACATAAAATTTTGAGTAATCTGTGAAAGAAAATCATAATCTAAAGTTTTTGTTAGTTTTGTAGGTTAGATTTTATATTTACATATTGATTTGTTATATTTACATGTATAATGACATAATGGAGTGCTATATCATACTATGACTTACTATTATACATTTTAAAACCTTTAAAATCGCCACTTCGGAAATTTTGTCGCTTAAAACGTTTTTAATGGGTGGACCCATTCAATTATTTTAATGAAAAAAATACTGCATATTATTTTTTATTTATGTTGTATAGTGTTCATTAATAATAATTAAATGCCAATCCTGATCTTTAACATCAATTGATTTATTTCTGCAATTATTTCTATTATTCTAATAGAATAGAATAATAATTTAATCCTTGGACAAAGTCGTTTCAGGATAACAAATAAATACAAAAATAAAGACAATTACATCTAGTCAGAGACATGTTAAAATGACAAATCAAAGTAAAAATAATAGTAATAAAGATAATATATCCATAAATTCTAACTTAATGATATATAGAGGAAAATAAAAGAACACTCCGCAAATGAGTTAAGAAATAAATTATTATGGTACAATGCTTAGAGTAGAGCAAACACACAATAAAAGTATCTCAATGTCATATCTGGAGTAAGAAAATTTTTTATTAAGTGGAATCTAAGCGTCACCTTGAATAAGAATGAAGTACTGAAAATAGAGATATTTAAATGTTTTAAGGGATTTTGCTTGTCTGATATGAAGAGGAATAGACTTCCAAAGGTTGGTTGAGCGGAAGAGAAAGGAGCGTTAGAATGCAGAAGCTCTTTGGAATGGGGTATATAGGTCAGAAAGATGGGATCTTGTGTGCATTGAATTGTCTTCAGATCTGAACTGAAGCATATTGTAAACATAGAAATGATGAAGGGTATTGGTAATATAGAAAATGAAAGTTCCCAGGTAACATTGTCTACGGAAAGTGGAATAGAGCCAGTTTAATTTGGAATAGAGGTGGGAAACATGGTAGCACCTCCGGGTAATATTAGACTTGAAGATATTATGCCTAAACAAAATCATTATATTATAGAAATTATATAATGAATGTCATTCTAGTATTTCAGATATAAAACCTAATCTATAAGCCTAAATTTAATTTAGTTTTTGAATAAATATTTTTTTATTTTCTGTTTTTTCATTATCATTCTCTAATAGTTGTGTTCCTTTCTACAATTTTATGAATAATATTTAATCTTATATATATATATATATATATATATATATATATATATATATATATATATATATATATATATATATATATATATTGTTTTCTTTCTATATTTGTTTTTATTTTTATTTTTTACTTCTTTTTTTTTTTTTATTTATTTC